>CM076573.1:677512177-678089928 GCA_034641835.2 Pinus albicaulis
TCTTCTTGTATCATGTTCTAGAATGCGAGTGGCTCACTAGTTTGCAGTAAGGATTCATCTTAAGTGGTGCCCTTTCTGGAATTAGTCAAGCACTTTAAATAGGCCTAGTCATGATATATTGTTCCATGTTCACTCTTTCCATACTTTCTGCTATATTAGTTGCTTGAGGAGGGTTCTTTTAAAACGCCATTGTCATATAAGGATTCGTAAATTGGTGCGCCCTTATATGGTTCTGTTGTGTATCTGGGTATCAGTATCATGTCAACTAATATCCTCTTATGTTTCCTCACCGCACTCACTTCCTGATATTTGATTTCTGTGATATATTATTTGAATCGACCCTCTTTACAGTAAACGGTCTCTTAACTGTCTGATGTCTTTGTACTGGAGTTTTACATGATGTTCCTACATTATTCTTATCTTTGTATCAGCTTCTGAGAGAGATTGGTCCCATTCGAATCTAGTTTCCTTGTTTTAAGCAAGAGATAGTAAGTGAGCTCTTTGGACTGACAACCCAAGCTATATAATGAACTCCTTGCTATAATAAGATGTCCTAGGCACTGGTCTATGGCAACTCTAGACTGTCTCTATGAGGGTGACAAAATCATCCACAACAGGGTGTACCTTGGGAAAATTTGTGAAAGCCACCTTTCACGAGAAGGATAGTCACGCCATGACGATCCTTGAGAGAATTCACAGAGACGTGTGTGGACCTTTCTCAATAGCTTCGACAGCAAAGCATAGGTACTATGTGATCTTTGTTGATGATTATTCTCGGAAGTGCAGGATCTTCTTCATGCAGAAGAAGAGCGACACATACTCAAAGTTCTGTGAGTTCAAGGCGCTGGTTGAGAAGGAATTGGGGAATCAGGTGAAGGCTCTTAGGAGAAAAAATGGTGGTGAATTCATCTCTGGAGAATTCAAGGACTTTTGCAGTGCAGAAGGAATTCGAAGAGAGCTCATATCACCTCATAACCCACAGCAGAATGGGTTTGCTGGGCGGAAGAACAGAACGATCGTGGGTGTTGCATGGGCGATGTTGCATGATCAGGGCCTACCCATTCACTTGTGGGTGGAGGCATGAAATATTGCAGTATATGTGCAGAACCGTTGTCCTCACAAGATACTTGGCATGAGTACACCCAAGGAGGCGTTTTCTGGTAAGAGGCCTGATATTTCCCATTTGAGGATTTTTGGTTCACCTGTTTACATTCATGTGACGAAGGATGCCAGGAAGAAGCTGGAGCTGACCGCAGAGGTTGGGATATTTGTGGGGTACACTAATACACCCCACAACTATCGTGTGTATTTTCTAGATAGTCGCAAGACTGTTGTGCGACGGGATATCAAATTTCAGGAGGAGAAAGCCATGAAGTGTTCACTTGAGAGGGAGCCACACTTGCATGTAGATGAGGAGCTATTATTTCCTAAGGATGAGCTTTAGGATGTGGATCAGCCACAAGAGGAAGTTCATGGAGTGGGAGAGACCACTCATGCAGCGCCAACCATCAAAGGGCGGAAGCGCACTACAGAAGCTGAGCGACTAGCTCAAGATGCAGAGAAGGTTGTAGGACCACCTATAGCACAGCACAGAGAGAGACAGTCACCGGACCAGTACACTGGATACATGGCTCTTGTGAGAAAATGTGTCGTGATAGATCCATCCTCTTTCGAGGAAGCTGTGGAGGACCCCGCATGGGTAGATGCCATGGTGGAAGAGTATGATTCGATTGTCAGAAACAGTGCATGGGAGATTGTCCCAAGACCGGAGGGGAAATCAGTGGTGGGTTCGCGATGGATCTACAAAGTGAAGCAGGTGGCTTACGGGAGTGTGGAGAAGTAAAAGGCAAGATTTGTTGCCCGTGGCTTCTCACAGATCAAGGGGATCGATTATGAGGAGACATTTGCTGACCCAGTGTTCTTCCATGCGACGATCCCTGAGCTCTCTACTCGGCGCGAGATGGGGCAGCACATTCATCAAATGGATGTGAAAGTGGCATTTCCTCAACGGAGTCATTGAGGGAGGAGAATGTACATAGAGCAACTAGAAGGTTAAGATCTTCAGCAGTGATGCATGTGTGTGGAGCTCAAAGAGGAAGCTGACTGTAGCCAAGTTTGAAACAAGCACCTCGTGCTTCGTACCATGGATAGACGAGTTATTTCAACCAGTTTGGATTCTCCAAGAGTGAGGCGGATACGAACCTATACCAAATTGTGGTGGAGGGTAAGTTGCTGATCATTGTACTTTATGTAGATGATTTAATTCTAATAGGTGATGAGCTGTTGATACTTTCATGCAAGGAAGATCTTGCAAGAGAGTTTGAGATGAAGGACTTGGGCCTCCTTCATTATTTCCTGGGATTGGAAATTTGGTAGCCTAGTGATGGACTATTTGTTTCTCAGGGTAAGTATGCCCGGGAGATATTGGAGAAGTTCAACATGCATGGCTGCAAGCCTGTTGATACTCCTCTTCCTGGAGGTTGGAGGAAGGAGGATGCTACTTCAATGGAGGTAGTGGATGCCACTGTTTATCGACAGTTGGTGGGGTCGCTTATGTATCTGGTCAATACACGACCCGATATATGCTATGCTATTAACCAGCTTTCACGAGCTATGGTTAAGCCAACCAAGCTCTTCTGGAAGGTAGGAAAGCATGTATTCCGTTATCTTAGAGGCACATCGGGATATGGATTGTAGTACATATAGGAGGATGAGGTGAAGCTATGTGGCTTCACGGATGTAGATTGGGCAAGGAGCCCAACGGACAGAAAGAGCACATCTGGAGGGATCTTCAGTATCGGGTCGACAACAGTTTCTTGGTACAGCAGGAAGTAGAGATCTGTGGCACTCAGTTCAGCAGAGGCCGAGTATATGGCAGCAAGCTTGGCTGCATGCGAGGCTATATGGATGAGGAAGATCCTGGTCGGGTTGTTCGGGTCACATTTGGAGCCTACTGTGATTTATTGTGATAAACAGAGTTGCATTAAACTCTCGGCTAATCCAGTATTTCATGATAGATCCAAACACATCGACATCAGGTACCATCATATCATATATTTTGTGCAGCGGAGGATCATGTTACTTTCATACATTCCCACGGAGGATCGGGATGCTGATATCTTGACGAAGGCGCTCACCAGGAGAAAATTCGAATACGTGCTAGGCGAGATGTGGGGTTGCCGGATAATCCTTATAACATTTGAGAAAGTGTTGAAAATGCAACAAGATAATGGAGCTTAGTGAAATGAAGTCGCCTTCACTAAGTGGGCCCGCAGGCTATTTTTGGCGCAAAGTCTATTTTTAGACATATGGATCATGGTCTATGAGTTGCAGGATGCTATTTATGGATGATTGGTCGAGTTGGTAAAAATATGTGGACCTCTATTTTTAGACATTGGGCGGTTTCTATTTTTAGACTGTCGAGCTAAAAATAGAACAGTCAAATATTATTAACCCTTAATAATATTTAGACTATAAACATTATCTTATCCTCTTGGAGCACTTGATTAGGAGCTACGGATGTGGCACATGCAAGGTGAAGAAGGAATTATATGTGCTGCTAGGGTTAGTTGAGCTATTGCATGGTTGAAATGACTTGGAACAGAACTCATGGCGAGTTTGATGGAGTTGATATAGAGACGATTGATGAGTTGTGTTGAGTTTAACTTAGTTGAACTAGTTGTATTTAGTATAACTGACAAATACACTAGTGATGAGTGGTGTGAATTAATTATTAATTAATTCACTAATTATTAACTCATAAATCAACTAAATAACACATCATTTAACTGCAATGCATGGACAGTTCAATGGAGACCGGTGTTAGAGGTGGGTGAAAGGGTGAGTCTACTATCAGTTGTGACTATTGGCTGTGCATGAGATTTGCACACACATTGATGGAGATTGCCAATGAGGATTGCACAGTTGAAGCTAGTGGGATTCAAACTTGTATCTCATCATTAATCAACTTGGATTGCGCAGTAGAGGCAGGCAGACTTGTGGAGGAGATTTGAACCTGTGACTTGTTCAAATCTGAGCTAGTTGGTGTGTAACTTTTGGAGATAGTACTGAGTACTTGTGAGGAGTATTGTGCTATGTATTGTTACATGTTATCTATCATTATAATATACGGATAGTTGGGGGTTTTCATTGTAAGCTTTTACATTACATGTATGTTATATGTGTGCTTGATTATGTTTTAATGTGCGCATGTGACTGCTTCTAATTTCCGCAAATTGATGATCAATTGTAGAAGAGGTTATGTATTATGCATGAAGCTCAAATAGTGTGTAATCAGGATAATCTCGGTGAATAATTCATCTATTATTCAAATTTCTACACAGACAATATCTCACTGTAATATGCCATAGATGCCCTTGTTGAGTAAGAACTGTCCCAATAGCACAGTTAGAGGCATCTGTATCGATCTCAAATGGTTGTTGCAAGTTTGGTAATGTCAGCACTGGGGCAGAACAGAGGCAATGTTTCAATTCTACGAGCGCCTTTTGTTGAGATTCTAACCAAAAGAATTTTTCTTTCCCTCCTCCCTTAGTGACTTGACTCAAGGGCCAAGTGATATGAGAGAATCCCAACACGAACCTACGGTAAAAATTAGCAAGACCTAGAAAGTTGTGAAACTCTGTTAGAGTGGTTAGGGCTAGCCAATCTTGAATGACTTGGATCTTGGTTGGATCCACATGCACCGCCCTTTCATCAATAATTTATCCCAGATATTGACCCTGGGTCATGCCAAAAGTGCATTTCTCTAAATTGGCACACAACTTATGTTATTGCAGTGTTTGGAGGACTTGTCAGATGTGGTGGAGGTGCTCTTCCCAAGTCTAGCTGAACATCAAAATGTCATCCAAGTACACCACTAAAAATGAGTTGGTGAATGGCAAAAATATGTTTTCCATCAACCACATGAAGGTTGCGGGAGCATTCATAAACTTGAAAGGCATGACCAGCCATTCGAAAAGGCCCTCCTTCACTTTGAAGGAAGTCTTCCACACATCGGAGGGTTCGATTGGTACCTGGTGATACCCAGACTTCAAGTCAATCTTGCTGAAATATTTTGCCCCTTTGATTTGGTCCAGAAGGTCATCAATATGTGGGATCGAGTACCTATTCCAAATAGAAATCTTGTTCAGTGCTCAATAGTCAATACGGAGTCTCCAAGTCCCACCTTTCTTCTGTACCAACACAATCGAGCTCCCACAAGGTGATGAACTCGGCCGGATGTGACCTTTCTGCAACATATCCTATATCTGCCTCTTGATTTCATCGTTCTCTAGAAAATAGCACCAATAGATTGGTCCATTGGGTAGCGATGCACCTGGGGTCAGATCAATGGGGTGCTTGACCTGACAGTGCAAAGGCACCCCTGTGGGTGAGGTGAAGATGTCCTTGTACTCCTCCAAAACCTTGTCCATTTGTTGTTGTCATGCATAGGAGCCATGTCTGGAGGTCGTGGCCATAATCTTATTATTTCCCTGGGGGTAGATCATCAGGAAATATTTTTTCCTGGTTTTGGAAATGAGCTTACTGCATTTTTTTGTAGTAACCAGAGATAGCGGTAGGCGGTGGTACCTCTTGTATCCCGTACAACTTATTTCCCAAAGTAACAATAACAGCACGAGGTCGGGACTCATACATAGCATGTCACTTCCACAAGTATGGTTGGCCTAATAATACATCACAAACATCAAGAGGAGCAATGTCACATAATACCTCATCCGTGGAGAGCTTGATGATGTAGGGAAGGTGACACTACTGGCTGACGCGGAGACCTCGTCGTTGGTGAAGCCACCCGATGGTGTATGGTTGTAGGTGTGCTACGGTTGGAAAGCCAAACCACTTCATGAAATCTGCTGAAATGAGATTATTTTGGCTCCCATTGTTGACAATGAACTGTAGTAGGGAACCCTTTACCTGCATCTAGGAGTGGAAGAGACGCTCTTCCTCCTCTGGATCTTCTGGTTCCTCCTTCTGGATATTCACAGTGGCAACAGTGGCATTGGGCTCCACATCAATAATCTATTTCCATTTTTCATTCTTATTGTCAGGTTTTGATTCAAATTCTGAGCATGTATCTGATTCAGAAGCTCTCATCTCAGCCACCAACAATTTCTTGGCCCGACACTCACTTGTGTTGTGAGTGGAGCTCTTATAGAAATCACACCACTTTCCCGTGTCCTTCTTTGGCTTCGCAGTGTTGTTCTTTGCTTGTGGATTTGACAGGTTGTTCAGTTTGGACACACCTTTCCCTTGCTTTTTATTCGCAGTTCCAAAGTCTCGTTTCTTCTGTTTTAATTTCTTCTCAATCTAGGCAGTATACCGATATGTCGTACCAAGCAAGGAGATGTAGAGGAACTCCATTTCCTCCTAAATTTATTTGTGCAGAAAACTGTGATACCATAGCACCAAATGTTTCTCCAAATATTTGATACCCAACTTTGTGCGCAGGGTATGGAACAGATTCGTCAGCTCATGCACATCTTGATCCCTTTATTACTGCAGCGTGGTCCATTGTATGTACTTTTCCTCATAGCTCCCCACTGGATAGTATTGTTACTTGATGGCATCTAAAAAACAATTCCAAGTGGGTAAGACTAAGAACATATAAGGTTCTGTCTTGTCCTTTTTATCATAGTAGGTTTCCCACCAGTCCTTGACATTGCGAGTAGCTTTGAGGAGTGCAAAAATAATCTTCTTTTGGTCGGAAAAGTCATGAACCAGGAAACATCCTTCTAAGAGATTCAACCATATATCTATGACATCTGCATCTATTTGACCCTCAAATATTGGAATGTTAAATTTTACTTGTACCTTAAAGGGAGTCGCACCTCTAGAGTGGTTGTTGGATGTAGATGCACCGCCGGTGGGCAGTCGTTGAAGGATTCAGGAAAAGTTATCCATCATCGCGTTCCTTTGTTTTTTGAGGGCCTCCTCGAGAAATATTTTGATAGGATCTCCTGCCCAATCATCTTTCTTTTCATCCCCCATGGGTTTCTTTTGGGGTTTGCGAGGCTGATCTTGCAAAGGTTCAACCAGATCGAGCCCTAACTCCTTATACCCCGACCTCGTTGGGGACATGCAAAGAAGGATCGAGAAAAAGAAGACCGCTCTAATACCACTAATCTGGATTTATGAAGGAACATAATAGAATACATATATAACCATAAATACAAAGATGTAGTGGAAATAACACTTCATTTCATTAATTTCAAAGAACTGAAATTTGCTTACAGACATAATGGAAATGAACTAGCTAGGGCGCTGGTAGCTTATCCCTGAGAAGAGATGTGGCGGCTACATACCTCTGAACTTTGTGTTACAATGAGGCTCGAAGGCATATATATTATTGATAAACAATGGAAAACCCTAAACATCCAAAAACCTAACCCTATGAGATGAAACGCCAGAATATGGGCCCCGTCGGGGTAAATTGATACATTAATTTCCCGGGTTCATAACTTTGGAATACTATATCCGTTTGACGCACATGATACATCGTTAGAAAGATATATGCGAGAACTACAATTGATGACCTAGAATGTAGATTATGGAACAAAATCATGTTTTCCAAAAAAATGATGCCCTAAAAACGTCGTTTAGGGCCTCAAAACGGCTCCCGAAGTTCATGAACCGAAAAATTGCTAAAAATAGTAAGTTGTGACGAAACTGAAAAACTAAAAGAGACAATGGTGGGTCCCTAAGTGGAATAGGCGGGTGGCCACCAATATCCACCCGGATCAACCTCAATTCATTTACCATAAATATTTTAGGCCCAACGGATGCACGATTTGCAAGTTATGATCAAATCAATTTATGCCATGTTTCACCCTTCATGCTGCCCAATGTTGCAACAAAAATATATGCCACAAACTCATTTTAAGGCCAAATTGAGTGATTCAAAAGGTAAATCATGTATTTTTACCTTTTCTACCCCAACGTGCCTTCAGAATCCCATTTTGATGAAGAAAAGGGGATATTGTGCAAAAATACTTAAATCTTCCCTAATATGTCCAAACTGGTGAAAAATCAAAATCTGCCTTTAAAACATGCCGAGAAGTCCTGGAAAATTGCACTCTTTTTGAATTATGCCCTCGTCTTACTCAAATTATCATCTTCTGAGAAGACCCAGAAGCTCAGAATGTTTTATTTCTACCTCAATCTCTTGCAATATTTGTGCCAAAAATGCCTCTAGAACAAGCTGCTATAGCAAAAGTAGGTTGTTAGAGCAATAGCTGCAGAAACTAAAACTTTCCGCAATTGTTGCAAAAAAATGTCAATTTTTGTATAAAATTGTTTTCTCTGAGTTTGAACTGCTGATTTGGGTTGTTTACTGCATGTTGAAGTAAAAACCATGAAACATAATGCATATTGACTGAAATAGGTCCAAATTTATTGTTTTGCTTGAAAATGAGATGAATGAAGTAGTGTTGCAATGGTGTCATCATGTTGTTGTTGAATGAAAAAAACATGAACATGCCGCTACAAGAAATCAATAAAATGTACTACTGCTCTGTGGCAGAGGAAAAGGACCCAAAGGGCGAGGACCAAAAAAGTACACAAGTCAAAGAAGCAGCCTTTAGGGTATTATAGCCACCAAGGGGCCTTGTCCCCCCAAAGTACACTAGCCAGCAAGGTGCCCAAAGGCCAGACCCCATAAAGATCCAGTCGGAGCCAAAAATTCGGGTGCCTCTCAAGTCAGGTCAGCCCTCAAGTCTGAGGTGCCCCTCAGGAGGTCACCATCATCGAGCATCTTGACCTCTGCTCGGTGATGCCCTCAAGTTAGGTCACTGGTTTAACTTCCTAGCCCTCAGGAGGTTAGCCCCACACCTCTGGTACACCGATAAATCACAGTAAAGGTATCCGATTAAGGGCATTAAAAGGTCCTTCCACAGTGTCTGTGCTATCAAGTCATGGTGTCCCTGGGTTGGATGCCATCTCAGGGATGAAATTTTCTATACTTGTATGTGGCCAACTCATGCAACGTAATATTGAGCTACAAGCAATAATGAGTGTGTAAGGCAAAGATTTCTAAAAATAGTATGACACACCTTTAAAAAGAGGTATGTTAAGGATAAGGGCTTATCCAAATACCCTTATGACTTGCTCTAGTCACAGCCAGTCAAGGTGTCACCCCATTGGATGAAGCAATTAGGCCCGGGTTGTGATGCCTCAGGGAGGCCACTGCATGTGTTTATAATCTTAGCACGCCTACACCAAGGCTGTTCAACTACGTCCATCACTCTGAGTCACTTTCCAATTGATCTATGGTCCCCTATTATGTGCCTACCCACTGCCTAAGTGCGAGGGGAGATCTCAACACTTAAGTAGATTTCACCTCATGCTTGACGCCTGTGTTAGATGCACTTTATCAACAAGTATCTTTCGCAACTAAAGGACTTGAAACACTCGATGTTAAATTTCTAGTTTTATTTTATGTGGTTTTACTCTCAAAACCTACTACCAAGGCCCTATACCTAGACTCATTTTGGTTTTCTATCGTAGCCTTAAGCGACCATTCCACTAGCACTATGAATTGACTGGCACAAGCATACAGTAAGGTGTGGCCCATCAAAATCCGCTCATCCATAAGCTCTCACAGGCTGGTCATTTACTATAGGCGAATTTTAGACACCACGTAAGCCGTGACCGACTGTAGGCTAATAGTAGGAACCGCAGATTGAGTCACAAGGGTTAAGGCTGGAGAAAATATAGGAAAGGCAGCAGAGCAAGCATCAAAGTAAGAATCTAAACAAGTAGCAGTTTCACCTGTAGTTTGAGATTGATATGTTGTTCTAGATGCGGCTGATCCAATCGAAGAAGCACCAGAAATAGAAAAATAAGCAAGCATAGACATAGGAATTTTTTCGAGTTGATCCAGCAGCTAAGGTAGCAGTCAAGGCTAAGACACCAGGAACAAAGGCAGGATTTAAAGCAATGTCCCAAACGATAGTTGAAATGATAGAGGCACAAACCAAAAAATAGGACCATAATCTTGCTGCACATAATCATGGACCATAACTAGTATCTATAGATGATGCAAGTAATTAAGAACCCGTTTCTCTTGAACCAACACCTGTAGATCCAGCAAGAGCATCCCTCCCTATTCGAAAACCATAGCCCATTTTAGTAAAGCTAGTGAAGGTCAAAGGGTCAACAGAAGCAAAGGCAATTTATAAATGGCAGGATAGGAAAAGATAGTAGCGGTATGGTAAAAGGTGCCTTCTATTGGTGATTTATCTAATAAGCACCATGGTTGGTGGGCCCTTTTGAATGGATCGGATGAAACTTCAGTTTCTTACCTTGGACCTATTGATCTCGAGCCATCTAACTAAGTTTAATCATAACTAGTGAATGCATCGGAAATATAGGTAAAGGCTTCCTTAGCGCCTAAGGTAGCACCAAAGTTAGAGGATAGAGCGACGATACCTATAGTGGCAGAGCCTCTCAATCTTGTAGAAATCCCCCAACCTTAAAAATATTTATCCAAATCCATTCATTGGAGATCTAGTATATATCTAGCGTCGGTTTTCCTTGTTTACTAAAATACAGAAGCACCAATAGCAAAGGTAGAGATAACAGAGGCATCTGAGCAAGCAACGGTGGAAAAAACCACACTATAGAAGGTAAGGGAGGTAGTAGTGCTTAAAATTGACTTCCCACCATTTGCGTAAAGCCAACAGGATAGATAAAGGAAGAGCCAAAGCCAAGGGTGAAGATAGCTAGAGAGCTAGTAGCCTAGGTTGATTCATCACCATAGGGGGTTGGCCTATAGCTACAAGTTTTTGTTGATTCCCTAAAACCATTAGTCTTCATCGAAGCCAAAATTCATGGTACAATTCCTGCCATGCGAATGAATGTGTCAAAGTCGAGCATGGGAATAAATCATTAGATTGTCAATTAATCATGAAAATCGTTAACCAATGCGAGACAACTCACCGATAATGTAAATGAGTGTCAAGGTACGTGAGTGCATCTTGACAGGGACGAATGAATGTGTTGAATTCGAGTCACCTACAAGATCTGAAAATCAAGAGATATTGTTGTATTATCATTGTTTTCAATAGCAGGTTTGCCATTGATGTATGCAAGTTCCAAGGAACTCCAAATAGTCTTTGATCTTGATCCCAGATAAGGTGTTGAGGTCGATGGGACAAGATATGTTGGAAGGTGGGCCTTAAGGATGTTGAGATTCAACAAGAAGATTCAACACCCACACCTAGTTCATTAAGCACCTGCTTACATTTAGCACCTGGTTGCATTAAGCACCGAGACTAGGGTGGGTCCCACAATTCTACTTTTGGGTGCATGTCTATTTTTATTATCCCTTAATTTAGATGGACATTAAACTGTAATCTATCCTCAATGTGGAATTGAATGAGTTAACTGAAGGTGATAAATTTAGTTAGCTATTGGATTTCGAGTTAGAGGTTGGTTGGTGGGACATGCAGAGTAATTCTAGTTGTAACAGAGTTCGAAGTGCAGTGGTGCATGAGTTGGTGCCAATTGTAAACATTTTAACTCAGTTAAGTGAGTTAAACTCAGTTGTGCTAGTTTTAATTGAATATACACTAGTGAGAGATGTAGTGAATTAAACATTAATCAATTCAAAATGAGTGATATGCCATTGAGGATTTACTATTATTAGATGCATGCATGTCAAATCTAGTGGAGACCTAGTTGAGTTCTAGGTGAAAGGGAAGTTGACTATGAGTTGTAGGATTATCTGCTTGCACACATGCAAGAAAACACCCACTGGAGTGCCCATGATACTTCCGCAGTCAAGGCAGGAAAGAATTCCTATCTTTTAGGGATCTTTTCCATCAGGGATTGTGCAAGCAAGCCAGGTTGTCTGGATGCTGAGAATTGGCTATGTGTTGGTCAGTTTTGCATATGATAGTGTGAGACAATTAGTTGATGTGATGAGGGATCTTATGAGAAAATTTTTGTATGTATATGTTTCACGATCCATGCTTAATATAAAATAGAATACAGTGGGGTTTTTCACTGTAAGTTTTCCTCGTGAAATTATCTTTGTTGTGTGTGATTGATCTTTCTTCATATTCATGTGATTAGCGATTGTGTTTTTAATTCCACAAAATATTTGTAGAAGCAATTTAATATTTAACTTTAGTACATTTTTAGATCAGGTGAAGCATGAGTTTAGTTTGTTACTGGATAGAATTTGAATTTGCAGAAAGACTTTCTTAGTGCTATATCTGATTCAAGGTTGAAATGGCTTTCAATGGCTTGAGGTTAGAGTATGCACTCGAGGGTAGCTCGAACTACATTGCTTGGAAGGATAGGATGGAGGTAGTACTCGAATACAATGGCTTCAAGGAATTCATTGACAAATATGTTCCTAAGCCAAATGTTGCAGATGCTGCCAATATTGATGCATGGAAAAAGAAAGTGGCAAAGGTGAGGAGGATCCTATTGAATGGAGTGCGAGACCACATTGTCTCAAGTCTCCATGGGAAATCCACACCATATGCTATGTGGAAGGCTTTGATGGTGTTAGGGTCATATAATAATAGGATTCATAAAATTTTGAATTGACTTTGATAAGTATTGTAAATATGTACATACCTTACTTTCTACAAGTTATTTTCCCATATTTTGAAAAAATGAAAAATAATAAAAAATAAAAAAGAGAGTAAAAAGTCCTAAAAGAAAGATCAAAGGAAATAGAAAAATAGAAACCCCAAAAGAAAAGAAATAAGATCTGAAAGTGAGAAAATCCAAATGCCACTACTTTTACTTTTATTGCAAGAATAATGATTATGTGCAGAGTGTCAATAAATGCCATAATCCATGATCAGTTAAATAGTTTAATCTTAACTTTTCATGCTTTCAATTTCATGTTTTAGATAGAGAATAAACATTTGTCAAACAGTTTAAAACTGAAAAATCAGTAGATAGGTAGAGAATAATGAGGAGCTCAACAATTTAATCTAAGCCCTCAGATGAAATAAGGTAGATTTAGATAGTTTTATGCTTTGAAAGAATTTTTTTTAAGGTTGCAAGCCTAAATGCACCTGCAAAATGAAGAAAAAATGTTAGAAATAGAAGTTGGGTAGGTATAAAGCAGTGGAGAAATCATGTAAATAATAAATCATCGGGCAAAATCACTAATTTCCCTTCCCCTATGAGTATTCAATATTCTAAGCTATCATTCAAACAGGCTCAGAGCATTTCTCTGACTTTTGTTGGGACCAGACCCAAGGCTCTATGTCTGGTTAGTTAAAATCATGTAAATAATAAATCATCGGGCAAAATCACTAATTTCCCTTCCCCTATGAGTATTCAATATTATAAGCTATCATTCAAACAGGCTTAGAGCATTTCTCTGACTTTTGTTGGGACTGGACCCAAGGCTCTATGACTGGTTAGTTAAAAATATTGAGTTCTTATGTTAAATCCTCATTTATCATCATTTACCCTTCATTCATACATTAAAACCCCTTTTTTCCTAAGTAAAACACATTTTTACATAGTAAAATTGTAACCCTAGAATAATTAATTTCATCTCTTCATAAGCATTCATAAAAACCCACAAAATCACATTTATCTTAAGTATTAGTGAAAGAAATATAAAGATGAGTAATGCTTGATTTTATACTATACTTGGAGATAATATGAATTTTGTTTTATTACACTACCCTTTCATATTAATCTTTAACATACTTCTATTAAATCCCTAAGTAATACCCCCCCTTATTTATTAATTTCATTATATCTAAATACCCAAAAACCCATTATTATAAACTTTTGACCAAAGTCTATTATCCCATGTGCATAAATAAAAAACCCAAATTATAAATCCCTTTGGTCTAAAAGATTATCATTATTCTAATGTATCTCACCCTATAGTTTTTAAACTATCGAAAAATGTTTAAAATACTATAGAATACAATATATTAACCCACATGCTTATGTTTTATTAAAAACATTTAACAAATGTTTTAAATAAAAAAAACGTTAAATCTGCCTATGCCATTATTAAAACATATCATATATGTTTTATATCATTTACCTTTTGGCCATATTATAAAGGTTTAAACATATTATAGCCCCCGCCACATATTAACCCTTCCGCTGCATATAATTAGACCCGGTCCCACCTTTACACTTCAATGCAACTCTCAAAACAATCATGAACATTCGCTTTAAACTTCTTGATCCAATGGTTGACATCTAATATCGCATAGAAAAGGTGCAAGACTGCCTGACAGCCAAGGCCACGCGAAATGGGTGGTTTCCCATCGACCCCTCCCCTCCACGTGGCCTCTCCTAATTGGATCTGTGGGTTTTGTTTGAAACCACTTACCGCTCATTAGCCACACGATAAACTACCAGTTTTCAAGGCCTTTGCAATTTAAAAAACTGTCTCCCACTGGACAAGACCCGCATTCAATGTGATTCAGACATTTTAATAAAACCTTTGGAAAATGCGTTAATTCATTTCTTTTGCACGTTTAACCATTGTTTCACTTCCCCCGACTGTATAAACCTATTAAAGCCCCTGGTAACCATTCCTATGCCCAAAAGCCTCCTCAATTCATCAAAAGAAACCTGTAAAGACTGTTGAGGAGCTGCACCTCCTCCAAATGAACCATTGAAGTTATCAAAACAACTAGAAACTAAAGAAACCCTTTTAAAGCCGATACCTGCATACAAATAGGTATTTTTCTGAGTTTTAAAAATACAACTAAATTGAAAAAACCTTTTTAAATAAAAAGAATCATTTCAAAGTCAAGAAATTAAGTAATTAAATTTCCCAAAAGTCCCAGAAACAGGCCAAACTCTAGCAAAATTTTCCTAGAAACCCTAGTGTTTGCTGCGCAATTTTTTCAAGGAAATTTATCAGTTTTTCACAGTTTAATGATCAATTTCAAGCTCTAAAAGGCCAGAAATCCTCTGCATGTGCCCTAATCTTCTGCAAATCCCTTTTCAACAGAATTTTAGCCCATTTTTCAATCAAAAACTTGGAAAATCCCTGTTTTCTATTTTATACCAGATTTTAAGCCTCAACTTATTTGAGAAACCTAATTAGGCATAAAATCCAAAAAGAGACTTTTTTTTACCAAATTTTCCCAATCAAGCCTCTGCTATCGTAAAATTTCCTCTGCAAATAGTTTAAACTTGCAGAAGCCAATCAAAATGCCTAAAAAACAGAGTGTAAGCAAGCTTGAAGGTTCTAAAACTCCTAAACCTACTCCTGCCATAACTCCAAATACTGCAATTGTGGTCAATCCATTACAACCCCCAGTTGTTGATATTGAACATACTCCCCTAGCTGGTATTGACTACAAAATAGTTGATCCCATAGTTGAATTCAATCTGTTAGATATCCATAACTGGTGTTTTGAGAAGTCTTTAGATGATCATGAAGAAGTTCATATTTGGGAATCCAATCTACCCAAATATTTAGTCCCTCTGAATCAACCTTGTCAAGAAATTATCAGATTATGCCACCAGTACTATATTCCTGAATAAAGAGCTATTGTGAATGCAAATAAAGATTTCCTATTTACCATCACTGTAGAGTCAATAAACCAAATGTTGCGGCTTCAACCAGACCCCCAAGTAGTCCCTTTGTCTATTTAAGCCCTCACTAAGCTATACATTGGCTTAGACTTTCCTAGAAGGTTTATGATTTTTCAGACTTTTATGCCCCTCCATGTTGAAATTCCCAAGTTAAACCCTCCATATTCAACTGCCAAGTTCCTTGAAGGTTCAAGGCATGTAATCTCCATGCTTTCCTTCATACTTAGGTATTTCACTATTGAGCACATTGATGAGTCTATCTTCGGATTTTTGTCCACCTTTTCTCTAGGTCAACTACCCTCAGTTATATTTGACTATGATGGTTTCATTGCTGATATTATTCACTATCAATTGACTAATTTACATCTGGAAGGAGTATTCAGATATACCTCCTATCTTTTCCACTTGTTTCTATTCTTCCAATCATAGAGCTTTCCAATTTCACTTCAAAAGTTGGATATAGAAGGAAAACCTCTATCAGTTATCTTTTGGACATCCATACTCAGAAAATAAGGTACAAATTTCATGTTATTTAGAGTTTGAAGAGTTGTTTGTACATCTAGTGACCACCATGTTGACTAAAACAGAGCAACCTAGAATAGGTGAGGAAATGAAGAAAATATTGCAGTTATCAGAGTAAAGAAAAGTAGGTGATTGGTATTTGTATGAGAAATTCACTGAAATCAGATTTTTTGGTTCTAACTTGTTGCCCTACAAGTTACCTATGCATCCATCAATGAGGATCTTTGCCTTGGAGTACATCAGGCAGATCCTAAATTCTGATTCAATTAATTTCATGGTAGTGAAAAAGAAGACCCAATTCAAACTCAAAAATCAAATTGGTCCTTTCATATGTAATCACAGAGATGCAGAAAAAGAAGTAGCAAGTCAACTAATGGAATATAAATTAGGAAAATTACCACCAAAATAAATTTAATGAGGCAGCTTGAAGAGAAATGTGAAGGTATGAACACTGCTATAACCAGATTCATGGTTAAATTCACACATTTAAGGCAAAAGGGACTTCCTCATATCATGGTTATTAATGATAAGTTAATGCCTCAAAATTATTATGACAAGAAGATAAGATAATATGCCAAGGAGTAGGTGAACAAGCCAACAGGTCAAGGCATTCCCACAGGAAAAGTATTGTTAAAAATTTTTGAAGATTTTTTTTATTTGCAGTATAAGATCAAGCACTTATTTGTCATCAAGCCCACATTTGCTAGGTACACTAAGGCTAATGAGAATTTTAGGAAACTAAAAATATTCAAATTCCTAAAAATTAGGATTGGAAAGCATTGACTGATTTTCTATGAAGAAAGAAATACAAGCAAATGAAAAAGAAAAAATATGTTTGTTGATTTCACCGTCAAAACAGATTTTACAACAGAAAGAAGTTTGACTGAAGGTTAAAGAGTATCTGAAATGAAAGAGTATAAGTGAGAAAGAGTATCGGTGAAGGCAGCTTATATTCTAAATAATATCTAAAGAGCCAACAAAGAGGACACATAAGCAGCCAAATGCTTCTTATCTTAAAACAATTTCTATTTATTTTGAATAAAATAGGGCAACTTGTTGATTTGTTGAGCAACTGTCACTATTATTGTTGTAAGATATTTTATTTTCATAAGTTAATTCCTAGAAGTCATATAGGATATTTTTTCAAACATTATGTATAAGCACTTCACTCTTTTGAAGTATTTTGGTGTGGAATAAAATTGTTGGAGATTACTATAGATATTTTGTTGACTTCAAGGCTTTGGATTTTGATTTTGAGTAGCAGACTAGATCAACTATTTGGCATCATACTTCAGGATCCCTGTGATAAGATATTTGGAGTGAAGTAATATCTTAAACTTTTCATTGTTATCTTCTTTTGTTACATGCATACATCTGTGTTTTAATTCTAAGTCTGAATGTATAACTAGGAGTATTACTACAGGACATGTTAATAGCACCTTGTTTTTAACTAGTTATCATTTCTTTGTTTTCTTCTGATTTCTGGTGTAGGAAACTCTTAATTTCTCCCTCTCCCATTTGACCTCTATCTTCTACTTCTATTTTCCGGATTTAAGGACTCTTAAGTGCCCTTTATCTCGATCATACCATCTCAAAAACCAATTTTCCAAGATCTCCAAGGGTTATCTATCTTTCCCTGAAGACATTTGACCTTTTAGGCCTTGATCCCAGTTCTATTAGCTTGAATTAGACTCCATAGCCCAATGGACAAGTATATTTCCCTCTATCTACCCTCAAAGTGAAAATTTCCCACCAAATCCAACAAAACCAAACCAAATATGCACTTTCATAGCTAGCCTAATATTCAAAAATTAAAACAAAGTTAAAATTTAAAGAGAGAGCCTTCTCTGAACCCTAGGAAGGATAGATCCTAGAGTTTGAAGTAGGTTTGTGGTTACCTCTAGTATTATTTTACTGAAAACCAAAATCCCACAACTTATGAATTTACTGGAGTGTTAACATTACTGGCGACCATACTGGGGAAATAACTAGTCTTCAATCATAAAATTAGTCTTAAAGGAGTCATTTAATTCATCCTTTTACTTTAATATTGTTTTTATAGGTTGTGGGTATTGAAAAACTGTAATTCTGGCTTCTAGGAAAGTCTATTATACCAGGTCTAACCCGGATCCTAAGCCTGCTATTATACTATATGACCAAGACCGAATTGGTAAAAAGAAAAAACAAACAGAAAACTTAGAGGCTGAAATCTCATTAATAAGAGTCAATTCATTACCAAGAGAATTAGTAAGTCTGCAAGATATTGATTTTGATCTGAAATTTGAGCATTCCTTATTTAAAAGTAAATCTGAAAGTGATTTAAAAAATGTTGTTTTAGACCCTGATTTTATTTCATTTTTGAATGAAAAACAAAAATCTATATCAGTAAGTTCTAAATCTAAGAAAGCTAAATATCAGACCAAAGTTGAAGAAATTAATGTTACTATTCTAAAGGATATTGATGAAGCTATTGAATTAGCTCATTTATTGACATATGCAAATAGACCTCCAATTTCTCAATTACTGTTGTGTAACCAGCTCCAAAAATAGAAGAAAAGAGATATCAACGCCTTAGAAATAAGCCACTTCGAGGGGGCAACCTCCAATACATTACATAAATTAACAATTATTGGATGATACAATTTACAAAACCTCCTTTCTATATATAGGAGTCCATGGGGCCATAATGTAATCCTAGTGGCCACAATGTAATCCTAGCCGACCTAACAATAATAATTTAAGGGCACAATAATAACAAAATGGGGGTTACAAGGGTACAATAATAACAATAAGGGGGTTACACTAATAACAATAAGGGACTATACTAGTAATATAGGGACCCAACATGCCCCTCTCCTTCAAAAAAGTGTTGTCCTCAACGCTTGAGTAGCTCTGGGTGCTTCTGTATAAACTTCTCATCCTCCCATGTAGAATCTTCAGTGGGTAAGTTCTTCCACTTGATGAGATACTCTGAAATTGATCGATTCCGTAACTGTTGAGTTCTTGTTTCCGTGACCGCTTCAGGTTCCAATATGATTTTTCCTTCCTCATCAAGTTCTAGCAATATTGTTTGAATTGGAAGATTTTCACCTATAACCTTCTTTAAGCATGAAACATGGAAAACTTGATGCACTCGTGAAGAAGCAGGAAGCTCCAATTTGTATGCCATAGTACCAATCTTTTGCAACACCTTGTAAGGACTATAGTACTTTGGCGATAATTTATTATCCTTCTTTGCTTGCTTGAGGGACATTTGTTTGTATGGTTGTAGCCGTAAAAATACCCAATCTCCTACATCAAAACCTCTCTCGCTACGATGTTGATCTGCCTGTTGTTTCATTCGATTTTGTGCCAAATTCAGGTTATCCTTTAAGAGTTGGAGAACTTCTTGCTGATGCTCGATGTGATCTTCCACTGCTTGAACCTTCGAATTTTCCTTTAAAGATGATGTGATGGATGGTGGATGATATCCATAAAGTGCCATAAATGGGGTCATTTTTGCTGCAGTATGGAAGGAAGTGTTATACCACCATTCAATGAGAGGTAACCACTTGACCCATTGTGTTTGTTTATCAGATACAAAACAACGAAGATATCCTTCCAAACATTTATTTACTATCTCAGTTTGACCATCAGATTGAGGATGATAAGATGAGCTATGAGCTAATTTAGTACCCAAAGAAGAAAATAACTCTGTCCAAAAATTTCCCGGAAAAATGGGATCTCTGGTCTCTAAAGGAGAAGTGTGCAATTCCAGAAGAATCTTTTGTTTTAGCTTGGAATTCTTACAAAGATATAAGCGATCTTTGTACCATAAGGAATCATTTTTCCAACTAAATGTATCAGATGTACTAGGATCTTGCTGCAACTTTTGAATGAGTATCCATACATCTTGTCCTTCTTCCATTCATCTCTTGCTTCAGTTATCCAATCTGGTTGGATAATAGAAATGGCACAAAGCAATGCTTCCACCTCTTCATTCTTTCTTGAGAGTGCATCTGCAACAACATTAAGCTTTCTTTTTTTGTAGATTATTTCAAAGTCATAACCCAACATCTTTGTGACCCATTTTTGCCGCTCTTCTGAAGATAGTCTTTGTTCCAAAAAGTGTTTAAGACTATCATGATCAGTTTTTACCTTGAAGTGTCTTCCCATTAGGTAAGTTCGCCATTTCTTTAGTGCATGTAGTATTGCTAACATTTCCTTCTCATAAATAGGTTTCTCTAAATACTTTCCTTTGATTGGACGACTTTCAAAAGCAATGGGTCTTCCTTCCTGCATTAAAACAGCACCAATTCCATTTCCTGAGGCATCACATTCCACAATAAAGGTTTTTGTGAAGTCCGGCGTAGCTAAGACCGGTGCTAGGCACATTGCCTCTTTAAGATGTTCAAAGGCCTTAGTTGCTTCAGGAGTCCATGAAAATGCATCTTTCTTCAATAATGTTGTTAGAGGTGCCGCTATTCTCCCATAATTCTTAACAAACTTGCGATAATAGCCTGTTAACCCGAGAAATCCTCGCAACTGCTTTATTGTCTTGGGGACTTTCCATTCCTTAATGGCTTTAATTTTGTTAGGGTCTACTTGAACACCCTCGTGAGATATAATATGACCCAGATATTCCACCTCTTGTACTCCAAAGAAACATTTGGATGTTTTTGCATATAATTGTTTCTCCTGCAATAGTTTGAGCACCCCGTCAACATGTTCAACATGATCCTTCCAAGACCTGCTGTAGATTAGTATATCATCAAAAAATACTAGCACAAATTTTCTAAGGAAGGGTTTGAAAATGGAATTCATCAACCCTTGAAATGTAGAAGGTGCATTGGTAAGGCCAAAAGGCAGGACCAAAAATTCATAATGACCCTCATGAGTTCGAAATGCTGTTTTTGGAATATCTTCAGTCTTCATTCTAATTTGATGATATCCTGAACGAAGATCCAACTTGGTAAATAAATTGCTCCATGTAATTCATCCAATAATTCATCAATCACAGGAATGGGAAATTTATCTTTAATGGTGAGCTTATTGAGCTCCCTATAATCCTGACACATTCGCCATGATCCATCCTTCTTGTGTACCAATACTACAGGAGCAGAGAAAGAACTTTGACTAGGTTGAATTATACCCTCCTCTAACATTTCTGCAATCATACGTTCAATTTCGCTCTTTTGGACGTAAGGATATCTATAAGGCCTGATGTTTGGAGGAACACTCCCTGGAATCAAATGAATAGCATGATCATGATCACGAATAGGTGGGAGTCCTTTGGGAGTTTCAAACACCTTGGAATGATTGTCCAAGACTTGTTGGAGATCTGCAGAAATAGATGATTTTGATGTCGGATCTTCTAGTGAGCATAATTGTGCAATTACGCCTCGTTGTTCTTTCTTTAGAAGCTTTGTCATGACATTAGAGCTTATTATCCTTCCCGGATTCCCTTCAATACCCCGTAATTCGACTTCCTTTCCTTCTGAAAAAATTTTCAAGAAAAGTTCTTGAAAATTAAAAGCTACCGTCCCCAAAGATTGTAACCATTGTACTCTTAGTACAACATCAGCACCTCCCATAGGAATGGAAAGCATTGGACTAGTCAATACATATTCCCCCATGGTTAGCTTGATATTATGGCATTTTCTAGAGCAATTTATAGTTCCTCCATTTGCAACCATCACTTGACATT
This sequence comes from Pinus albicaulis, assembly GCA_034641835.2. Classification (NCBI taxonomy): domain Eukaryota; kingdom Viridiplantae; phylum Streptophyta; class Pinopsida; order Pinales; family Pinaceae; genus Pinus; species Pinus albicaulis. The sequence continues at coordinate 677,533,950 of CM076573.1, forward strand.
CTGGTGCTGGGTATAGGAAACAATTCAATTCCTTGGCTACTTTACAATGAATAAAATTATGGGTGCTACCTGAATCAATCAACACTATTACCTTTTTCTTCTTGATATGTCCTTCTATCTTGAGAGTTTGAGGAGTGGTAATTTCTGCCAATGCATTACATGATATGGTCGGACTCATTTCTTCCTCTTCTTGGGTTGGTTCCTGGTGTATATCCTCTTCTTTTTCATTTTCTTCTTCCTCTTCACAATCTATGTAAAATAATTTCTTCTCAGCACACTTATGACCTTTAGTGTGTTTTCTATCACAACTGTAGCAAAGCCCTTTTGCTATTTTTTCTTCCAATTGTTGTGGTGTCAACCTTGTAGGTTGTGGAAATCTAGGAGTAGCAACACTTCCCTCTTTATAGAAGTGAGTGGTAGGCTTCCTTGTCGCCATAATTTTACATTCAATTTTTCTTTCCAACCTTAATGCCTTCTCCAATGAATCAGGTTCCAAAACGCGAACTTCATGTTGGATGTTATCCTTTAAAGTGCCTATGAAGAGATCAATCCTGTGTTCCTCTGGAATATCAGTTACTCTTATATTCAATTTTTGGAAGTCCTCAATGTGCTGCCCCACTAAACCCTTTTGTTTGAGATTTATCAATTGGCTAAAGAAGGTGTTTCTCTTTGTATCCTCATAATGTGCTATCATTTCCTCCGTAGAAATTGACCAAGTGACAATTTTTTTACGGGAGCAAAGCCATCGATACCATACAAATGTATTTTGTTCTAAATGTAAAGTTGCAATGCGTACCTTTGTGTGTTTTGCACATTATGGAGATCAAAATATTGCTCCATCTGTAGTATCCATGTTACAGGATCCTTTCCATCAAACTTCCTCATATCCATTTTTGAAATATGGTGGTTCTTCCCGCCAACATTAGAGTTTATGAAATCACGATTAACATTTATTTTTTTCTCATCATGAGGTTCTTCTACTATCTTTTCACCATTAGGAAACCTTTCTTGTATCAACTTTGTCAAATCTTCGATGTTTGATTTTAGATCATCCATTTTAGCTTCCATGCCAGCTTCCATTCCATCCATCTTAGCTTCCACGTCATCCATCTTAGCTTCCACGCCTTTCTTCAAACCGCCCATCTTCACTTCCACGCCATCCATCTTAGCTTCCATGCCTTTCTTCAAACCGTCCATCTTCACTTCCACGCCTTTCTTCAAAACTTCCATTTCATTTTTTGTTGCTCTTTGCGAGAGTCAAATTTGTTGCACTTGCTCTTGTAATTTTGATAGATCATGTTACAATTCTTCATCTTCATGAGTCATGGTAGAGCCTTCTGAAGGCTTAATGGGTGTTGAATTATTTTTAGGCGCCATTTTAGAATCCAATATTGATACCTATTCTACAATATTCCCTTGGAATCAATTCAACTTGATTCTTCAAACAAGACTTATGCAATTCGGAAAACAAATACACACCTTTTACTTGCTTTGAGGAGCTCGATATTGAAATTGAATTATCTCTGTAATTGAAAATATTCAATATCTGAAATTCCGCCCTGTAGTAGCCCTCTGAAGCTTCTTTCAAATGCCACAGGTCTGATCTAATTTGGATTCCCCAAGACAAAGTTGTGTCCAATCTCCCACAATGACCTAATTTTGGACTAGTTCAGTAGAGAAAACTTGTAGGACTTGCCACGTGTCACTGTTTCGTCCTTTGTCTCTGAAATTGATAGCCAAGAAACTAAAGTCCGTGTACTTGCGACCACTTTTTACGGCACTCAAATCCACTGCCCAGAGAGAGAGTTATTGAACTTTTCCCACGATCACCTCTTTGAGATGAAATTCAGGAGCCTGAAAAAGCACTACCTTCCACAGATCATATCTCCCAAAATATTGCGAACCAAGCTCTGAAATTTTTTGACGAATTTCCTCAGGATTTCAGCTTCGCACCATATGAATTTCAGACTCTGAAACTTCGTACAAAAAAATTTAGAGCGCAATTTCCACGATGACCTTTTTATGAGCCTGAAAAAATACCTAACTTCCACAGATGATATCTCCTCAAATACTGCGAACCAAGATCTGAAATTTTTAGACAACCTTCCTCAAGATTTCAGCTTCGCACCCTAGAAATTTCAGCTTCTGAAGCTTCGTAGAAAAAACGTTATAGCGAAAATTCCACGATGACCTGTTTGGAGCAGCGAAACCCTAGAATCCCAAAGCTCTGATACCAAATGTTGTGTAACCAGCTCCAAAGAGAGAAGAAAAGAGATATTCACGCCTTAGAAATGAGCCACTTCGAGGGGGCAACCTCCAATACATTACATGAATGAACAATTCTTGGATGATACAATTTACAAAACCTCCTTTCTATATATAGGAGTCCATGGGGCCATAATGCAATCCTAGTGGGCCACAATGTAATCCTAGCCGACCTAACAATAATAATTTAAGGGCACAATAATAACAAAATGGGGGTTACAAGGGTACAATAATAACAATAAGGGGGTTACACTAACAATAATAAGGGACTGTACTAGTAATATAGGGACCTAACAATTACACACTACAATAATTCCAACTAGAGATTCATCTCTATATGCTGTTACATCATTCATAAATTCTACCACTAGCTCATCTACAGATCCATTTATCCCTAAGTTACCTCTACAAACTAGAGTGTTATTTCCACCAATCAATTCATCCACTAAATCCATTAGTTCACCTTTTGATTTCTTAAATACATCATCCTCATTTCCTAGCACTTCAAATACAATCTTTAGTTCATCCAATATCATTTATAGTACAACTCCAAGCAGTTCTACCTTACCTCCTTGATCCAGTGGATATTGGCAATACCCACCTATTCCATTTGGACCCGCAACATCAATTCTTGCAGCTTCTCCACTTCCAGCAGCTTACTATTTTTAGCGGGTTTTCGGGTCCTGCATGCCCGGAGCCATTTTGGGGCATTAATAATCTAGGTGGATATCGTTGGACACCCACCTATTCCATTTGAACCCCCATCTTCGGTTCTTTCAATTTTCAAGTTGCAACAAAACTTACTATTTTTAGCAGTTTTTCGGGTCCTGAACTTCCAGAGCCGTTTTGAGGCCCTAAACGACGTTTTTTGGGTATGAAAGCGCCAGAATTTTTTTTGATAAAATTTGTCCCGACAGTTGTAGTCCTCGGATAGATCTTTCTAACGAGCTATTGAGCGCGTAAAACGGAGATCGGGTGCCAAAGTTATGCCCCCGGGAAGTTGAACCACCAATTTACCCAAACGGGCGCCCACAGTTTTGGCGCCTCATCTCCTACTGTTAGGTTTTTGGACGTTTCATATTCTACATTGTTTCTCAACAATAAATAGGCCCTTGAGCCTCATTGTAACACAGTTCAGAGGTCTGTAGCCGTCACATCTCTTCTCAGAGATTCGCTACCAAGACTCAGTCATTTTATTCCATTATGCCTCGTAAGCATATTTCGTTATTTGATATTAATGAAATGGAAGCATTATTTTGAACGTATCTCTATGTTCTCATGGTTATTTCTCTTATATTTTGTTGCGGCCTCGCATAAAAACTGGATCGTGGTACTGCAGCGGGTCCGTTTTCTTTGTTTTTTGCATGTCCCCAACGCGGTCGTATAAGGAGTAGGGGCTCGATCTCGGTTGAACCCTTGCAAGATCACCGCAAACCCCGACGACCTCCCATGGCGGAAGAAAAGAAAGACTAGGGAGCAGTGGAGATCCTATCAAATACTGCTCGAGGAGGCCCCGAGAAACAAAGGAACGCCGATGATGGATAACTTTGCTCAACTCCTTCAGTGACTGCCCACATATGGCACATCTGCATCCAACAGCCACTCTGGAGGCGCCAATCCCTTCAAGGTACAGGTAAACTTTGACATTCCTATATTTGAAGGAAAATAGATGCAGACGCCGTAGACAGATGGTTAAATTTGCTAGAAGGGTATTTCTCGGTCCATGACTTCTCTGACCGAGAAAATATTATTTTTGCACTCCTCAAAGCTGCCCTCCATGTCAAAGACCGGTGGGAAACCTACCGTGAGCAAGAGGGCGAAGGGGAACCCTCTCTGTTCTCAGCCACACCCACTTGGAATTCATTCCGAGATGGCATCAAGGAACAATATTACCCCGTGGGGAGCTATGAGGACAAATACATCCAATGGACCACGCTGCGGCAACAAAAGGATCAAGATGTGCACGAACTGACAAATCTGTTCCATACCCTGCGCACAAAGTTGGGTATTAAAGATTCGTAGAGACATTTGGTGCTCAAGTACCGCGGCTGTCTGCACAAACACATTCAGGAGGAAATGGAGTTCCTCGACATTACATCGCTTGGCATGGCATATCGCTATGCCGCCAAGATCGAGCAGAAATTTAAGCAGAAGAAGCGAGACTTTGGATCTGCGAATCCGAAAGGTGCCCCCAAATCGAAGAACAAGGGGCAAGGCCAAAGCAATGCGACTCAGAACAACACCACAAATCCAAAGAAGGACACAGGGAAGTGGTGTGAATTTCATAACAGCCCCACTCACAGCACAAACGAGTGTCGGGCCAAACAATCTTTGGTGGCTGAACTGAAGGCACCCGAATCAGATGCATTTTCTGATCCTGAGTTAGAACCAGACAAAGGTAATGACAAAGGGAAGCAGATCATTGATGCGGATCCCAGTGCCATTGTTGCCACCACCAAGATCCAAAAGGAGGGTCCAGAGGATCCAGAGGAGGGGGAGCGCCTCTTCCAATCGCAGATGTGGGTGAAGGGTTCTCCGCTGTAGTTTCTCGTCGATAGCGGAAGCCAAAAGAACCTCATTTCAGCAGACGTCGTGAAGCGGCTCGGTCTACCAACCATAGCACACCCGCAGCCGTATACCATCGGGTGGCTCCACCCAGGGAGAGATCTCCGCATTCGCCAGCAGTGCCGACTTCCATACAGTATCAAGCCATTCACAGATGAGGTATTGTGTGATGTTGCTCCTCTTGATGTAGCTGATGTATTATTGGGCCAACCATACTTGTGGAGGCAACATGCTGTGTATGAGTCTAGGCCTCGTGCTGTTATTATTACTTTGGGAAATAACTTGTACAGGATACCGGAGGTAGTACCGCCTCCTGCCATCTCTTTGACTACTGCAAAACAACGCAGTAAGATTGTTTCCCAGACCAGGAAATTCATTTTCCTTACGACTCACTCACAGGGAAAGAAGAATATTGTGGCCACATCCTCGGAACAGGGCTCCCTTTCACGGCTGCAGCAGATGGACAAAGTCATGGAGGAATACGATGACAATTTCTCCTCACTCATAGAGGTTCCTCTACACTGTCAGGACAAGCACTCCATTGATCTGACTCCCAATGCACCACCACCTGATGTTGCCATACATCTTGCAACTACACATACATAATCCAAACATGTATTGTATGAGGCTGATAAAGAAACCAAATTTACTAAACGCATCCAGCATGTCCGCCCGCAGGTCCATGACATCTTCAACACATCTAATACTCAGTTCAACAGAATTGGCCTCATCTCATGGAGGATCTCAACGCAATGGGGACCATTGCTTCCTAAGGAGGGAGGAATGATCCAGGTGGATATCGGTGGCCACCCACCTATTCCATTTGGACCAGCAACATCAATTCTTGCAGCTTTTCACATTCAGCACAACTTACTATTTTTAGCAGGTTTTCGGGTCCTCCACTCTCGGAGCCGTTTTGGGGCCTTAATGATCCAGGTGGATATTGGTGGCCACCCACCTATTCCATTTGAACCCCCATCTTCGGTTCTTTCAATTTTAAAGTTGCAACAAAACTTACTATTTTTAGCAGTTTTTCGGGTCCTGAACTTCCGGAGCCATTTTGAGGCCCTAAACGACGTTTTTTGGGTATGAAAGCGCCAGCGAATTTTCTAATAAAATTCGTCTCGACAGTTGTAGTCCTCGGATAGATCTTTCTAACGAGCTATTGAGCGCGTAAAACGGAGATCGGGTGCCAAAGTTATGCCCCCGGGAAGTTGAACCACCAATTTACCCAAACGGGCGCCCACAGTTTTGGCGCCTCATCTCCTACTTGGGTTTCTTTTGGACGTTTCAGATTCTACATTGTTTCTCAACAATAAATAGGCCCTCGAGCCTCATTGTAACACAGTTCAGAGGTCTGTAGCCATCACATCTCTTCTCAGAGATTCGCTACCAGCACCCTATCTATTTTATTTCCATTATGCCCGTAAGCATATTTCTGTTATTTGATATTAATGAAATGAAGCATTATTTCCGCTGCATCTCTATGTTCATGGTTATTTCTATATTTTGTTGCGTTCCCCGCAGATTCCACGGATCGCAGACAACAGAGCGGGTCTGCTCTTTCTTTGTTTTTCTTTGCATGTCCCCAACGCGGTCAGGGTATAAGGAGTTAGGGCTCGATCCGGTTGAACCCTTGCAAGATCAGCCTCGCAAACCCCGACGACCTCCCATGGCGGAAGAAAAGAAAGACGAGGGAGCAGGAGATCCTATCAAAATACTGCTCGAGGAGGCTCTCGAGAAACAAAGGAACGTGATGATGGATAACTTTTCTCAAATCCTTCAACGACTGCCCACATATGGCGCATCTGCATCCAACAGCCACTCTGGAGGCGCCACTCCCTTCAAGGTACAGGTAAACTTTGACATTCCTATATTTGAAGGAAAAATAGATGCAGACGCTGTAGACAGATGGTCAAATTTGTTGGAAGGGTATTTCTCGGTCCATGACTTCTCTGACCGAGAAAAGATTATTTTTGCACTCCTCAAAGCCGCCCCCCATGTCAAAGACTGGTGGGAAACCTACCGTGAGCAAGAGGGCGAAGGGGAACCCTCTCTGTTCTCGGCCACACCCACTTGGAATTCGTTCCGAGATGGAATCAAGGAACAATATTACCTCGTGGGGAGCTATGAGGACAAATACATCCAATGGACCATGCTGCGGCAACAAAAGGATCAAGATGTGCACGAACTGACGAATCTGTTCCATACCCTGCGCACAAAGTTGGGTATTAAAGATTCAGAGAGAAATTTGGTGCTCAAGTACCGTGGCTGTCTACACAAACAAATTCAAGAGGAAATGGAGTTCCTCGACATTACATCGCTTGGCATGGCATATCACTATGCCGCCAAGATCGAGCAGAAATTTAAGCAGAAGAAGCGAGACTTTGGATCTGCGAATCCGAAAGGTGCCCCCGAATCGAAGAACAAGGGGCAAGGCCAAAGCAATGCGACTCAGAACAACACCACAAATCCAAAGAAAGACACAGGGAAGTGGTGTGAATTTCATAACAGCCCCACTCACAGCACAAACGAGTGTCGGCCCAAACAGTCTTTGGTGGCTGAACTAAAGGCACCCGAATCAGATGCATTTTCTGATCCTGAGTTAGAACCAGACAAAGGCAATGACAAAGGGAAGCAGATCATTGACGCGGATCCCAGTGCCATTGTTGCCACCACCAAGATCCAGAAGGAGGGTCCAGAGGATCCAGAGGAGGGGGAGCGCCTCTTCCAGTCGCAGATGTGGGTGAAGGGTTCTCCGCTGCAGTTTCTCGTCGATAGCGGAAGCCAAAAGAACCTCATTTCAGCAGACGTCGTGAAGCGGCTCGGCCTACTAACCATAGCACACCCGCAACCGTATACCATTGGGTGGCTCCACCCAGGGAGAGATCTCCGCATCCGCCAGCAGTGCCGACTTCCATACAGTATCAAGCCATTCACGGATGAGGTATTGTGTGATGTTGCTCCTCTTGATGTAGCTGATGTATTATTGGGCCAACCATACTTGTGGAGGCGACATGTTGTGTATGAGTCTAGGCCTCGTGCTGTTATTATTACTCTGGGAAATAACTTGTACAGGATACCGGAGGTAGTACCGCCTCCTGCCATCTCTTTGACTACTGCAAAACAACGCAGTAAGATTGTTTCCCAGACCAGGAAATTCATTTTCCTTACGACTCACTCACAGGGAAAGAAGAATATTGTGGCCACATCCTCGAAACATGGCTCCCTTTCACAGCTGCAGCAGATGGACAAATTCATGGAGGAATACGATGACAATTTCTCCTCACTCATAGAGGTTCCTCTACACTGTCAGGACAAGCACTCCATTGATCTGACTCCCAATGCACCACCACATGATGTTGCCATACATCCTGCAACTACACATACAGAATCCAAACATGTACTGTATGAGGCCGATAAAGAAACCAAATTTACTAAACGCATCCAGCATGCCCACCCGCAGGTCCATGACATCTCCAACACATATAATACTCAGTTCAACAGAATTTGCCTCATCTCATGGAGGATCTCAACGCAATGGGGACCATTGCTTCCTAAGGAGGGAGGAATGATCCAGGTGGATATCGGTGGCCACCCACCTATTCCATTTGGACCAACACCATCAATTCTTGCAGATTTTCACATTCAGCACAACTTACTATTTTTAGCAGGTTTTCGGGTCCTCCACTCTCGGAGCCGTTTTGGGGGCTTAATGATCCAGGTGGATATTGTTGGCCACCCACCTATTCCACTTGGCCCCCCACCATTATCTCTTTCAGTCTTTCAGTTTCGGCATAACTTACTATTTTTAGCAGTTTTTCGGGTCCTGAACTTCCGGAGCCGTTTTGAGGCCCTAAACGACGTTTTTGGGTATGAAAGCGCCAGCGAATTTTCTGATAAAATTCATCCCGACAGCTGTAGTCCTCGGATAGATCTTTCTAACGAGCTATTGAACGCGTCAAACGGAGATCGGGTGCCAAAGTTATGCCCCCGGGAAGTTGAACCACCAATTTACCCAAACGGGCGCCCACAGTTTTGGCGTCCCATCTCCTACGGTTAGGATTTTGGACGTTTCAGATTCTACATTGTTTCTCAACAATAAATAGGCCCTCGAGCCTCATTGTAACACAGTTCAGAGGTCTGTAGCCATCACATCTCTTCTCAGAGATTCGCTACCAGCACCCTAGCTATTTTATTCCCATTATGCCTGTAAGCATATTTCTGTTATTTGATATTAATGAAATGAAGCATTATTTCCGCTGCATCTCTATGTTCATGGTTATTTCTATATTTTGTTGCGTTCCTGCATAAAATGATCACGCCTAGCCAAGCTAAGTTTGTGCCATGGCTACTAGATATGCTCCCTTGTCCTTACCCATTGCGCCATGACATGCCAAAGCCGGATTATCAAAATAAATACCATTGTTTTGTTGGAGATTCAACAAGATGATGAGCTTAGTGAAAAGAGTCGCCTTCACTAAGTGGGCCCGCAGCTATTTTTGGCGCAAGTCTATTTTTAGACATGATGATCATATTTCAAGTTTCAAGATGCTAATTTTGGATGGTTGATCAAGTTGGAAAAATAGATGAAAATTATATTTTTTTAGATGCATGGGCAAAAGTCTATTTATAGATCGTTGATCTAAAAATAGATGCATGTCGATTATTATTAGCTCTTAATAATAATTAGACACTAAACAACAACTTATTCTCTTGGAGCACTTTGTTTCAGTGCACAGATGTGGCGCATTAGTGGAATGAGGGAATTATGCAATTCCCAAGGATTTACTGGAGCTAATGCATGGAGGACTCAGTTAGAACTCAAGTGGCAGAGTTATGACACAGTTGGAAGAAGTAGTTATGGAGTTGTATTTAGTTTAACTCAGTTAGACTCAGTTGAGCTAGTTGTATATAGTCTAACTGATTGATACACTAGTGAGAGTGGAGTGAATTAATTAGTTAATTAATTCACAAATAATAACTCATTAATCAACTGAACAATACAGCAGTTAACTACAGTGCATGGCAGTTTCAGTGGAGACCAGTGGAGAGATAGGTGAAGGGGCAAGATAAACTATCTGTTGTGACTACAGTGATGCATTGATTGCATCACACACTCAGTGGAGATTCCAATGAGGATTGCACAGTCAAGGATGGAGTAATTCGAATTCATTCAGAGCTATTCTTCAACAGGGATTGCGTAGTGGAGGCAGGCTAGCAGGAGGCAAAGATCGGTGCATGGATTTGCAAGATTGGTCCTGATTAGTGTATGACGATTGTACTGTACTGAGAGCTTGTGATAAGCTTTGTATGCTTTGTATGAGATTGTCATATGATCTCCATGTTACATAATATATAGTTGGGGTTTTCAGCTTCAGGCTTTCCCGGTTAAAAACTGTGTTATGTGCAATTGAATATTTTTGTTTATGCTTCACATGTGTGTGCAATTAATTTTTCCGCAAAAGATTAACAAGTGGAATTGATTCAGTATTTTGCATAAAGTTAAATAGTGTGAGATTAGGTGAATCAAGGACATATGCATGTTTAGTGCATATAATTTATACATGGTATCAGAGCATTTTTAATTGAAGATTGCAATTGTGAAGTGAGTTTGTGCTGGTGGACAATTCAAATTTGCTACAGAAGATTCTTGGTGCAGAAGTTGAGTATACATTGAAATGTATTTCAACGGGTTGATATTGGAGTATTCCCTTGATGGGAGCTTGAATTACATATCTTGGAAGGACAAGATGGAGGCGGTGCTGGAGGATAATGGGCTGAAGGAGTTCATCGATAGCGATGCTGCATTACTTGACGCATGGAAAAAGAAGACAACAAAGACGAGGAGAATTTTGTTTGAAGGTGTGAAGGACCATATTATGTCCAACCTTCACAGGAAAGCCACTCCATTCATAATGTGGAAGGCTTTGACAGAATTTTTCCAAAGCAGAAGTGACCAGAGGAAGTTGGCGCTTAAAGACAAGCTCATAAAAATAAAAATGGAGAAAGGCGACAGTATTCCAAAATACCTCACGAAGTTTGTCCACTACAAGGATGAACTGGGAAGTGTGGGAGTTACTATTGATGAATAATACTTGGTGAGCTTGGCTCTCCTTGGGATTCTAAAGAGTTGGCATAGCTACGAAGACTCTGTCAATGGATAGGAGAAACTGTCGAGATGGGAGCGACTTTGGTCGGATCTTGTGCAAGAGGAGATAAGGCGGGGTACCAAGGATGGATCTTCATCGAAGAATGAAGATGAAGAGAATTTTTCTTTGGCTTTCAAATCAAGGAAAGGGAAGGGGAATAAATCTTCTTCAAAATCTGGTGCTAAAGGCAAGAACCAGGATTTGTCCAAAGTGAAGTGTTTTCACTGTCACGAACATGGACATTTCGCCACTAACTGTCCATAGAAGAAGAAGACCAAGCAGGTTGTTGGATCTGTAGCTGGAGAGGCCTTAGCCTTGCAATTTGAGCTTGATTTCTCCTTGATCGCTTGCTTGGTTTCAAGCTGCATGGGATCGATGTGGTATATTGATAGTGGTGCGTCTTTCCATATGATGGGAGACAAAGAGTTGTTTAGTGAGGAGAAGGACCTCCAGATGCATATAGAGATGGGTGATGATGGTTGGTACAGTGCGACTGGCATTGGGACCATTACCTTTAAGAGGGAGTCCGGTAATCCATTATTGTTGAAGAATGTTATGCATGTTCCAGGTCTGAAGAAGAACTTGGTCTTAGTCGCAATGCTGGAAGACAAGGGTTATGATGTTGTTTTCAGTGAGGGAAAAGCCTTCCTTTGACATAAAACAATGGGTCAAACCAAGAATATAGGGGTTCGAATTAAGAATATCTACAATCTAGAGGTAGATGGCTGTGCTGCAATGGTGGGAAAAGTAGGAGAAGTGGTGAGCTGAGATGAGGGCGAATTATGGCATAGGAGATTGGGCCATCTTCACCATGGATCTTTGAAGATTTTGCAACAAATTTCTACTGAACTTCCCAAGGGTACTCTTGCATAGTCAGATCAATGCAAGGGATGTACTATGGGTAAGTTTGTGAAGACCACCTTTCATGAGAAGGAGAACCATGCTTTGGTGATCCTGGAGAGAATTCACACAGATGTGTGTGGACCATTCTCGGTTGCTTCAATAGCAAAACATAGGTATTATGTGATATTTTTTGATGAATATTCTCGTAGATGCTGGATTTTCTTCATGCAGAAGAAGAGTGAAACGTTCTCAAATTTCTGTGAGTTCAAGGCATTGGTGGAGAAGGATTCGGGGAAGCAAGTGAAAGCTCTACGGAGCAATAATGGTGGTGAATACATCTCGGGCGAATTCAAATACTTATTTAGAAAAGAAGGAATTCGAAGAGAACTCATAGCACCTCATAACCCATAGCAGAATGGGGTTGCAGAGAGAAAGAATAGAATGATCCTGGGTGCTACATGAGTGATGCTGCATGACCAGGGCCTACCGATGCACTTGTGGGCGAAAGCATGCAACACTGCGGTTTATGTGCAAAATAGTTGTCCTCATAGAGTACTTGGCATGAGTACACCCGAAGAAGATTTTATTGGTAAGAAGCCTGATATTTCTCATTTGAAGATTTTTGGCTCACCTGTTTACATTCATGTGACGAAGGATGCTAGGAAGAAGCTGGAGCTGACTGCAGAAGTTGGGATATTTGTGGGGTACACAGACACACCCCATAACTGTCGTGTGTATTTTCCAGACAGTCGGATGACTGTTCTGCAATGGGATATAAAATTCAATGAGGTGAAAGCCATGAAGTTATCGCTTGAGAGGGAGCTACACTTGCATGCGGAGGAGGAAATTCTTGTTCCGAAAGATGACCCTCTGGATGTGGATCAGCCACAGGAGGAGATTCATGGAGTGGAGGAGTCCACTCATGCAGAACCAAACATCAGACAAGGAAGAAAGAGTACCATAGAAGCTGAGAGACTGAAGCTTGATGTGGCACAGAATGTATGAGTCCCTAGCCGATTTAATGGATACATGGCTCTTATGAGCAAGTGTATCGTGACAGAGCCATCTTATTTTGAAGAAGTAGTGCAGAAGCCCACCTGGGTAGATGCCATGGTGGAGGAGTATGACTCCATTGTCAGAAACAATGATTGGGAGATTGTTCCAAGGCCGGTGGGAAAATCAGTTGTAGGATCAAGATGGATCTACAAGGTAAAGCAAGTTGCTGATGGGAGTGTCGAGAAGTATAAGGAAAGATTTGTTGCCCGGGGCTTCTCAAAGATCGAGGGGATTGACTATGAAGAAACCTTTGCACCTGTTGCACAGTATTCTTCCATACGGACCATCCTTGCTCTCTCAGTGCAGATGGGTTGGCACATTCATCAAATGGATGTGAAGATTGTGTTCCTTAATGGTATCATTGAGGAAGAGGTGTACATTGAGCAGCCTAAAGGATTTGATATCTTCAGCAGTGAGTCGCATGTGTGCAAGCTCAAAAGAGCGTTGTATGGGTTCAAACAAGCACCCTGTGCTTGGTACACTCGGATCGACAGCTATTTCACTGGACTTGGATTCACCAAGAGTGAGGCGGATGCAAACCTGTACCAGATTGTGGTGGAGGGTAATATTTTAGTCATTGTACTTTATGTTTATGATTTAATACTAACAAGTGATGAGCAATTGATACAATCATGCAAGGTAGATCTTGCAAAGGAGTTTGAGATGAAGGAATTGGGCCTCCTTCATTATTTCCTTGGATTGGAAATATGGTAGCGGGAAGGTGAACTGTTTGTGTCTCAAGGCAAGTATGCCCGGGAGATACTGGAGAAGTTTCACATGCAAGGCTGCAAGTTTATCGACACTCCTCTTCAAGGAAGTTGGAAGAAAGAGGATGCTACATGGGCGGAGGTAATGGATGCCACTATTTATCGACATTTGGTGGGTTCACTTATGTATTTAGTCAATACAATATCAGACATATGCTATGCGGTGAACTAGATTTCACAAGCAATGGTTAAGCCTACCAAGCTCTTTTGGAAGGCAGGCAAGCATGTCCTGAGATATCTCAGGGGCACATTTGAGTATGGTTTATGGTATAGACAGACGAATGACGTGAAGTTGCATGGCTTCACGGATGTAGATTGGGCAGGAAGCCCAACAGACAGAAAGATCACGTCATGGGGTATTTTCAGTATCGGATCTATGGCATTTTCTTGGTACAGCAAGAAACAAAGATCCATGGCATTCAGTTCAGCGGAAGCAGAATACATGGCAACAAGTCAAGCTGCATGTAAGGCTATCTGGATGAGGAAGATCCTGGTTGGTTTGTTTTGTTCACATTTAGATCCCATGGTGATTCATTGTGATAATCAGAGTTGCATTAAACTCTTGGTTAATCCTGTGTTTCATGATAGATCTAAACATATTGATATCCGGTATCATCATATCAGAAATTGTGTGCAGCGGAAGATTATGTTGCTTCGGTACATTCCTACGGAGGATCAGGATGCAGATATTCTGACGAAGGCACTCACCAGGAGAAAATTCGAATACCATAGAGGTAGGATCAGGGTGAATGATAATCCCTTTCTTTTTGAGAGGGAGTGTTGAGATTCAACAAGATGATGAGCTTAGTGAAAAGAGTCACCTTCACTAAGTGGGCCCGCTGGCTATTTTTGGCGCAAGTCTATTTTTAGACTATGTCTATTTTTAAACATGATGATCATATTTTAGAAGTTGCAGGATGCTATTTGTGGATGGTTGATCAAGTTGGAAAAATATATGAAATTCTATTTTTAGAATATTGGGCGAAGTCTATTTATAGATCGCTGATCTAAAAATAGATGCATGTCAATTATTATTAGCTCTTAATAATAATCAGACACTAAACATCAACTTATTCTCTTGGAGCACTTTGTTTCAGTGCACAGATGTGGCACATTAGTGGACTGAGGGAATTACACAATTCCCAAGGGTTTACTGGAGCTAATGCATGGAGGACTCAGTTAGAACTCAAGTGGCATAGTTATGACACAGTTGGAAGAAGTAGTTATGGAGTTGTATTTAGTTTAACTCGGTTAGACTCAGTTGAGCTAGTTGTATCTAGTCTAACTGATTGATACACTAGTGAGAGTGGAGTGAATTAATTAGTTAATTAATTCACAAATAATAACTCATTAATCAACTGAACAATACAATAGTTAACTATAGTGCATGGCAGTTTCAGTGGAGACCAATGGAGAGATAGGTGAAAGGGCAAGATAGACTATCTGTTGTGACTATAATGATGCATTGATTGCATCCAACACACAATGGAGATTCCAATGAGGATTGCACAGTCAAGGATGGAGTAATTTGAATTCATTCAGAGCTATTCTTCATTAGAGATTACGCAGTGGAGGCAGGCTAGCAAGTGGCAAAGATCGGTGCATGGATTTGCAAGATTAGGCATGATTAGTGTATGACGATTGTACTGTACTGAGAGCTTGTGATAAGCTTTGTATGCTTGTATGAGATTGTCATATGATCTCCATGTTACATAATATATAGTTGGGGTTTTCAGCTTCAGGCTTTCCCGGTTAAAAACTGTGTTATGTGTGATTGAATATTTTTGTTTATGCTTCACATGTGTGTGCAATTAATTTTTCCGCAAAAGATTAACAAGTGGAATTGATTCAGTATTTTGCATAAAGTTAAATAGTGTGAGATCAGGTGAATCAAGGACATATGCATGCTTAGTGCATATAATTTCTACATGTTTGATGGCAGTACTCAATATACTACTCAACAACACATTGCGAAGATGAAAAACTTCTTTGAAATTAATGAAATTGATGATTCATATGTTCAAATGAGACTGTTTGCTCAAACTTTAACAAGAGAAGTTAAGAAGTGGTTTAAAGATTTAGCTGTTGGTAGTGTAACTGATTTAGCTTCCTTTTTTACTTTGTTTTTTAATATAAATGGGAAAATAAAAATAACCCCCTCCAAATTTTGTCTGAATTTGATTCTTTCAAAAGAGCTCCAAATGAGTCAGTCCAAGATTACTGCACCAGATATAATAGTGTCTATAATTCTATTCCTGCAAATCTTAAACCTACTCCTTATTCAGTTTTGGTCAAATTCCCTGATGGATTTGATATAGATATGGCTTACCAATTAAGGGAAATAAATTCAAGCACCTTAGAAAAAATGCAAACTGATGTAGTTAGTGTAGAAGTGAACATCTTAGCTAGAAAATCTAGACTTAGAAATGAAAGAAGAGTGACCATTAAAGAAGAAAATGCTAATTCAGACGCAAAAATGAATGTTCTATCTAAAACCTTAGAAAGAGTGATTGATAGACTAGATAATATAGAGAGAATACCTCAGTGGGATAACCAACAACAGATCAGAAATCCCAATTTTAGAAAAAACATAAATTCTAAAAAAGCAAAAGAAACAACCCCAGATCAAACAATTAGGCCACCATACCAAGAGAACTATGCTGAAAGTTCTCAGAATAATAATGATGATGAGGAGGATAATATTAATCTAATGGGAATATATGACAATAATACTATTTTCCTAACTCAGGAATATCAGGAATTGTTTGAACTTCAACAGCTTAAATTAGATTCTAATGAATTCTTTGATTATAAGCAAGGTTATGAATATGCAATAAATAAAATACACAACCAATATAACCTTAGAAACAAGAAAAAAAATGAGTCTTATACTAAGAAAGCTTCCCAAACTCAGAATCAGAAAACAGTAGAAGCCCCTAAAAAAAAAGTTTTGCAAATTCTCCCAAGGGAAAATAAGCAAAACTCAAATTATTCTGAAAACATTTCTAGTCCTAAGAAAGCATCAGACCCTAAAATTGTTGATATTACTGATGAAGTTGCTCAAGCTGCAAAATATTCACAAAAATCTACTGCTACTAAAGCTTCTAATTCTGTAAAAACAACAAATTTAGATCCCAAAATATCTTCTGCTGATCCTAAAACAGTAAATCCAAAAACTGCTGC
This sequence comes from Pinus albicaulis, assembly GCA_034641835.2. NCBI lineage: Eukaryota > Viridiplantae > Streptophyta > Pinopsida > Pinales > Pinaceae > Pinus > Pinus albicaulis. The sequence continues at coordinate 677,550,781 of CM076573.1, forward strand.
TTCACAAACAATCCCTGAAAAGAAAGTTAGAAGTAGTAAAACACAAGAAACAAAAATAGAGAATCCTAAAACACTTGAAAATGAAAAAACAACTGTAGAAAAAGAAGACAAACCAACACAAACTATAGTTACTAAAGAAGAATTGATTAAAATTAGTAAAACTCAACCTACATTCAACATACAATCAAAAATTGCAAAGCTTAAAATACCAATTCCTTTGAATGAATTGGTAAAAAATGACTTGTATAAATCAACCATAACTGAAACATTAAATATGAATGATGGAGAAGACTCCATAAATCTAAATGATGATCAGTCAGAGTTGATTTTTGGCCCAAATGTAAATGGAAAACATGCAGATGGTGCAATTCCTCCATTTTATATCAGTATCACCATTCATGATCAAATTCTACATAACACAATGCTAGATTTAGGAGCTTCCCATAATCTAATGCCTAAAGCCATCATGGAAACTCTGAATCTATAAATTACAAGGCCCTATAAAGATTTGTTTTATTTTGATTCAAGTAAGGTTAAATGCGTAGGTTTAATCAAGGATTTGTGTGTAACACTAGTTCAATACCCTGGTAAGAGTATATTAATGGACATTGTAGTAGCTGACATCCCACCAAAATATGGAATGTTACTTTCTCGCTCATGGGGAGAAAAGTTGCAGGGATCTCTACAATTTGACATGTCTTGTCCTACTATATCAGTGTTTGGCCAGACTAAAAAGATATATAGGGAAACATTAATGAAGTACATGGTCAGTAGTGTTGAAATATCTATAAACTACCCAATTTACTCTACACCAACTGACCTTGACTCTTTTATCCTATGTAACTCTGAAACAAATGAAATCCAAACTGAACTAGTAGATAAAAAGAGAGCACCAAACAATGATAACATTTTTCATGAATCTGAATGGCATCTAGACTTTGATGGTTTAGTGTATAAGTTAGGAGCAGGAGAAAGAGTCTAGATAAAAAATATGGAGACCAATCATTTTGAAGGTCATGCTTTCAGGCTAAATTTCAAATGTACAAACAATATGGCTGAGTATGAAGCCCTCATCATAGGACTCCAAATCATTAGGAACTTAGGAGGAAAAATAATTTTAATCATGGGAGATTCATATTTGATCATAAAACAAGTAAATGGAGTTTATTCTGTTTATAATCCCAGACTAAGAATATATAGAGATATTGTCATAGATTTAACTGATGATTTATTGGAATGCAAGTTTGCTGTTATACCTAGAAAACAAAATATACAAGCTCATTATCTTGAAAATTTTTCTAGTACATGCAATTTACCATTCCAACCTAATCAAAGATATACTGCTAAAGTCAAACATAGGCCAATAATTCCAGATAATCTTAAGTATTGGCAATTTTTTTCTCAGGATGAACAGATTTACAAGTTTATGAACAATGAAGGAGAATTTCATAATTGTATTATAGATATAGATTGTACAATAAATCATGATTTGGATTGTGAAATAGATTTAAATAAATTAGATGTAAATAAAATAAAGTTTGATAAACCTATTAGATTTAGTCAAGCTAACATAGATAGCTTAGAGAACGTAGAGATTGAATAAATTATTGAAGATGAATCAGACATATTGAATCTTAAGGATAATTTTTTACATAAAGGTTTAACCCCATTAGAGGATGTTTTTAACTCCAATGATGTAGCTAGAAAACCAAAAATGGAGCCAGTAAGATCTGACATAGAAGAATGTAACATTGGTACAAAGTCAAAACCAAAGAGAATCAAACTGTCCAAAATTTTACCTCAACAAGAAAAGGATAAATATATTGAGCTTTTAAAGGAATATCAAGATGTGTTTTCTTGGAGTTATGAAGATTTGAAATCTTATGATACAAACATAATCCAACACAAAATTCCAATAAAAGAAGATCAAAATACATTCAAACAAAATTTGAGAAAAATTAACCCTATCCTATTACCTTTGATTGAAAAAGAAGTTAAAAGGATGTATGATGCCCAGATCGTTGCACCAATTAGATATTCTGATTGGGTTTCCAACCTAGTCCCAACAAGAAAGAAAACAAGAGAAATTAGATTGTGTGTTGACTTTAGAAATCTTAACAAAGTATCCTTAAAGGATAATTACCCTTTACTTAAAATGGACCACATATTACAAAGGGTAGTAGGTTCTTCAAGGATTTCATTGTTAGATGGTTTTTCAGGATACAGCCAGATCTTAGTCCAAGAACAAGACCAAGCTAAATGAACATTTACTACTTCTTGGGGCACTTTTATGTATGTAAAAATGCCTTTTGGTTTAATGAATGCAAGAGAAACTTTTAAAAGGGCTATGGACATAGCATTTGCAAAGGAAATACATGAATTCTTAGTAATTTACTTAGATGACATTACTATGTTTTTCAAAACAGATAATGAACACTTGGATAATTTGAGACAAGTTTTTATTAAGTGTAGGAAATATGGCATCTCTTTAAATCTTAAGAAAAGTCTATTTGGATTAGAATAAGGTAAGTTACTTGGATATATAATCTCAAAATAAGGAATTAGGATAGATCCTACTAGAATAGAAGCAATTCTGAACATCAACCCACCAAGAAACATCAAAGAATCACAAGCCTTTTTAGGTAAGATAATTTTTTAAAGAAGATTCATATCTAATTTAGCTGAGATAATTAGAGAATTAAATAACATGCTAAAAAAATATTCAATTCTTAGATGTACTATTGAGTCTAAACAATCATTTGACTCTATCAAACAAGCCTTAACCAAAACTCCAGTCTTAATAAGTCCTAATTTTAAGAAAGATTTCATGATTTTTTCATTTGCTTCAGAACACACCATTGCTGCAGTTTCACTGCAGAAAAATGACCAAGGATTTGAACAACCCATAGATTTTTTCAGTAAGGCCCTTAGAGATGCCCCTTTGAATTATAACATTATGGAAAAACAAGCCCTAACCTTGGTTAAAGACATTAAAGACTTCGGAGTTTATATTCTCTACTCACACATTATTTCCTATGTCCCAAATTCTGTAGTTAAAGACATTCTTACTCAGAATGGTCCTGATGGAAGAAGAGGTAAGTGGATTGTCACTATATTGGAATATGACATAGAGATAAAACCCACCAAGCTCATTAAAGGTTAAGGATTAGCCAGACTTATGGCTGAATCTAACTGTAATGCCTTATATATCAATTTTATTGCTCAAGTAGATGATCAGGAAGAGATGGCGACTCCATTGATCAGTGAAGCATTTTCACACTCACCTTGGTATACAGATATCATATTTGTACTCCAAAACTTACAAGCTCCTCCTAGATTGTCAAGAACCAAAGCTATATTTTTAAAACCTAAAGCAGTAAGATTTTGTATCTTAGATAATGTACTTTTTTGGAGAGATCATAGTGGGATTTTATTAAATTGTTTACTAAAGGAAGAAGTTGACAAAATACTTGAAGAATTTAATGTAGGTGACTGTGGGGGACATTTATATTGGAAAACTACTACAAATAAGATCCTAAGAGCTAGTTTTTACTGGCCTACCTTGTTTGCTGATGTCAAAAAATATGTTACTTCATGTCATTAGTGCCAAATTTTTTAGGGTAAAAAGAAATTATTACCCCTCCCTTTAAAGCCTATTTCAACTGAAATTCAATTTCAATAATGGGGTTTAGAATTCATTGGGGAAATTCACCCCCCCCTCTTCAGGCCAACATAAGTGGATTTTAACAGCCACTGATTATTTGACCAAGTGGATTGAAGCCATACCCTCCAGACAATCCACAGATACTGTCATTATTTCCTTCCTAGAAAACAACATTCTTTCAATATTTGGATGCCCCCAAAAGATAATTACTGGTAATGCAGCAGCATTCAAATCCGAGAAAATTATTGACTTTTGCCACAAATACCATATTACCCTAGGTCATTCTACTGCATATTACCCCCAAGGTAATGGCCTATTTGAATCCTCAAATAAAAGGTTTGTAAATATCATCAAAAAATTACTTTAAGACAATAAAAAGACTTGGAATAAGAAGTTAGTCAATGCCTTATGGGAAGATGGAATTACTACTAAAAAATCCATTGGTACTTCACCTTACCAACTAGTTTATGGAATGGATGTTGTTTCTGCTTCCTCCCTCGATGTACCAGTGATGAAAATTATCCAAGAATTACAGGTTGAAACAAATGAAATCCAAAGAAGGGTAAATCAAACTATTCACTTGCAACAAACAAGGGAAGAAGTTTATATAAAATCTCAAGCAATCCAGGATAAGATCAAGAAAATATATGATAAAAATACTAAAGAGGATGATTTTACGTAGGAGATAAAGTGTTAAAATGGGATTCTAGAAGAGGAGACAAAGGAAAACATGGAAAATTTGATTTTCTATGGAAAGGACCTTATGTAATTTATGGATATAGAGGTAATAAATCTTTCTTTCTGAAAGAATTGAATGGAACAGATCTGCAAGAAGGACCAGTTAATGGAAAAATGCTAAAGCACTACTACTCCCCTAAGTTAACAAATAGTTAGTTTTTATTCACTTTGATCATTGTACATATAAATTGCAAAGTTTAGATTGGATTGGATGTTTCCTTAGAAAAGTTGAAGCCTGAAGAGAAGGCCCTAAGCTTTGAAAGGTGAATATCATAAATATGAATAAGTTGCAGATATCAAAAGACATTTACAGGATCATCACAGTCAAATTTCAAAGGCTACTAGTGTCAGAGTTCTTGATATTTCACAAGGAAATGTCATCCTCATGTGGAGCCACTGTTAGGGTCCTATAATAATAGGATTCATAAAATTTTGAATTGAATTTGATAAGTCTTGTAAATATGTACATACCTTGCTTTCTGCAAGTTATTTTCCCATATTTTGAAAAAATGAAAAATAATAAAAAATCAAAAAGAGAGTAAAAAGTCCTAAAAGAAAGATCAAAGGAATTAGAAAAATATAAACCCCAAAAGAAAAGAAATAAGATCTGAAAGTGAGTAAATCCAAATACCACTACTTTTACTTTTACTGCAAGAATAATGATTATGTGCAGAGTTTAAATAAATTTCATAATCCATGATCAATTAAACAGTTTAATCTTAACTTTTCATGCTTTCAATTTCATGTTTTAGATAGAGAATAAACATTTGTCAAACAGTTTAAACTTGAAAAATCAGTGGATAGGCAAAGAATAATGAGGAGCTCAACAGTTTAATCTAAGCCCTTGGATGAAATAAGGTAGATTTAGATAGTTTTATGCTTTGAAAGAAAATGTTTTAAGGTTGCAAGCCTAAATGCACCTACAAAATGAAGAAAAAATGTTAGAAATAGAATTTGGGTAGGTAGAAAGCAGTGGAGCAATCATGTAAATAATACATCATCGGGCAAAATCACTAATTTACATTCCCCTATGAGTATTCAATATTCTAAGCTATAAATCAAACAGGTTCAGAGCATTTCTCTGACTTTTGTTGGGACCAGACCCAAGGCTCCATGACTGGTTAGTTAAACATATTGCATTCTTATGTTAAATCCTCATTTATCATCATTTACCCTTCATTAATACATTAAAACCCCTTTTTTCCTAAGTAATAAACATTATTACTTAGTAAAATTGTAACCCTAGAATAATTAATTTCATCCCTTCATAAGCATTCATAAAATCCCACAAAATCACATTTATCCTAAGTATTGGTGAAAGAAATATAAAGATGAGAAATGCTTGATTTTATACTATACTTGGAGATAATATGCATTTTGTTTTATTACACTACCCTTTCATATTAACCTTTAACATACTTCTATTGAATCCCTAAGAAATACCCCCCTTATTTATTAATTTCATTATATCTAAATACCCCAAAAACCCAGTATTATAAACTTTTGACCAAATTCTATTATCCCATGTGCATAAATAAAAAACCCAAATTATAAATCACTTTTGTCTAAAATATTACCATTAGTCTAATGTATCCCACCCTATAGTTTTTAAACTATCGAAAAAGGTTTAAAATACTATATAATACAATATATTAACCCACACACTTATGCTTTATTAAAAAAATTTAACAAATGTTTTAAATAAATAAAACGTTAAATCTGCCTATACCATTATTAAAAAATATCATATATGTTTTATATCATTTACCCCTTGGCCATATTATAAAGGTTTAAACATATTATAGCCCCCGCCACATATTAACCCTTCCACTGCATATAATTAGACCTGGTCCCACCTTCCACTTCAATGCAACTCTCATTGACCCCATTGACCCCTCCCCTCCACATGGCCTTTCATAATTTGATCATGTGGGTTTTGTTTGAAACCATTTACCGCTCGTTAGCCACGCAATAAACCTCCGGTTTTCAAAGCCTTTTCAATTTAAAAAACCGCCTCCCACCGGACAAGACTGGCATTGAATGTGATTCAGACATTTTAATAAAACCTTTGACAAATGCATTAATCCATTTCTTTTGCGTGTTTAACCATTTTTTCGCTTCCCTCGACTGTATAAACCTGCTAAAGCCCTTGGTACCCATTCCTATGCCCAAAAGCCTCCTCAATTCATCAAAAGAAACCCATAAAGACTGTTGAGGAGCTGCACCTGCTCCAGATGAACCACTGAAGTTATCAAAACAACCAGAAACTAAATAAACCCTTTAAAGCCAATACCTGCATACAAATAGGTATTTTTTTGAGTTTTAAACCTGCAACTAAATTGAAAAAACCTTTTTAAATAAAAAGAATCATTTCAAAGTCAAGAAATTAAGTAATTAAATTGCCCAAAAGTCCCAGAAACAGGCCAAACTCTAGCAAAATTTTCCCAGAAACCCTAGTGTCTGTTGCACGATATTTTCAAGGAAATTTATAAGTTTTTTACAGTTTAATGATTAATTTCAAGCTCTAAAAGGCCATAAATCCTCTACAGGTGCCCTAATCTTCTGTAAATCCTTTTTCAATAGAGTTTTAGCCCAATTTTCAATCAAAAAACTCAGAAACCCCTTGTTTTCTGTATTATACCAGTTTTTAAGCCTCATAACTTATTTGAGAAACCTAATTAGGCATAAAATCCAAAAAGAGACTCTATTTTATCAAATTCGCCCAATCAAGCCTCTGCTATAGTAAAATTGCCTCTGCAAATAGTTTAAACCTGCAGAAGCCAATCAAAATTCCTAAAAAACAGAGTGTAAGAAAGCCTGAAGGTTTTAAAACTCCTAAACCTACTCATTCCATAACTCCAAATACTGCAATTGTGGTCAATCCATTACAACCCCCAGTTTTTGATATTGAACATATTCCCCTAGCCGATATTGACTACAAAATAGTTGATCCCATAGTTGAATTCAATCTGTTAGATATCCATAACTGGTGTTTTGAGAAGTCTTTAGATGATCATGAAGAAGTTCATATTTGGGAATCCATTCTGCCCAAATATGTAGTTCCTCTGACTCACCCTTGTCAAGAAATTGTTAGATTATGCCATCAGTACTATATTCCTGAAAAAAGAGCTATTGTGAATGAAAATAAAGAGATCCTATTTACTATCACTGCAGATTCAATAAACCAAATGTTGCAACTTCAACCAAACCCCCAAGCAGTCCCTTTGTCTATTGAATCCCTCACTAAGTTATACATTGGCTTAGACATTCCTAAAAGGTTTATGATTTTTTAGACTTTTATGCCCCTGCACGTTGAAATTCCCAAGTTACAACCTCCATATTCAACTGCCAAGTTCCTTGAAGGTTCAAGGAATGTAATCTCCATGCTTTCCTTCATACTTGGGTATTTCACTGATGAGCACACTAATGAGTCTATCTTGGTATTTTTGTCCACATTTTCTCCAAGTCAACTACCCTCAGTTATATTTGACTATGATGGTTTCATTGCTGATAGTATTCACTATCAATTGACTAATTTACAATTGCAAGGAGTATTCAGATATACCTCCTATCTTTTCCACTTGTTTCTATTCTTCCAATCAGAGAGCTTTCCAATTTCACTTCAAAAGTTGGATATAGAAGGAAAACCTCTATTAGTTATCTTTTGGACATCCATACTCAGAAAAGAAGGTACATAGTTCATGTTATTCAGAGTTTGTAGAGTTGTTTGTACCTCCAGTGACCACCATGTTGACTAAAACAGAGCAGCCTAGAATAGGTGAGGAAATGAAGAAAATATTGCAGTTATCAGAACAAAGAAAAGTAGCTGATTGGTATTTGTATGAAAAATTCACTGAAATCATATTTTTTGGTTCTAACTTGTTTCCCTACAAGTTACCTAAGAATCCATCAATGAGGATCTTTGCCATGGAAAATTTTAGGGGCTAATATTCACAGGTGGGCTAATTTTCCATGGTTTTTCCAAAAAAAAGATTCACCAATTTCCATTTTTTTATAAAAATGTTTCGCCCAAATTTTACAATATAAAATATTTTACATTAAAAATCACCCACATTATATAGAAAATATATATAATATCATTAAAAATTTGAATAATTTTACAAATATATCAATAAACATTTTATAGTTTTGCATATTGGGGACTAGTGAGATTCGCCAATTTTTTAAACTTCAAGATAAATTTCCATCCTTAAAATTATCCCTGATCTTTGCCTTGGAGTACATCAGGAAGATCCTAAATTCTGATTCAATTTATTTCATGGCAGCCAAAAAGAAGACCCAATTCAAAATCAAAAATCAAATTGGGCCTTTCATATGTAATCACAGAGATGCAAAAAAGGAAGCAACAAGTCAACTATTGGAATATAAATTAGAAGAAAGTTTCCCATGGAATTATGATCCACAAGGGATATTAAGTAAACTAAGGGTAAAATGCAAATTGACACCCTTTGCCCATGAATCAAAGCCATAAATAGAAAATTTTGCTAATTAAATTGAGTGGGTTGAAAACACTTTAACAGAGGCAGTAAACCAAAGCAATACTAGTCACACTTTGGAAATTGCCAAACAGCCAGAGACATCCACTAAGAGAATCAGAGAAGAAGGAGCTTATACTGCAGAGACTACAATAGAAACAAAGTTTAAGATCATTTACAACAAGAGGCCAAAACTGGATACAACAGCTAAAGGTAAAGTAACAATAGATGTCGAAGAAACAGAGACCTTGAATGCCAACACTGAACAACCAGAGACCAATGTAGCCACTGTAATCATCAATGAGCCAAATCAAAATGAAGAACAACTAAATAATGAAGATGAATAGATAATGGAAAGGAAAAAAATTATGGAGGCTTCTTCCTCACATTCAGCTGAGGAAAAAGATTTAGATATTAAGGGGAAATACAAACAAATCAAGTTGAAGAATCAAGAAATCAAAACTGAAATATATTCTCAATTCTTAAAGAAAAAGTCAGGTAATCAAAACAGATTCCTATCAACATTTGATTATTCAACTAAAAAATTGATTATGTTAGTATTAAAACCCATAGTATCAGTGCCAAAGATAGTTTTTGACTATAAGAAAGTTGATATGGAAGTAGCTACAGACAAAATCCATGAATTAGATCAAATTGAGTTTCATAGGAAAACCTCAGAGATGTTGTATTCCATAGTCACAACAAAAGCTATAAGTTCTCATAAGCTTCAAAATACCATCTCTAATATGCAAGATCAAATGAATATGGATAAAGTTTCATTATATGCAAAGGATCTAAGGATAAAGGCCTTAGAAGATTTAGTATTACAGGTAGGATATGATCCTACAAACATCAAAGCAGCAGAAGCATTGGTTAAAAAGAAAAATGAGGATATAGCTACCTTGAGGAAACAACTCAAACTTCCTCAAAGTGAGCATCCTTAGACAAAGGAAGTTTTACAAGATCAAAAGGAAAAATATGAAATGATGAGTTTGATAGTTCAACTTGTTAGACCCCTATGAATTTTTTGACAAGAAAACAGGGGGCTAAATTGTTTTTGAGCCTTCAAGGAATGAATTTCCTCTGAAAACACATCATCCTTGAAGCCTCCTTGTGCCTTTGTCCTTTGATAAATCCTCACTATTGTTTCTAGTTAAAAATCATCTTTTTTTGTGAAGAAATTGCCCAAAAGGCCTTTTTCCCCCCTATTTCATCCCTTTTAAACCTCTATTTCTTCACCTTTCTTTTCCCTCCCTTAATTCCTCATTAACCCCTTAAAATCACACTAACTCCCCTTTAAAGCCTTATAATACCTTTATTCAGCCTTAGACACTCTTTATTCCTTCTATCAAAATCCCCTTTAAGACTTAAAAAGCCCCTTTTTGGCTTAAAATCATCCATGTGACATATGCGGGTTAAGCCCCTTTCGGCCAGCCCCCCTCAAACCACTTACCCATATGCCCGGGCGCCAAGACTAGGTGCTAGGCCCTTGAGCACTTATCGCATCGGAAGATAGGTCGGGAGCAGTTTCCTTTTGGTCCTTTAAAAGCTTCCGATGCGATCGAAATATTGTTATAATGGCTCGTTGCGACCTGAGCCGTCGATCTCTTGAGATCCGACGGCCCAATGCTAATCGCAGTGCGCCCGTTGCCCCTATCCATCCACTCCTCCGATTACGTGTGGGCCGTCGATCTGTCTCCAGATCAGACGACAGTCGTTCAATCGCACCGCGCTCTTCGTTCTTCTCCTTTCATCCCTCCGATTGAGCGTGGGCCGTCGATCTGGCTTCATATCTAACGGTCGGGCGCTAATCGCATCGCAACCCCATCGCCAATCAGAAATGTCATAAAGCACCTTTTTTTGTTACGTCGATTGCCGATCCCCGATTACGTCCCCACCATTCATTCCCTTAGATCCGACGGCCCTCATTTCTCCCGCTCTGCTTCTATACCTCCATCTCTCCCCCCACCAATTTAATCTCTGCCGTTGATCCCCTTCACGATCCAACAGTTGGTGTTGAATTGCTCCATTTCCAATCATAAGTTCTTAAATGTGTCAGCCCCTGTTCCCCTGATTGCGATCCTCCGATTCGATCTTATCCGTCCATCACTTCAGATCCGACGGCTGGAATCCAATCGCGCTCTACTCGTTTTTCCTTCATCGAAACCTCCTCTAATTTCATCGCTTAATCACCACCGTTGATCTCCTCCTGAAATCCAATGGTTCTAATCAAATCGCACTCTGCCATTACTGAGTCCCACCATTTCAAATCCATTTCATATGTTTTGGCCCCTTTCCCTTTGTATTTCGGCCAAAGGTTAAACCTTAGTGTTTAACACTAAGGATCATTATTCTGCCACTCTTTCATTGTTTCCACTGTTCTCCACTACTCCGCCACTGCTTCCACAGGCCTCCAAAGAATTTTTCCTCCACCACCCCTGGGATTTTGTAACAGATTTATTTCATTGTACAGGGTTTAAAGAGTGAGAAACTCACTCTGTCTCCATGATAACAGTCGCTGTGATTTAGAGTGCAGAGAGGCCATTTCAGCATCAACCAGTGTATCAGCAGAAGAGTTCCAAGGGGTTAATGCTTAATCCCGTGATCAAAGGATAAGAGCACAGTGTGAAGACCAAATTCACATGAAACAAGTCATATCTGTGTTTTGACATCAACAAAACATTTTTCTCCAGAAAGACACCTTCAGACAGTGTTCTCCATGCCTCCTCAAGCCCTTAAACATATGAATACACTAAAAAACATTTCTATGACTGTCAGACAATAGTTATGAAGCATGGAGACCTTGCAGATTTTCCACCCAGTTCACTTATTCTAGAAGGCAGCGCATAGTTCCAAACAGCCAAAAGGACTCCAAAGAAATATTAGAGGTCAATATCGACCTGACAGAGATATCTAAACCATACGACAGAGTACAACGCAATGTATTAAGTAGTATGGGCGTGAACGCTTTCGCCATTCTATCTTAATGAATCAAATTAAATGAACATCTACTCCCGCTATTACTCATTCTCCTATAAGAATCCCCAAGAACATATTGTAAAGGATTGCTGTTGTTGCTGTTAGAGGGATTCATTTTGATTGTTAGAACAGTCTTGGGAGGGAATAGTAGAGTAGTTTGTAATGTAGTAGGCTGGGAGGAGAAATTTTGGACTGTATTAGCCATTGAGCTCAGTGTATGTGACTGGTTTTGCACATCAATTGAACAAGCAATTTCTTTGGATCATGGTCTATTACTACGGGTGATGTTTTCTTATTGCATTGTTTATTACATTTTTCATGCTGTTCATTTATTTTGGCTCGCATCAGAAATCTGGAATAGGATTTACCCTTGTTAGGTACCCTATGTTTCTGCTCTCCTTGCCTTTAATGTTTTCTGCTGATAGTGAATCTAAGAGTAAATTCATGTGGTTTAACCAGTGTAGCAGATGTTATTTCCTGCTAGCTGATGTGTGAATTCGGGGTTTGCTACTTGGATGTTTCTTGCTGGTGTCAAAGCATTGAATGTTCAAAGTCCTTCTCTAATCTATAGACTTTAGCTTTGTGTAAAGCTTATCTCTTTTTTTCCCTTGGAGCATGCTAAAGCAGACCTGGAGTTAAATGACCTTTGGTCCGATCTATAAGCTGCCCCCTTGTGACTTCATTGAGAGCTGCCTTTGAGTATTTCCAAGCAGGCCTGAAGTTATATGTCCTCTAACCTGATATATAGACAGAAATTGGGTTGGTTTCCTTCTTTCACTTTCAATCCTTAATGTTCCATTCCACCATATATCTAAAAGATCCTTTAGTATAGATGACTTGCCCTCTAAAAGCCTTGGTCAGTTGCTTGCAAGTAATCTCCTTTCATGACTCCATGGCCCAATGGATGGCACTTTCTTGACCTCTTCTCTTTTGCCGAAACGTCTTACTCCCCTGCTCATTTTTCCCATGACCTTCTCAGTCTATGATCTCATGACCAACCCAAAAACCCACCAACCAAATCATTTAAAACCCCCTGTGCCTCATAACTAGCCTAATACCTCATATTGAGCTTTCAAAGATATATCATTCTTTGTATTTATGGAGAGATCCCTCTCCGAATCCAAGAGGGCTAGATCCTAGGATCCCAAAGTGGTTCTGATGTTGTCTCATCTTTTGGTCTTGCCAATCTGGCCAAAAGATGGGAACCCCAACATAATGGCGAATCCACTGGGGAAGATACCACTTAGCCTCTAGATTGGTTTTAATTGCTGATGGTGGACAACAGTTTGTTTCTAATGTCCGAATTAATCCGCCTGGCGACTCCACACTCCCTATAATCCAAAATACCTAATGAATCCACTGGTGGAGGACTCTGAACTGGTTGAGAGGATGCAGTGACCTTCTTTGCAGAAACATGGATCCAGACATGGACAGTGATATGAAGCTTGATGATTTGTATGACCAACTCAATGGAATAGCAAAAATGTTTGGTAAAGTGCTGGAGATGTACATGGCTAATATGAGTGCAAATGATGATTATTTAGAACAGCCCATTCCTTCTTTAAAATAGGAGCAAACGCAAGACCGAGAATATGAGCTAGACATGTATGATGCTCAAGAATCTATAGAAGATGAAGAGGAAGTGATCAAGAACTGCCTGATTGCTTACCTAGGTCTTGTGTTATGCTGAATAGAGAGTATCAGGACCTAATAGAAAAATATAATAGGGAACACTGCTTTAAGGAAACAAGAGACCACATAGAAGAGGCAGAATCTGATGTGGAAGAAGAGGCTAAAGAAAACATCTCGCCTCCCAATCATCTAACACAAGAGAAAGAGGATTGTTGTTCTTTTGTCCACGATGAGAGGGAAACCCCTCTTTTGATAGAAGAAGATATTGATCAGATATTAAATCAGAAGTCCACCTCAGAAATATTTTATAGAAAACACACTCTTGCCCATTCGTCTTATGAGTTTGATGATACAGATCCAGGAAGCTCCTCTGCAGATCAAGACGAAGAAATACCTGCTGAGAATCCGACAGGTTTGATGGGTGAAATTGCTTAAGATTATGACTTTCCTAATTATGATCTATTTGATGATGATTGTTTCCAGAGAAAAGCTGAGTTTGCAGAGCTATCATCAGTAGTTTCATGGGACGAAAGCCGAGGCCAGCAACTTCAGAGAAGCAGTGAACCCAATCAACCTCTCTATGAAACTGATGGGGAAAGTTATGAAAGCATCAGTGATGAGTGTCATGTGAACGGAGGACAAAAATCTTTCTTTTTAGAGGATGAGGAGGAAATAAAAGAATATATTCTTGAGCAAGAGGAAAATAACGAGCCTTCTCTTGAAAAAGAGGAAGCAATGGAACAAACCACTGCTCAAGAATACATAGATCTTTTCACGAAGCTCAACACATCAGAGCAGAACATACCAAGCTCCAAGAAGAATCAGCTACAATATACGATGAGTCCTCTAGTTCAGATGATGAACGAGACACTCTACTCCAAGAGAGTCTTCTTATCCATCTAGTGGAAGAAGAAGAGATCCTGGTTGAAGTCGGCCTACCAGATATTAATAGCCAAGTATCTTTTCATGATCCTTATGTTCATTTCCTGCAAACATTCGAAGAAGGATCAAAGGTCTTTTTGAGCAGCATGTTGCAAACAGAAAGAAAATTTTTCAAAGCTGCTATTATGGAACAAAAAAAGTGGGAGCAGCCCTGCCTATCTAGCCTGCTCAAGGAGCTGAGAAGAAAGGACCAGTCATGGATCACTTGATGGATTGGTTGCATTGGAAGACAATGTTTGTAAACTAGACTGGTAAACATTCCAGTTAGATTAGGGTAGGTAGGAAAAGATCAATAAAGCTCAGTCTGTGAGCATTTAGTTACTAGTTTTAAAATTTTTGCAAATTTTTCAGTCCATGAGCAGTTTTGTCTTTATGCCATGGTCCACAGCAAGTCAGACAGTCTAATCTTGGCTTGACTATTTTTCAATTTCTATCTTAGAATGTAGAGAAGAAATCTGCTAGACAGTTTAATCCTAGCAGATAGTAGCTTAGGTAGAGAAACTATGAGGCCAACAGTTTAATCTAGTCTCCTGGAGTAATAAGGGTAGAAATAGAATAGGTTTATTTTTCCTGTTTGTAAAAATTGATGATGTAAAGGGTCTACTAGTCTAAATGCACCCAGAAGAAAAAATGTTAGGACTATAGTGTGGGTAGGTAGTTGTTTGAGAGAATTTTACTGCTGATATGATGTCTTCATGATTTTTGGCAGCCGATCCAAGAAGAAAATGGATGGTTCAAGTACCAGGCATCTGACCTACACCAAAGATAATTTTTTGAATTCTTGACTCCTTCAAGAAGAAGCCATCCCCATGTGGAGCCACTGTTAGCCCCCTATGTATTTTTTGACAAGCAAAAAGGGGGCTAAATTGTTTTTGAGTCTTCAAGGAATGCATTTCCTCTGAAAACAGATCATCCTTGAAGCCTCCTTGTGCCTTTGTCCTTTGATAAATCCTCACTTTTGTTTCCAGTTAAAAAGCCTCTCTATTTGTGAAGAAATTGCCCAAAAGGCCTTTTTCCCCCCTATTTCATCCCTTTTAAACCTTTGTTTCTTCACCTTTTTTTTCCCTCCTTTAATTCCTCATTAACCCCTTAAAATCACCCTAACTCCCCTTTAAAGCCTTATAATACCTTTATTCGGCCTTAGACACTCTTTATTCCTTCTATCAAAACCCCCTTTAAGCCTTAAAAAGCCCTCTTTTTGGCTTAAAATAATCCATGTGACATATGTGGGTTAAGCCCCTTTCGGCCAGCCCCCCTCAAACCACTTCCCCATATGCCCGGGTGCCAAGAATAGGTGCTAGGCCCTTGAGCGCTTATCGCATCGGAAGATTGGTCGGGAGCAGTTTCCTTTTGGTCCTTAAAAAACTTCCAATGCGATCGAAATATTGTTATAATTGCCCACTGCGATTTGAGCCGTCGATCTCTTGAGATCCGATGGCCCAACGCTAATCGCAGTGCGCCCGTCGCCCCTATCCATCCATTCCTCTAATTACGTGTGGGTCATTAATCTGTCTCCAGATCGGACGACAATCGTTCAATCGCACCGCGCTCTTCATTCCTCTCCTTTCATCCCTTTGATTGAGCGTGGGCCGTCGATCTGGCTTCAGATCGAATGTTCGGGCGCTAATCGCATTACAACCCCATCGCCAATCAGAAATTTCGTAAAGTGCCTTTTTGTGTTACGCTGATTGCCGATCCCCGATTATGTCCCCGCCGTTCATTCCCTTACATCCGACGGCCCTCATTTCTCTTGCTCTGCTTCTATACCTCCATCTCTCCCCCTGCCGATTTAATCTCCGTCGTTGATCCCCTTCACGATCCAACGGTTGGCGTTGAATCACTCCATTTCCAATCAGAATTTCTTAAATGTGTCACCCCCCGTGCCCCCAATTGCGATCCTCCAATTCGATCTTAGCCGTCCATCCCTTTAGATCCAACAGTTGGAATCTAATCGCGCTCTACTCGTTTTTCCTTCATCAGAACCTCCTCTAACTTCATCGCTTAATCACCACCGTTGATCCCCTCCTGAGATCCAACGATTCTTATCAAATCGCCCTTCGCCATTGCCAGGTCCTACCATTTCAAATCCATTTCATATGTTTTGGCCCCTTTCCCTTTGTATTTCGGCCACAGGCTAAACTTTAGTGTTTAACACTAAGGATCATTCTTCCACCACTCTTTCATTGTTTCCACTATTCTCCACTGCTCCGCCACCACGTCCCCAGGCCTCCAAAGCATTTTTCTGCTACCACCCCTGGGATTTGTAACAGATTGGTTTCATTGTAGAGGGTTTAGAGAGTGAGAAACTCAATCCATCTCTGTGATCACAGTCGTTGTGATTCAGAGCGCAGAGAGGCCATTTCAGCATCGGCCAGTGTATCAGCAGAAGAGTTCCAAGGGGTTAATGCTTATTATTGAGTAATTAACACTTAATCTCGTGATCAAAGGATAAGAGCGCAATGTGAAGACCAAATGCACACGAAACAAGTCATATCTGTGTTTTGACATCAACAGAACATTTTTCTCCAGAAAGACACCTTCGGACAATGTTCTCCATGCCTCCTCGAGCCCTTAAATAGATGAATACACTGACAGAAGTTTCTACGACTGTCAGACAACAGTTATGAAGCATGGAGACCTTGCAGATTTTCCACCCAGTTCACTTATTCTAGAAGGCAGCGCATAGTTCCAAACAGCCAAAAGGACTCCAAAGAAACATCAGAGGTCAATATCAACTTGACAGAGATCTCTGAACCATACTACAGAGTACAACGCAAGGTATTAAGCAGTATGGGCATGAATTCTTCTGCCATTCTGTCTTAATGAATCAAATTAAATGAACATATACTCCTGTTATTACTCATTCTCCTATAAGAATCCCCAAGAACATATTGTAAAGGGTTGTTGTTGTTGCTGTTAGAGGGATTCATTTTGAATGTTATAACAGTCTTGGGAGGGAATAACATAGTAGTTTGTAATGTAGTAGGCTGGGAGGAGAAGTTTGGACTGTATTAGCCATTGAGTTCAGTGTATGTGACTAGTTTTGCACATCAATTGAACAAGCAATTTCTTTGGATCCTAGTCTATTACTACGGGTGATGTTTTCTTATCACATTGTTTATTACATTTTTCATGCTATTCATTTATTATGGCTCGCATCAGAAATCTGGCATAGGATTTACCCTTGTTAGGTACCCTATTTTTTTTCTCCCCCTGCCTTTAATGTTTTCTGTTGATAGTGAATCTAAGAGTAAATTCATGTGGTTTAACCAGTGTAGCAGATGTTATTTCCTGCTAGCTGATGTGTGAATTTGGGGTTTGCTACTTGGATGTTTCTTGCTGGTGTCAAAGCATTGAAGGTTCAAAGTCCTTCTCTGATCTATAGACTCTAGCTTTGTGTAAAGCTTATCTCTGTTTTTCCCTTGGAGCATGCTAAAGCAGACCTGGAGTTAAATGACCTCTGGTCCGATCTATAAGCTTCCCCCTTGTGACTTCATTGAGAGCTGCCTTTGAGTATGTCCAAGTAGGCTTGGAGTTAAATGACCTCTGCCTGATATATAGACATAAATTAGGTTGGTTTCCTTCTTTCACTTTTAATCCTTAATGTTCCATTCCACCATCTATCTAAAAGATCCTTTAGTATAGATGACTTGCCATCTGAAAGCCTTGGTCAGTTTCTTGCAAGTAATCTCCTTTCATGACTCCATGGCCCAATAGATGGCACTTTCTTGACCTCTTCTCTTTTGCCGAAACGTCTTACTCCCCTGCTCCTTTTTCCCATGACCTTATCAGTCTATGATCTCATGATCAACCCAGCAATCCACCAACAAAATCATTTAAAACCCCCTGTGCTTCATAACTAGCCTAATACCTCATCTTGAGCTTTCAAATATATATCATTCTTTGTATTTATGGAGAGATCCCTCTCCGGATCCAGGAGGGCTAGATCCTAGGATCCCAAAGTGGTTCTGATGTTGTCTCATCTTTTGTTCTTTCCAATCTGGCCAAAACATGGGAACCTCGACACAACTAACAGCTCAGATTAAGGAAATGGAAGTACAAATGTACCAACTTGTCCAAGAAAAGGAGACAGTTAAAGAACCAGTGATTCCCATAGTCATCCCAGTCATCATTGTAGTAGTGCCTTCAACTTTAGGAGAAAAGTTGGCACCCAAAGAGCAATTGGCCATTGCAGTTCCAGTGACTTCTTCAACAACTTCAGTAACTGAATCCTCTATAATAGTGTTGCCACCTACAGATGAAAGCAATCAACTAGTAAAAGCAATGGAAGAGATGTCCTTGAAGACAAATGAAATCAATAGATTGACAAAGATAATTGAAAATATTGAGAAGACAAACAAATCAATTCAGATAGTTGCTAAAATACATGAACAAAATGCCCACATATTGAGTGAAGAGGTAAAGAAGCTAAAAAAAGAACTAACTCTCAAAGATCAGATATCTTACATAAAAAATTACCTATGGAATAATGTAATTGAAGCCATCCATGATGTATGGCCTTCAATTCAGGTGATTTTTGAGTAGAGGGAGTTGTTGTTGGCAGCCCAAGTAGAGATTAAAAAGACACAAGCTGATTTAGCTGATAAACTAGAATAGGCTATAAGGTTAATCAATTTCCTCAATAGCAAGAATAGACAAGGACTGGAAGAAATAAAAATCAATGACAGGACAACAAATATCCTAGAAATTAGGAAATTTACCACCAAAGTAAATTTAATGAGGCATCTTGAAGAGAAATGTGAAGGTATGAACACTGCTATAACCAGATTCATAGTTAAATTCACCAATTTAAGGCAAAAGGGACTTCCTGATATCATGGTTATTAATGATAAGTTAATGACTCAAAATGATTATGACAAGAAGATAAGAGAATATGCCAAGGAGAAGGTGAAAAAGCCAATAGGTCAAGGCATTCCCACAGGAAAAGTATTGTTAAAAAGTTTTGAAGATTTGTTTTATTTGTAGTATGAGATCAAACACTTATTTGTCATCAAGCCCACATTTTCTAGGTACACTGAGGTTGATGAAAATTTTAGGAAACTCAAAAATATTCAAATTCCTAAAAATGAGGATTGGCAAGCATTGACGGATTTTCTATGAAGAAAGAAAGACAAGCAAATGAAAAAGAAAAATTATGTTTGCTGATTTCACTGTCAAAACAAATTTTACAGTAGAAAGCAGTTTGACTGAAGGTTAAAGAGTATTCAAAATGAAAGAGTATAAGTGGGAAAGAGTATCAGTGAGAAAGAGTATCAGTGAAAGCAGCTTAGATTCTAAATAATATCTAAAGAGCCAGCAAAGGGGACACATAAGCAACCAGTTGCTTCTTATCTTAAAATAGTTTCTAATTATTTTGAATAAAATAGGACAGCTTGCTGATTTGTTGAGCAGCTGTCACTATTATTTTTGTAAGATATTTTATTTTCATAAGTTAATTCCTAGAAGTCATCTAGGATATTTTTTCAAACATTATGTATAAGTACTTCACTCTTTTGAAGTATTTTGGTGTGGAATAAAATTGCTGGAGATTACTATAGATATTTTATTGACTTGAAGGCTTTGGATTTCGATTTTGAGTTGCAAACTGCATCAACTATTTGGCATCATACTTTAGGATCCATATGATAATCTATCTGGAGTGAAGTACTCTCTTAAAATTTTCATTGTTATCTTCTTTTGTTACATGCATACATCTGTGTTTTAATTCTAAGTCTGAATGTATAACTAAGAGTATTACTATAGGACATGTTAATATCACCCTGTTTTGAACTACTTATAATTTCTTTTTTCTTCTTCTGATTTCCGGTGTAGGGAACCCTTAATTGCCCCCTCTCCCGTTTGAGCTCTATCTTCTACTTCCCTTTTCCAGATTTAAGGATTCTTAAGTGCCCTTTATCCCAATCATACCATCTCAAGAACCAATTTTCCAAGATCTCCAAGGGTTATCTATCTTGCCCTGAAGACATTTGACCTTCTAGGCCTTGATCCCAGTTCTGTTAGCTTGAATTAGACTCCATAGCCCAATGGAAAAGTAGATTTCCCTCTATCTACCCCCCAAGCGAAATTTTCCCGCCAAATCCAACAAAACCAAACCAAATCTGCACTTTCATAGCTAGCCTAATATTCACAAATTAAAACAAAGTTAAACATTAAAGAGAGAGCCCTATCTGAACCCTAGGAAGGCTAGATCTTAGATTTTTAAGTAGGTTTGTGGTTACCTCTACTATTATTTGACTAAAAACCAAAATCCCACAACTTAAGAATTTACTGGAGTGTTAACAGATGGATTTATTCGAAACCAGCAATGACCATAGGAAATTGGTGCTCAAAGATAAACTCAGGAAGATCTAGATGGAAAAGAGCGACACCATTCCAAAATATCTCATGAATTTTATCCAATGTCAGGATGAACTGGGGAGAGTGGGAATAATAGTTATTGATGATGATTTGGTGAGCTTGGCTCTCCTAGGACTTCCTAAGAGTTGGCACAGTTATCAAGGCTCTGTCAACATAAAGGAAAAATTACCAGATTGGGAACGACTGTGGTCGGATTTGGTGCAGGAGGAGTTCAGATGGAACACCAGAGATGGATCTTCATCTAAGAATGAGGATGAAGAGGATTGTGCTTTGGATTCCAAGGCGAGGAAAGGGAAGGTGAAGAAATTCCATTCAAAATCCAAGTCCAAAGGCAAGAAGTAGGACATGTCCAAGGTAAAGTGTTTTCACTGTCATGAACATGGGCATTTTGCTACTAACTGTCCACGAAAGAAGAAGAACAAGAAGGTTGTTGGATATGTAGCTACTGAGGCCTTTGCCTCACAATTGGTGCTTGAATTCTCATTAATCACATGCATCGTGTCTAGTGCATTGGGATCTGTGTGTTATTTGGATAGTGGCGCTTCCTTTTGACATGACAGGAGATAAAGAAATTTTCAGTGACTTGGAGGAGAAATATCTCCAGATGCATATTGAGATGGGCGATGATGGATGGTACAGTGCTACCAGGATTGGTACTATTACCTTTCAGAGGGATTCAGGTAAACCATTTCAATTAAAATATGTAATGCATGTATGAGGTCTGAAGAAAAATTTGGTCTCAGTCGCAATGTTGGAGGACAGAGGCTATGATTTTTTTTTTAGAGATGGAAAATCCTTTTGCGACACAAAAGAATGGGCCAAGCCCAAAGGATAGGGATTCAAGTTAATAATATCTATAATATGGAGGTATATGGCTGCGCTGTAATGATGGGAAAGGTGGAAAAAGTGGTGAGCTGGGATGAGGACGAATTATGGCACAGGCGATTGGGCCATCTTCATCATGGAGCCTTGAAATTCATGTAGTAAATTTCTATTGGACTTCTAATGGGAATGTTAGCACCATGTAATTAGAAAGATTGGAAAAATTCCAACTGCAGGGAGAACATTATTTCAACCACTTTGGGATTCTAGGATCTAGCCCTCCTGAATCTGGAGAGGGATTTCTCCAATAAGTGCAAAGATGGATTTGTCTTTGAAGTTTTGGGTAATTATATTAGGCTAGTTATGAAGACTAAGGGTTTGTTTTGTTTTTGGATGGTTGAGCATGATTATTTTTTGAGGTGGAAAGTTCTAAGTGCAAAGATATTCAAAGGTGTGAAGTTGCAAGCAATCAGAACAAGCTTTGTCCAGAAAGATGGATAATTGCAGGTTTTAGTCCATTGGGATATGGAGTCATAATAGGGTTTAATTGAAATAGCAAGGGGAAAGAGTGGTCCATGGGGCAAGTCATCTATGTCTAAGGATCTCTTTCAAGTTTTATTTATGGAATGAAATGAGACAAAAAGAAGGGGAATTAAACAAATGAAGAACAAAGAGTAGCCTAGGATCAGGTAAGTACTTTGAAACTAGCCAGCCTTTGACAAACACTTAAGAAAGACATAAAAGCAATCCAGGATCTGGTAAGTACTTTGAAACTAGCCAGCCTTTGATCCGATTTCAAATAGAAAACATAATAAAAACTGAGGGAAACTTGAAGGAAACTATTGGAGAAGGAACTAGCGGGCTGGGCTCACCACAAATCCTCTCCTAGCTCTGCTCTACTTGGTAACTTTCAAGACAAACACAAAGATAACACAGAATGGCCTAAGATTTGGTAAGTACTTTTAAACTAGCCAGCTTTTAACACATTCCAAGGGAAACTTTCAGACAGTCTTTTGGGATAAAACTAGGACCAGGACACACCATATCTTCCTTAGTTCATCTCTACTTAACATATACTGAAATAACATTTAAGAATAACAACTAGTTCAGACAGTAGGACGAGGGAACTCCAGCATTCCTATGCTTAAACTGAATTAAACCATTTCTAAATAACACAATTTAGAAGAAAACGTACAGATAAAGATTTTCATTCAGAGAAGGGTACTGGTATACAGTATGTCCTAACTCTATGCATGATGTTATTTATAAGGGAAGATGAACACAGTGAAAACATAAATAAAATAACAATTTACAATAAGAAATAACATCACCGTCAACATAGACCAGGATCCCATAAATCAGCTTGTATTGATGCTCCAAACCAGTTATAGCTTTAAGTCTAGTGCTTTAGTTTAGCAATCATTTACACTTCCCAGACTAACTTATCTATCACAAGCAGAGCTCCAAGAGCCAGTGAAAACTATTTACAGGTAGAAGTCTCAAGCTCAAATACATTTCAAAGTTCAGCAACCAACTCAACCAACCCCTCTCTCATCTTCTCCAGTAGTATTTATAGAAGAACGAAGAGGTGAGATTTGATAAAAGATCTCAAAAGATAATTAATATAGACTTAATGGCTTCTTGGCCTTTGGGGGGATCGATGAGGAAGCTTACATAGGTGTCCTCTGTATTAAATAATTTACATTAAAATTTAAGCTCAGTGGGAGCTCTTTTTGACTTTTTAGGTTCTCTGTTATGTTAAAGTAACTCTGCTGATATTTTGTCATTAAGTTCATTTGCAAAATTAACTCTCTGGCTGTGCTGAGGTGAATATCTGATCTTGATCAATAACTTCGGCCTCTTTTTGAATGCTTTGAGGCATAGGTGGCACCGTGGTAGCTGGGAGGAATCAATTTGCCTCAGATGTGGCGGTGGAGGCCTTCTGTCTGATAAAACAATTTGATTTCCTTTTAACTGTGTCTTAATTGGGAGGATTAGGCTTTTGATCATCAATCTTAGCCGTAATCCTCCTAAATTTGTCTTCAATCTTCCATTATGGTGTGTTCTGTCTTTGACACTGATACTCTTTGATTTCTGATTCATTTACTATGTTCTGTTGGTGTGCAGTGCTGCGCAGAGCTCGTGAGGCATCAATGCCTTTGAATCATTAACAAGATGTGGAATATTCAACCCATGGGTGGCTTCCTTTTAAAGAATCAAAGGCGTGAGAGTTAAACCCCAGACTTCGGCTTTTCTTAGAATAATGGAAATAAAACATTAAAACACCCTTTTTTACCAAATAATAAACCCGGACTTCAAAAATTTTGATAAAACCAAGTTGTATAACCATTTTGGGTCACAAAAGGGACTTTCTGACGTTAGGGTGTTTGTGACCCGAAATTTTATGAATTTCACCCTATAAAGTTCCCTAGGTCCATTTTGGGGGCCTACTGATGTCAGCCCAAGTGTGACCCGAAATTTTATGAAATCCGCTTTATAAAGCTTATTGGGTCTGGCTTTCATGACTATATGAGCAACCAAAAAAGGCCCGCTCCAATCTGCTGCTGCCGCGTGGATGTTGACTAGGCGTTGGGACCACCGGTTCTGTGGGACCGCTAACTGTTGTCGTGGCCGTGGGGACCAAGGCGACTGATGTGGGCCGTCGATCTGCAGATCAGATCGACGACGAAGATGTTTTGATAAATGTGCTGTAACTTAGTTCATCTCCCGAACTTCTTTTGAGTGTGATCACCGTCCGATGAGCCGGCCTCAGATCAAACGACGCATGTCAATATTGTGCTGAGCCCATAGTCGAATTTTAATGTGCGATGAGAGTGGGTTTTCAAAACTACTTAAGGCCACGTGTTGGCCTACGACATTGATCCCGATGAAATGGGAAATACAGCTTATCCCTCAAAGGCGGTGCGATAAAAACTGCTCTGGTTTTGTACAGTGATTGACCGTGGGGACCACCAGGGTGATTGATTTGTGGGCCGTCGATCTGCAGATTAAATTGACGGTGGGGAGCGAATTAAGTTTTTCACCAGAGGAAACCTTTTCAAACCCTGCAAAAAACACAAAAATTAATATAAACAAAGGTTTCATGTGTCGGGATGGTTTTATATATATAAAGAGGATAGGCGCCCGACTGTGGGGCCTTGGTATATATGGAATGCAATATGACCGGGGGCTATAATATACAGGGCTAATCGACATCGAATTTTTTGTTTAACACACAAAAAAATACGCTCTGTGAGTTCTCCGACGCGATAAGCGCTCAAGACCTTAGCACTTGGTTCCAGCGCTGGGGCACATGGAGGGGAAATGGCTTGGATTTAGCCCAAAGGGGCTTAAACCCACAATCGAAATACTTTGTTTTTTAGGACATTTTCAAGATGTTTAGAAGGATTTTGGGGGTTTCGATATGGTTCAAAACAAGTTTTAAACCATGTAAAAGATGATGGTTATGAATGGAAGAAGGGGAATCATGAAAATAGAGGAGTTTGATGGAGGAAAATAGGGGAGCAAAATGAAGGTTAGGTTTTCAAATGAGGAAAGGGAAAAAAGGTGATTTTGTAGCAGTTTCTTCTCATGAACTTAGCGGAATTCTAGAGTGTAAAATGGGCACAGTATGGAATATTTTGGACAGAGGCATGAGGCCTTCAAGAGTCTTCAAGAGGTAATACTTTTTGCAATAAAATTTGTTTCTTGAAGGCTCTAAAAAATGGTTTAGCCACCTTTTGGTACAACAAATTTTATAGGTGGCTAATAAGGAACACTTTCTCAGTTAGATCAGTGCAAGGGTTGCACCATGGGGAAGTATGTAAATTCCATCTTTCACGGGAAGGAGAAACGAGCTATGAGGATCCTTGAGAGAGATCACATAGACGTGTGTTGACCATTATTGGTTGCTTCAATAGAAAAACATAAGTTCTATGTAATATTTGTTGATGAATTTTCTCGTAAATGTTGGATTTGCTTCATGCAGAAGAAATATCAAACATTCTCTAAGTTCTGTGAGTTTAAGGCATTGGTGGAGAAAGAGTCGGGGAAGCAAGTGAAGGCTCTTAGGAGTGATAATGGTGGATAATACATCACTAATGAATTCAAGAACTTATGCAGAAAAGAAGGAATTCAAAGAGAACTCATAGTGCCTCATAACCCACAGCAGAATGGGGTCGCGGAGAGGAAGAACAAAACTATTGTGGGTGCAACACGAGCGATGTTGCATGATCAGGGCCTACCAATGCATTTGTGGGCGGAAGCATGCAACACTATGATTTATGTGAAAAACTATTTTCTATAGGGTAATATGCTTGGGTGGTGGTTATTAGATTTCCCTCTAAGGGCTTTCCGGTGCCCGAGGAAAACTGTTAGATTAGTTGTAAAGTTCTAGAGATGCTGCATGCATGTTCATACTAATATATATAATTAAAAAAGCAAGATGGAAAGATTACCTCTTTGTGGACAACAGATCCTATGGATAATGTCGAGCAGCGAAGTAGAGATCCTTCTTCATCGGCTCCAAATCTAGATCCTGCAATCAATCAAAGCACCCACGTAATCTCTACAATAGTATAGCTTCTTATCAATTAAACTAGTATATAAGAAACATAAAACAATACATATCTAAGCCATTCATATCATGCTACATAGACGATTGAACAACAATTGTGACACTGATGCATCGAATGGACAAAACAGATACAGTTATATTAATTTATGAAAAGGAGGATTACAACCGTCAGTTGCACCAAGCCCTCCTCAGTCTTCCAATTCCTCTCTCTCTTTCTCCAAGTGTGATGATGCTCAAGGAAGAAATCTCTCAATGAACTTCGCCGATCTTCAAGCCTCACACTACAACAATGAAATTCTGCTCCACATATAATTAAACCTTCCAACCGTAGACCAAGAGCCCATAGCTCCAAATTATAGGAGATGGAGAGGAAAAACCTTGCCAACTCTTTCAACCTGTTCAAATCGGGAAAGATATAGAAGTGTCCTCGCTTTTCCTTGCTTTTTCCTTCCATAGGAGTTTAGTTATGTTTGGCAATGCCTAGTAAAAGGTTTGTGCCATTTAGTTTCTATTTTCAGCTGATTCCTTTTGAGAGAAATCTGGGCTAGTCTTTTTTCTGCAAGATATTTCCCTTTTGACACTCAAACATGGTTAACACTGCCCCTGGGGCAAGACAGAGCGTTACCCTAGGCATTAACGCTCCTTTTGCATGGCTCAGGTACATTATAACTCTACTTAGTTGTTTCTAGGGTGTGTTACCTTAGAAAAAATGGGTCTTGTCTAGGTCATTTTATTCCTTCTATGTTACCTTCTCCTCTGAGCTGATGACTTGATGGTGAGGTCAAAGACGAAGGCGATGGCTGAAATACTTTATAACAAGTGTAGTAGAATGAGAGGAATTGGAGGACTAAGGAAAACCTAAAACAACAACATATGTCAGAAAATATAGTATCTGTCTTAAGTCGGGAATTCCCATGCTCAGTAGCTAATCAACATGATTTCTAAAACAAAGATATGAACAGTGTGTCCACTGATGATTATAATGTGAAAGTTTTTGTCATAACAGGATAAAACTGAGAAGTTTTCTCTGAAAAACAATATCACAACTTGGGAGAGGAAACACAACTGTAATGGTGTAAACCTCAACCTAAGGTCTTGGTCATCGCTTCACTAAAATGCATATTTCCGTACATGTGAATGAATGAGTTGTAGTCAAACATGTGGGAAATCGTCTGATTACGAATAAATACAAAAATTGTTAATAGACGTGAGGGTGGCCACCAATAATGATGATGGCCCCCAAGATGTATAGTACAATATAGCGAGTGTGAATAAAAGGAGTTGATGTCGAACACTCGTAGAATAATTCGATTGGGAGCCAATAATGAGAACCCCAAACCAAACACAACATGACCTGCCACTGATGTCTACAAGTATCTGGGTACTGACGTGTTTCTGGATCAACTTCCTAGATAAGATGTTGAAGTCGATAGGAATAGATCTGTCAAAAGGTAGGCATTGAGGCATCCTACATCAGTCGACACGAAATGGGAAAAAGATGATTTTTTTAATGGAAATAATGAAGACCAAATGGGAATAACTGATGACAAATAAGTTCTGGTATATGATGGCTTTGGTTGATAGCGGGATCCTCTTGAACAATAGAAGGCACTCTAACAGGGTACTAGGCAGCTTAGGCTTAATGAACACAAAAGAGTATTATGATTCACCAAAGAGTATTATAGATGGTAGGGTTCGGCTAAATGTGAAAGAGTTTTTTGGGAAGTGCCATGTTCAAGATTTTGTGCTGCCAAACCGACCTTTAAAATGTAACAGAAGAAGTCTCCATTTCGTCCAATTTTTTTTTCCCCATATGATTAAGTTGAACGAGTCCAGACGAGTAAACTCAATGATTTTTTCATATTTAGATAGTCTGAAAAACATCGTAAAAGACAACTCTAGGGGGTACCTTTGTCATGTTTAATAACTGGGCACGACGAAGGTAGAATAGTAAGCCCGAAACAATTCAGTTTCCATGAGTTAGTCCAATGAATCCAAAAAAGTGATAAATCTATGTTCGATGGACATCTGCCTCATTTTTTTATGAGTACAAGGAGACGAATTAAACTCAATGTTATTTGTGAAATTTTAACGAGTCTAACAAAGAAAAGCTTGATGTTCTCCGTGAATTTTTAACGAGTCCCACGGAGAAAAACTCGGTTAATTTTTATTTTTAATGAGCTTTGAAAAAGATGAAAAGAATGGCTCGTATTTCTTTGTCGTGGTATTTTAATGAGCCCGATGAAGACAGCTCGGGGTTTTTTCAGTTTTACGAGCTAGAAAAAATAAGAAAGCTTGGAGCTTCTTTGTGTAAGTTTAATGAGACCAAAGTAGAGAACTTGAGGTTTTTCAAATTAACGAGCGAGAAAAATACCATAAAAACAATGCTCAGAGCTTCTTCGTGTAACTTTAACGAGCCTGAAGAAGAGAACTTGAGGTTTTTTGGTTTAATGAGCGAGAAAAATACCATAAAAAGAATACTTGGAATTTATTGATCTCTTTCTTGTCAATAGAAGGATCTATGTTAGGAATTTTCTCATAAGACCAAGTAAAGACATCACGGAATTCCTTAAAAAGGGATGTGAAGTGTGCAATTTCCTCGGGATTGCAATCAGCTCCAATTTGAATGTTTTCCACGATACTCGTTTTGACCGAGATATCGATGAGCATGGTCTTGGAAATATTGCCTATGTTCCCTTCCAATTCAATAGTTTGAACAGTCATGTAAATGGAGGGAGCGATCTCAGGTGGGTCAAAATATGGGATTTGAGTAGTTATGGCGTCTGAATCGAACATCGAAGCATGATGATGGAACTCTCCCCAAGGTCGTTCTACTAGAGACATGATCTCTCAAATAGCTTCATCCGTAGGCAGAACTTCATCGAGGAGATCTTTAGAAATAAATGTGATGGGTGGGAGGTTGGTACCATTGGTCGAAACCAAAGCTGTGGAGGGTTCAGATGTCATTTGGATGGCTTGATAAGCCAATTCTGCCGGTGATAGTGGCATCTGATCTCCATAGGAATCAATGTTGAAGGCACCGGTAGGATCCATGTATCGATAGAGCCATCCAAAGTGGTGGATATCATTGCAATCGTATGTGGAACCTCAAGTGGCGGGAGAGGAAAGAAACCCGTCAGGGAAGATTCCTTTAGAAGACCGATACCAATACTGACGTACGAGTCAGGGATGCCTCCTACTAGGGGTATAGTGCTACTTGGTAACATGGAATAATTAGGGTTGTAAAAGGATAACTGATCCACTATGACTATTTTCCCATCCAATGGAAAGAGGATGAGTCAGAAGACTGGAGAAACAATGGCAGTCATTGCGTAAGACCAACTGTGGCCCAACAACAGATTATAGTCAAGATGACGATCTACGACTTCGATGTCCACCGTTATTGTTTTCCCACTAAGCGAAATGGGAAAGCTAGCAAGGTAGCCTTTTGGGAGGAAAGTGTGGCCATCGAAAGCTTTAAGGGAATTTGACGGTAGAGGCAAAGTAGGAGAACCGAAAGTGAGCCAACAAGTAGTTGACAGAATGCAGGTAGAAGAACCTTCGTTTACGACAGTGGGATGGATTGGTCTCCCTTTTGACATAACCTGCACCTGGAATGCAAGTTGGTGTGAGAGGCGAGGTTTAGATTTCTCCATGTCAAAAATAGCTAGTGTAGAATCATGGGGGTCGATTCTACCAGTGGATGAAAGCAGAACTTTCCTTTGCACTAGACAAGTTTGCAATACTTCGAGAGAAGACATAGCTGATGGTGTTTGCTCCAAATCTTCTACAGTGTTGTAGTTTTGGGCAAAATGTGCAGAGGTGTTATGAGTCGTGTGTCGAAGTGTCCCTTTGGGGGGATGAATCGCAGGGTCGGTGGCGTTGGGCAACAGTGGATTCAAACTGGTACCAGGTTTCTGAGTATCACTGATAGGATTTCCATAGAGTTTGGCTCATTTTTGGAGTTCAACACTTTCTATGCCATAAATGGTGGACGGTCCTTCACCGGAAGGATGTGTACCACCATTACCCCTTTGCAGGGGTTTTGGTGGGTTTGAAACCATGTGTTGCTATTGCTGCTATGGATTAGGGAAAGGATTATGAAGAATGATAGGTGCCCTCCCAGAGTCCGTGATAAAATCTATGCATTCCTGCAGCCGAGGACATTTGTATGTCAAGTGGTCCTCTGCACAGATTTTGCAAGGAAACTTCATGGGTTTCTCCTTTAATTTTTCGGTCTTAGCAACATTTTTCTGATTGGGATTATTCTGATGATCTGACTACTCTTCCAAAGAAGAGGTACTTTTATTTTTCTTCTTGTTCTTGTCACTAGGCTTTTGTGAAAATTGCACAAAATTTACCTCACCGGTAAGAAGAGTAGTCGATTGGTTAGGGGCAGTGGCAACCAAAGATGGCTGGGAGGTTTTCCCACTATGTTGTTTTATGGATACGCTGGAGATTGCACCAACGAACCATCGGTGCGTGCTCTAGGTTTTTGAGTAGCGGGAGGATTTGGATTACCAGGGGCATGGGGGAGAAAATCATATAGCATGCTGGATTGCAAATAGATCAAATCTAAATGTTGTGCATGACAAATGGATTGATCTTCTGTGACCACACCGGACAGACAAATGTCCCTAGCTAGGGTTTCTAAGAGTGACTTACAAAACCAGTTAGATAAGAGATGATCTAGGATTGGCGCTTGGACCAGCCTCCTCCTACGTCTCCATTCATGAACGTGATCGGAGATGTGGCTGGTGGTGTCTTGTCGCAACGAGGTTAAGAGTTCTGTGTCGGTTTTGTATCTAATAGGTAATTGGAAATTCTTAAGAAATTCCGTAGCTAAAGCACCAATAGTGTCGACGGTTACGTGTGGTAACTCAATGTACCATTTGGCAGCATTGCCTGTGAGAGTGCGGGGGAAAAGTTGAAGCTGGATACTATCATCCACCATGGGGTTAGAAACAGACCATAGATGAAAGGTAGTGACGTGCATAACCAGATCGTCTCCTTGTTTCTCATCGAATTTAGGGATGTCAGACAGAATCTTGTGCGTTACTGGAGGCGAGAGTGGGTTGTGGTTGATGGGATCATTGGTCAGTTTGTAGATGTCGGGGATGTCTAGAGTTGCCAAAAATGGCAATTGCGTATTCACCCCTGGATCTAGCCAAGGAAGTATTGGCTGACCATTCAGACCGTAGGGTCCGCCCTTCAATGTGTTGCTAATAGGATAAGTAGGACTTTGTTGATAAAAGTTCCCTGTGGGTGGGGGTGTAGGGATGTATGGTTACTGTCTATAAGGTATACTTTACTGGGGGGCGAACAATTGGTTTCCCTCAATGTAAAAGTTACCCCCTTGTCCAAATGGATTTTGGGGTTGGTTTTCCCATATAGACCAGATAAAGCTAACCGAAGGAATACTACTATTCGCATATTTAAGCAACGACATAGACCCTACATGAGAAGTTTGACCACTCAAAGGAAAAACGTTAACAATAGGTTGTCCTTTTTGTCCTAATGATTGCAGGGGTACCGAAGTGCCCCCGTCATATTTGTGTTGTTGACACTGCCCCCTAGCATGGTGGCCAAGGGGTTTGAACTCAACAAAGCATTCCAACTGAAAGGGTTGCTAAAAGGAACCAAAGTAGCCCCACTCATGGGAGCAGGAACCGTGGGTCCTGGTGCATTCACCATAGGAGAAGATACCAAAGGATTCGAAGGTCCACTAACAGTTATGGTGACTGCAGTGCTGGGACCGGGCATAGGCTAGCTATTGGGGTTGCTGATCATTGACATAGAACTGACTACCGGCGGGGAATATGGTGGCGAACCTGAGTTGGTTTCCATTGGCATCGACCCCATGGGTTCCGGTTGTGAAACGGATGTTGGTGCAGCCGAAGACATATCTTCGCTTGGTGTAACCTGAACTAACACTAGCACCGACGGGTCAGTGAGCAGAGGATTGCAAGGAGGTACGACTCCTTCTGTAAAATGATCCTTTGGAAACTCTATGTGATATGGGGCTATGTGAAAATCAGGGGTTGTCACTGGAGACTTCTCTTCCGAAGAAGGCACGAGCTTACCGAGACTCGAATCCTCCTCTAGTGTTAATGAAGGGAGACCTCGCTGTCGTCGAGACATACACCGAGGGTCGAAGAACGTCGCAGTGACCTGTTTATTTTTAGAAAATTTTAATTATTTTTGATGTATTATAAAGTCTCAGTGATAGTAACCACACACCTAAAAAATAAAAAATAAAAAATGAATTTCTAAATCAAATACAAATAAAAGGAAAAATGGTTCAAATGTCCGTTTGCCAGAGATGAAACCCAGTATCACAATAGCATAAGGAGAGGGTTAGTTATAAACACAGTTACCGTTACTCTAGAGATTCACCTGAACCTCATACAATAGGTGTAAGCCCTCTCGTGAAGACAAGTACCCTCCCAAATATTGAAGACAGTGTAGGTCCATTTGTTTTGGGTACCAGGAAAGCCCATCCCAGTCACCTTGTGTAAGTCCCTAAAAGGTTTGGCAACTAAAGATACCTCAAATCATAGACATCATCAGGGGGGTCACGATCATAGACAACATGCTATATGGGTAGAACACCTAGATGCCTGATCTAGTTTCGACATCCCCTAAGGGAACCCCAATATATAGCATGCCCACTGAATGCACTCGAAGGTGGGCTACCTTCTCATGCACCCCGGTGTTGTCTCGCACTTAAATCTAGTGGTAGTGGAGTGGTCCTGATAATATGAGTGCAGTAGGATTTCACTTATTAATGACTCTAGTTTCAAGTTTTGAGATCTTGGGTGATTTTCTCACTTCTCCTACCCCAAGATCTTAGCCTGAACTACTGTTGGTGTGAACTCCAAAAAAATTATATGATTAGTTTTATTATCTCTTTATTCTTAGTGTACTTGATTATTAGTCTTGTGGAGGGGCAGTGGACGTATGAAATGTGATGAGACTCTGACTCAAAAACCATGCAGAAACATGCTCTAAATATTCAATTCAATGAAGTGTTTATTCTACAATGAGATATTCTTTCAACATCTGTGCACCAAACATTCAAATAACACAGTTCAACTATAAAGATTCAGACATCTATCTATCTTCTCTTAACAGCTTTTTAACCAAAATTTTCTCAGAATTAATTTAGCTAAGTTCGTAACACTAAAAAAAAATTATTCTTCAAAAGTAGATGCGACTAACATTAACTTTTTAAACAAGAACTAAAGACAAAAATTCTAACTAGTAAACAAGCACAAGGATCCAACAATAGAAACTAATCTGATGGCCTATAACTCCACAACCAAAGGGAAACACAACAGAGGTGTAAACATCATATTTTAGCTGGGTAACGCTGGCAAGCAGAGACTACAGAGCATTAATATTGAGACTAACACAGTGTATTTGAGAAAAAGTAGCATTATAACGCACGGAAATAGTTACAGGGGAAGCGTTATTCAGGGTAAAGTTTAACAGATGGCTAAGCAGGGTCTAATCTGGACTCTGTGAGCTTTGAGATGATTATTGAGCATATAAACAGGTCGGAAGGATATGTGAACAGAAGGAAAAAGGTAAAGTCATAGGAACAACCCGGAAACTTGGGGTTTATTCCTCAGCAGAGTCGCCAATTATTCTACAGGGTAATATGCTTGGGTGGTGGTTATTAGATTTCCCTCTTAGGGCTTTCTGGTGCCCGAGACAGACTGTCAGATTAGTTGTAAAGTTCTAGAGATGTTTCATGCATGTTCATACTAATATATATATATATATATATATATATATAATTGACAAAGCAAGATGGAAATATTACCTCTTTGTGGACAACAGATCCTATGGAGAACGTCGAGCAACGAAGTAGAGTTCCTTCTTCACCAGCTCCAAATCCAGATCCTGCAATAAATAAAAGCACCCGTGTAATCTCTACAACAGTATAGCTTCTTATCAACTAAACTAGTATATAAGAAACATAAAACAATACAAATCTAAGCCATTCATATCATGCTACATAGACGATTGAAAAACAATTGTGACACTAATGCATCGAATGGAAAAAACAGATACAATTATATTAATTTATGAAAAGGATGATTACAACTGTCAGTTGCACCAAGCCCTCCTCAATCTTCCAATTCCTCTCTCTCTTTATTTGAGTGTGATGATGCTCAAGGTAGGAAGCTCTCAATGAACTTCGCCGATCTTGAAGCCTCACACTACAACAATGAAATTCTGCTCCACATATAATCAAATCTTCCGACCATAGACAAAGAGCCCACAACTCCAATTTATAGGAGATGGAGAGGACAAACCTTGCCAACTCTTTCAACCTATTCAAATCGCGAAAGATCTAGATGTGTCCTCACTTTTCCTTGCTTTTTCCTTCCATAGGAGTTCAGTTATGTTTGGAAATTCCTAATAAAAGGTTTGTGCCTGATCTGAAAATGAAATTATTTTTTTTGCTATTCAAAGTATTCATTTCCATTAAATTAGTGTGCAAAGTGTTTGGATAGTTTTGCAAGTGAAATAAAGTGTTTTTGATAACTGTTTATGAATTTCGGTGTGAGGGAGTGTTGTTTTAATTTGCTGTTTAAAAAAAATTAATTTGAATAACATAGTAGAATAACTTCACCATAAACACACAACAACATGATGAGGCAGTTCACCCCTCTTGGGCTACATCTGTCGGGTCCAAGGCTCCCAATGGGCATGTCCTTGATATATTATGATGCTAAAATTTTTAATACAGTGAGAAAAAGGCCTAAACATACCAAACCAGCTGTGAAAATGAATTCAGGACACAGAAAGAAGCTAAGAATGACCTTGATTTCACCTAAAACAATGAAGTGTAGTCCAATGTAGCTCCATTTCCCTCAAGGCCCTAATGACTCCCCAAGCTTCTCTGAAGTAAAAATGGCTGAAATACACCTCTGATGGCTTTGCAACCTATTTCAATGGCTCCAGAATGTTGATAATACCTGAAATAAAAAACAATTTCACTCCAAAAGGTTCATTAATGTGAAAGTTATGACCAACAGAAGTTTTGTCCAGTCTGGCCTAAAGAAACTCCACTAATTTTGGAGTAACTGCAGTTAGCTCCACTACAT
Organism: Pinus albicaulis; assembly: GCA_034641835.2. Lineage (NCBI taxonomy): Eukaryota > Viridiplantae > Streptophyta > Pinopsida > Pinales > Pinaceae > Pinus > Pinus albicaulis. Next base: position 677,586,127 of record CM076573.1, read on the forward strand.
ATGGCACTGGCGCCTAAAAAGGCGGACTCCGCCCAATCTGTCGGAACCATTAGCATTAATATTTATTGTTAGGTTGGCGAGGTCACATGGACCACCGCCCAACCCACCGACTTAACTGTTGGGTTAACGGTTTGAAAACTATGGCAATAATGTGTTACGTAACCTCCGCCGAGAACATGTGACACTTCCGCATTAAACTTAAACACCCAACGTTTTAAGCACCTGTCGGTCTTATGGCTAGAGTTTTGGGTCGTGGTTCTGTGTAGAGGGGGCTAGCCCCCTTTTTGCCCCAATCGAAACATTATGAAGTTAAAATATGTAATGAGACCTTGCTATATTAAGAACCAAAGTGCGGGTGGGATGGTCGGGCCTGTGGGATGGCGGCCACTCGACCCGGAGTCGAATCCTGCTAACTCACAATATTTTTACCACTGCAATTTATATATGTCTTGGGGCCACGTGGCAACCTCCAGGCCTGGCACGTGGCGGATGTTGATTGGCCCAAAAACACACAATCAAACATTTTCTCCAATCCGCACATGACAAGTGTCAAGTTGTGATTAGTTGCTGAAGGAATATCCCATGGAATATTTTGTGGAATATTATTTTTTTAATATTTTTTTAATCAAAGTCAACCTTGGTCAAACTGGTCTTTTGAATGAAATTGTGAATTTTCAAACTTGAATAAATTTCACATATAGTGTCGGATTTAAGTGTCATTTGCAGCATTAGGATCATATCGATGAGGTCTATCTAGTCGTTCTGGTTTCAACCAATTCTGAGCAGTTCCAATTTTCAGCATTTTCTTCACTTAGGACATGATCACCTGATCACACCTCCCCATTGGGAAGATTTTAGACCCCAAAATCCTTCAATTACCTATTAAGAAGATGAGGGTATAGGTCCCTCACCTTTTCCACCTCAATCCACTTTTCCTTACTCGGTTTGCTACCTTTAAGACCAACCCGAACATAATCAACATTTCCCCTCCTTGAAGTGCATGTCCTTTCCTCACACATATCATCCTCTTCACTGATCTGTACTCGCCAATCCTCTAATGGGTTGAACTCTAATGTCACTTTCATAATCAACAATTAAAGGAGGTTCATACAAACATAAATTTTCCACATTCACAATGGAATACATTTGCATGTATGAAGGAAAATCTATTTGAAAAGCATTATTTCCAACTTTTTAAAGGATCTTTAATGGACCATAATGAATAAGCTTCAGATTTTTACTTTCTCCTTGCATTCTTTTCTTACTAATATGCAACCATACCTCATCCCCTTCTTGAAACTTATGATCAATTTTGTGTTTATCATGCCTCTCCTTGTACTTGCCTTGACTTTTTTCAAGTTGTTCTTGAACTTGCTGATGTATGAGCTGAATTATTTCAATGAACATGTGAGCTTTGTCAATGTCACTATGACCATCAATGGCCACATCCTTCTCAAGAATAAAATCTAAAGGTGACTTAGGCAAATACCCAAAACAAGCTTCAAAAGGTGAAGTATTTGTAGAAGAGTGCTTGGCCCGGTTGTAAGCATGCTGAATGTAATGCAAATGCTCATCCCAAAGCTTGGGATTCTTGCTGCAATAACCTCTCAAAAGATGTACAATGGTTCTGTTCACTACCTCTGTTTGGCCATCTGTTTGCAGATGGAAAGAAGTACTCTTCTTCAACTTGGTGTCCATCATCTTCTATAAATTGGACCAAAAATTCCCCACAAATCTGGAATCCCTGTCACTAACAATAGAATTAGGCAAGCCATAATGAACCCATACATGTTGAAAATATAAATCAACAGTTTTTTCAGCAGTTATAGTTTTCTTACATGGCATAAGAATACACATCTTGCTAAAACGATCAACTACTACATAAAGATAATCATGCTGCTTTCTAGATAATGGTAGCCCTCCAACAAAATCCATAGAAACACTTTCCCATGGTCTAGAAGGTATCGGCAATGGCGTATATAAACCAAGCTTCCTATTGCTAGGCTTTCTTGTAGCACACAATGAACAACCTCTAATGAAACGTGAAACACTATCTACCATGCGAGGCCAATAACAATACCTCTGTAAATGTGCCACCGTTTTTCTTACCCCGAAATGTCCAGCTATGAGAGAAGAATGAGCTTCTCTCATGATGCTTAGTCTCTCCCCCTGTGGTATACATAACTTGCCCATATGAAACAGAAAATTATTATGCAAATGATAATCATTCTCCTCAACATGATTCCCTTCACTCAAGTTAGCATACACATCCTTAAAATCAACATCCGATGCATACTATTCTATGTAGCTCTCATGTACAATAGAATCATTCTTAAGAAAATTACTAGCACTAATAATAGGCCTTGAAAGCATATCAGCAACCTTGTTGTAAATACCTTTCTTGTACCTTATTACCAAGTGAAATTTTTGTAGGAAGCCCATCCATCTGAAATGTCGTGACTGCTGCAATTTACTTTGTGATTGCAAGTACTGTAAAGGCTGATGGTCGATATGAACAATTGTTTCTTTGCCCATAAAATAGTGTTTCCATTTTTTGACACTTTGTACCAACACATAAAACTCTTTATCATATGTAGGATAATTCACAACAGCACCATTAAATGTCTCAGAATGAAATGCAACAGGCTTACCATGTTGTAAGAGAACTGCACCCATGGTGTAATCACTAGCATCTGTCTGAATCTCGAATGGTTGTCTCAAGTCCGGTAATGCAAGGAATGGAGCTGAACTTATATTCTCTTTCAAAGACTCAAAAGCTTTCTATTGCTTGCCTCCCCATTGAAAAGCACGCTTCACACTAGTCACTGCATGCATAGGAGCTGCTATGGCATAGAAGTTAGAAATAAACTTCCTCCAATACTGAGCTGCACCCAAAAACTTCTTACCTCTGTAATGGATTTGGGAGTAGGCCAATTCACAATGGCTTCTACTTTGGAAGGATCAATTCTCAAAGTGCCTCCTCCTACTATGTGTCCCAAATAAACCAAAGAAGTCTTTCCAAATTCACACTTTGACATTTTAAGAAATAACTAATTTTTCTTCAAAACATCAAGTACTTTCTTAACATGCATGACATGCTCTTCTATAGTCTTGCTGAAAATTAAGATGTCATCTAAGTAGGCAATAACTAAATCATCAATAAAAGGACGTAAGACATCATTCATTACACGCATGAAATTTGCAGGTGCATTGCATAAACCAAATGACATAACAAGCCACTCGAAGAGTCCCTGTTTGGTTTTAAATGTTGTCTTCCAAATGTCATTTTTTGCAATTCTAACTTGATGATAACCACTACATAAGTATAACTTAGTGAAATATTTAGCATCTTTCAGCTGATCCAACAAATCATCTATCCTTGGAAGTGGGTAACGATTCTTTACCGTTATTTTGTTCAATGCCCTGAAGTCCACACACATGCGCCAAGTTCCATCTTTCTTTGGAATAAACACTATCGGTGACCCACATGGCGAAGTGCTTGGTCTTATGAATCCTTTGTCCAACGAGTCTTTAATTTGCCTCTTGATTTTAGCATTTTCCATGATAGACAAACGGTACATGCCGATGTTAGGAAGAGGAGAATCTTGATGTAAATGGATCTCATGTTGAATCTCCCTTTTAGGAGGTAAACCTGTCGGTTCCTGAAATATCTCATGATGTGCATCAAATACATCATATAAATCTGATTTAAGCTTGGAATCACAATTTTCAAATGACTCATGATTCATATCAACCTTGGTCTTAACCATAAGAAGTACAAAACTCTTACTAGAATTTACTAGCCTTTTTACTTGTCTCGCATTTACCATCGCTATATTTGCCTTCTTGCGATTTGCTCTGACAATGAACTCCTTGCCATATTTAAAGAGATGATATTTATTTTCATGGCGATGGAAGATCACTTTCCTGTCAAATAAGTAAGGACTCCCCAAAACAATTTTTGATATATCAAGCGACACCACATCAAGTTCAACTGTGTCAATAAAGTGTGCAGTTATGGCGAATCGCAATATGCACTTTCTTGAGACTTGTAAATTTTCATCCTTGTATATCCACCCAAGTGGATAAGGCTTTGGATGTGGAATGGTCTCAAGTTTTAGCTGTTTGACCAAGTCTTCTGATATGAGATTTGCTTGTGACCCACTGTCAAACAGTGTGTCAATTTTAGTATGTTTTGAGACTACCCTCACATGGAACAATTCAATTCTTTCTTCCTCATTAGGAGCTTGTACATGACAATTTGAAGTACTAGTGCTTGCTTTAGTTTCAGTTTCCTTTCCCTTCATACTTTTCAAACCCATGGCTGCAATTTTGGTTTCATCCCCTGAATCATCACCTAAATCTTGAGGTGTAGTTGTAGTAGTCAAACAGCTTTCTTTCCTCAGTTTAAACTAATTTTTTTTTTTTCAGATGTACTCTATCACTTTTCTCTTTCAATGCCCTCTCTCTGAACAATGCTCAGCAAATTAATTTTTCACTCTCTTTGTTTGATAGATGCATTCTTTTACCTTTTCCTTGTTGAAATTTGGTTACCGGAGGACGTGTGGTTCCCTAAGGCTTTGATCTTTGGCCTAGGGAAAAGTGTCCAAAAGAATTTAATTTTTCTCCTAAAGTGACTTTATAAAGTTATAAAGTCAAATCTAATTTAAAAGTGACTTTAAGTGATAAAGTTACTAAAGTGACTTTATAAAGCTATAAAGTCAAATCTAATTTAAAAGTGACTTTAAGTGATAAAGTTACTAAAGTCTAATTTTAAAGTGACTTTAATAAAGTCAATGTAAAATTAGAAAGGAAAAGTGACTTTGGAAATAAATGACTAAGTGGGTCTTTATTAAAGTGGGGTGAATTAAAAAATAGAAAGTGAGATTTAATGAGCATTTAATCTCAGCCCTAGATCTCAATCTATTTCAGCCATTGGATTTAGGGATTCCCCAAAAGTCACTTAGGGTTAGGTTAAAGGAGGAAAAGGAGGAAAAGGTCATTCATTCTTTCATGAGCAGATTGAGAGAGCAGGAGAAGGAGAGCAAGGGAGATTTCTGAGCAGAGAGGAGAAAGAGAGCAGCTGATAGAAACTTCAGCAAAGTCCGTACATCAGCAAGGAGGCACGGATTCCAAGGCAGAAATCCGTACAGCAAGTGTTGGGCACATTTTTCGAGGGAGAGAGGCACAGTTTTCAAGGAGAACCGTACAGCAGCTTCAGCATTTAATTCTGGGCAGATTCTGGGCACAGAAATCGAGGAGAGAGACTGCTGTTTGGTGGTACAGATTTCTGGAAATCTGTACAGCAGCCGTACAGTCAGTTTCGGCACAGATTTCGAGGCAAAGGAGCGCAGATTTTGAGGAGAGGCAGCAGCTGGGTTTTCCGTACAGTCCATATAGCAGTACGGCCGTACAGCTGGGCACAAAAATCGAGAAGCTAATTCATCATTTAATGCTGTCATAAATGCTGTAAAATTTCTGTTTTGGGTTTTTCCTGTTTTGCATGTTTTCCAAGGCGGAGTGAATGCACGGAAATCGAGATAAGTACTGTTGTTTAGTTGCTGAAATTTTTGCTGTAATTTCTGCCTCTCTGTAAAAGCATTTTTTCAGAAATAAGAAGGAGCTCTCAAGACTGGTTTTCCCCAAGAGTTGTAGGGGGTTTTTCCAGGGTCACCTTGACCAAAAATACTGAGTTATGATGTGTTGAATGACTGCTTGTTACTGCTGTTATTTTATTTCTGCAGTTACAGCATTCTGAAAAATTTCCAGAATTTGTGTTTTCAGCAAAATTTATTTTTCCAGTTGTTGAATGTATGGTTATGGGAAAGGGCATTTAACTATTTTGGAGTAATAAGGCGAAAACTGAAAACCGGGGTGGGAAACATAATTTTCTACATGGTATCAGAGCTTGAGTGCTGAAGGGCAGTTTGGGACAGCAAGGAAGAAAATTACAGCTTGCTGATTTTTCACTCAGAAAATTCCAGCAAGCTGATTTTTCACAAACAGCAGATTTTTACCTTTACTACAACAGTGTTATTTTTCAGTTTTAGGACAGCAGGATGTCTTTGGGATTGAGGGTGGAGGATAGGCTGGATGGGCATACAAATTACAGTGTTTGGAAGGAGAGAATGCAGAGTATCTTTGAGGAGGCGGAAGTCTGGGATATTATGGTGCATACCACTCAGAACCCTGTGAATGTGCCTACTGATGCTACTCAGTTGGCAGCATATAATAGAAAGAACAACAAGGGTAAGAGATTGATTCTAGACGGAATCAAGGACCACTGCATTCCTCATGTGAGAGGAAAGAGAAATGCCCATGAGATGTGGTCAGCATTGACCAACCTCTACCAGAGTACCAATGAGAACCGGAAAATGGTCCTAAAGAAGAAGCTTAAGAACATTAAGATGGCTAAGACTGATAGTGCAGCTGGATATCTCACAAAGATTACTAATGTGAGAGATGAGTTGGCAGCGATTGGAGAGGCCATTCCTCCCACTGAGTTGGTGCGGATTGCAGTGAATGGCCTCCCCAGTTCATGGATGAACTTTGCCGATGGGGTTTGTGCACGTGAGACCCTTCCCACATGGGAGAGGTTTTGGGATGATTGCATTCAGACAGAGATCAGGAAAGGTCAGCTTGGGGCAGCCAAGCTAGTTGAGCAGGATGAGGATGTAGCACTGTTGGCAGGAGGCAAGAAAGGCAAAGGAAGAAGCAAGCTTCCACAAGCAGTGGTGGGGGCAAAGGCAAAGGTAAAGGTAAATAGGGTAACACACAGAAGGACTATTCCAAGGTGAAGTGTTGGAATTGTCAGAAGATGGGACACTATGCAGTTGTGTGTCCGGAGAAGAAGAAGAAGAAGGGGAAGAACCAGAGCATGGCAGCTTCAGCAGAGGTTGAGGACTTTGCAGATCGCTTTGACCGGGAGTTTGGGTTCATTGCGCGTGAGTCTTCTAGTGCAGGATTATCTGCCATAGAGGTTCAGAGGGAGCATGCATTTCCCTCGATTAGCGGAGCATCTTCGGGTATCTGGTATGTGGACAGTGGGGTTTCACGTCACATGACAGGAGTCCGTGAGTACTTCTCAGAGCTTTCAGAGAGTGGCACTGATGTAGAGGTAGTACTCGGTGATGACAGAGTTGTTAGAGCAGTCGGTGTGGGAACATTGACATTTCAGAGGGAGTCCAAATCTCCCTTGAAGGTGTCAGATGTTCTTTATGTGCCAGGGATGAGGAAGAACCTCATATCCGTCTCAGCTTTGGAGGACAGAGGATATGAGATACTATTCAGGAGAGGACAGGTGTTGATGTATCCCAGGGGCACTCCAGCTGATTCAGCTAGAGTGATAGGTGTACGCCATGCAAAAGTGTACAAGTTTGCATTTCAGTCCCTTTTGGCATTGAGCAGTAGTATCGACAGCAGAGCTAGCAGTTCTGAGCAGTGTGAGATTTGGCACCGCAGGATGGGGCACATGTATCATGGAGCCCTGAGGACTTTGCGGGAGATCACTACAGGTGTGCCAGATTTCAGTACTGATCACTTTGATACTTGCAGAGGATGTGCGATGGGCAAGTTTGCCAAATCCCCTTTTCCCAGCAGTGACAGCAGAGCGACTGGGATATTTGATTTGATTCATTCCGATGTGAGCGGTCGGATGTCTCATGTTTCCTTGAGTGGATATGAGTACTATGTTTTATTCATTGATGATCACTCCTGGAGGACCTGGATTTATTTCTTGAAGACCAAGAGTGAGGTCTTCAAGCGGTTTCAGGAGTTCAGAGCTCTTGTGGAGACACAGACAGGTCGGAAGATCAAGTCCCTGAGGTCGGACAATGGAGGAGAGTACACCCTTGGAGATTTTGTTGACTATTGTGCGGAGGCAGGCATTAGGAGGGAGCTCACTGTTCCTTACAACCCCCAGCAGAACGGGGTTGCGGAGAGGAAGAACAGATCCATCGGAGGGGCTGCCAAAGCCATGTTACATGATCGGGGGTTGCCATTGTTTTTGTGGGCAGAGGCCTGCAACACAGCTGTTTACTTGCAGAACAGGAGTCCGCATCGTGCCTTGGGGCACATGACTCCGGAGGAGGCTTTTTCTGGGAAGAAGCCTGATATGGGTCATCTTCGTATCTTTGGGGGCATGACATACTCCTACATACCCAAGGAGAAGAGGACCAAACTAGAGCCCACCGCAGAGAAGGGTATCTTTGTGGGCTACAGTGAGACCTCCAAGGCCTTTCGGATTTACATTCCTGCGCAGAGGAAAGTTGTTGTCAGGCGGGATGTAAAGTTCGAGGAGGACAAGGCCTTTAGGGGAGTTAGAGGATCTGGATCAGCCAGACCCTCAGCAGCAGTTGAGTCAGTCGCAGGGATCCAGTGGGCAGGGATCAGGAGGATCCGGAGGTACATCTATGACGATGTCAGGTCCGTCAGTGGGGAGTGCCTCGGCAGAGTCGCAGGGGTGGTGCGTGCGCACGCAGCGCCCGCCGCAGCAACACCGGGGAGTCCACCGACGGGACAAGCCCACACGGTACCTCGAAAGATTCGCTGTGTCTGTGTGCGTGTGAGGACGCATACGTACAACAGAGTTCAGGCTCCCGATGTTGAGGAGGAGGAGTTTTATTCTCCAGCGGGAGAAGTGTGCTCAGGGAAGAGGAAGCCCAAGTGGCTTCAGGACACCTTGAGAGATGCCACATCTGTTGCTGAGCCTAAGAGGCCGGTCAGAGAGAGCAGACCACCCGAGAGGTTTTGTAGCTATATGGCAATGGCTACCAGCATCCTTGACTCTGAGCCTTCTAGCTATGAGGAGGCAGCTAGCCAGCAGGTCTGGAGAGAGGCCATGCAGGAGGAGTATTCTTCTATCATGAAGAATGATGTTTGGGAGGTGGTGCCGAGGCTTGAGGGCAAATCCGTGGTTACTTCCAGATGGCTTTACAAGGTAAAGCATGCTGCAGATGGCAGCATTGAGAAATTCAAAGCGAGGTTTGTGGCTAGAGGGTTCTCCCCGGTAGAGGGAGTTGATTATGAGGAGACCTTCGCTCCCGTGGCTCGATATACTTCGATCCGCTCCATTATATTGATAGCAGCAGAGATGGGTTGGAAGATCCACCAGATGGATGTGAAGACCGCATTTCTCAATGGCTTCATACAGGAGGAGGTGTACATTGAGCAGCCACAGGGCTTCGAGGTGCATGGGAAGGAGTCCCATGTGTGCAGACTGAAGAAGGCCCTTTATGGCCTGAAGCAAGCTCCCAGAGCTTGGTACTCCAGGATAGATACTTACTTGCAGAAGATGGGTTTCACAAAGAGCGAGGCAGATCCGAACCTTTACTATATTGTGATAGGTGAGGAGCCTCTCATTCTGGTGCTGTATGTGGATGACTTAGTCATTACAGGTGCAGAGAGACTCATAGAGCACTGCAAGAGAGATCTTGCGGCGGAGTTTGAGATGAAGGACATCGGCTCGATGCATTACTTTTTGGGTTTGGAGGTGTGGCAGGAGGAGGGGCATTTCTTCCTGGGACAGGGGAAGTATATTGTGGACATCCTTGGCAGATTCCACATGGAGGATTGTAGACCCATGTCGACACCGATGATCACCAACCGGAAGAAGCTTCATGCTTCGGATTCCGAGTTGGTGGATCCCACATTGTACAGACAGCTGATTGGTTCCTTGATGTATTTGGTCAACACTAGACCAGATATTTGTTTTGCAGTCAACACGATGAGTCAGCTTATGTGTGAGCCTAGGAAGGTTCACTGGGTGGCTGCAAAACACATTTTGCGATACTTGCAGGGGACAGTGGATTATGGTCTGGACTACAGGCAGGGGGATGGAGTGAGATTGCCAGGTTACACTGATTCTGATTGGGCAGGTTGTGCTTCTGATAGGAAGAGCACTTCAGGGTGCTGTTTTGGGTTGGGTTCGGCAGTTGTGTCATGGTTCAGCCGAAAGCAGCAGTCAGTAGCATTGAGTTCAGCAGAAGCAGAGTATATGGCAGCCAGTCTAGCTAGTTGTGAGGCCATCCCCTCGGCTTCGCAAGATGTTGTCGGTCTATTTGGTCAAGCTGCTGAGACCTTCGAAGGATTTACCGTGATAATCGTAGTTGCATTAAACTCACTAGAATCCAGTATTTCATGACAGGTCAAAGCATATCGGGATCAAATATCATTTCATCAGAGACTATGTTCAGAAAGGAGCCGTGAAGCTTGAGTATATTCCCACTGATGAGCAGGTTGCAGATATTCTTACCAAAGCCTTACCATGGGGCAAGCATGTCTACTTCAGAGACAAGATGGGTGTGGTGAGGAACACCTTCCTCGGTAAGAGGGAGTGTTGAAATTTGGTACCTGAGGACAGGTGGTTCCCTAAGGCTTTGATCTTTGGCCTAGGGAAAAGTGTCCAAAAGAATTTAATTTTTCTCCTAAAGTGACTTTATAATTTTTATAAAATCAAATCTAATTTTAAAGTGACTTTAAGTGATAAAGTTACTGAAGTGACTTTATAAAGTTATAAAGTCAAATCTAATTTAAAAGTGACTTTAAGTGATAAAGTTACTAAAGTCTAATTTTAAAGTGACTTTAATAAAGTCAATATAAAATTAGAAAGGGAAAAAGTGACTTTGGAAATAAAAGACTAAGTGGGTCTTTATTAAAGTGGGGTGAATTAAAAAATAGAAAGTGAGATTTAAATGAGCATTTAATTTCAGCCCTAGATCTCAATCTATCTCAGCCATTGGATTTAGGGATTCCCCAAAAGTCACTTAGGGTTAGGTTAAAGGAGGAAAAGGAGGAAAAGGTCATTCATTCTTTCACGAGCACATTGGGAGAAGGAGAGAAGGAGAGCAAGGGGAGATTTCTCAAGAAAGGAGGGGAGAAGGAGGCAGCAGCCTGCACACATTCCAAGGCGCATTTTCAAGAAGACTATTCAAAGAGACAAGGGCAAAGAGATTAGCAAACAAGCAGCCGATTTTTTTACCCGGCTTCCTAGGCAAAGGAGGCCGCATAAAGAAGGCCGCATAAACAGGTCGCATACAGTACCGCACAAACAGGCCGCATGTTGAGATTTGGCACAAAATCGAGGGCAAAATGAAGTACGTTATTGATACGTACATTTTGCGCATTTTGCACGTTATTGAATCCCACAATGCGATTTATCACGTTTTGGCATTGCATTTCACAGTGGCTGTGACAACCGTGATTAATGTTACTGGCACGCAATCGAGAAATCCGCATGCGCATTTACCGCTCCTGCTTTTGTCGCTTAAAGCCTTATATGCGGTTACACGGAAAACGAGATAAGTTGTAAAGTCTGTTTGCTGATTTTTTTGCTGAATATTTCTCTCACTGTAAAAAGCATTTTCCAGAAATAAGAAGGAGCTTTCGAACTGGTTTTCCCCAAGAGTTGTAGAGGGTTTTTCCAGGGTCATGTTGACCAAAAATATGTGTCAAAATGTGTGAATGACTGTTTTATGTGTGTTGATATTTATTTCTGCATTTTCCAGCATTCTGTAATTTTTCCAGAATTTGTGTTTTCAGCAAAATTTATTTTCCAGCTTGTTAAATGTGTATGGATATGGGGAAAGGGCATTTAACTATTTTGGAGTAATAAGGTGAAACTGAAAACCGGGGTGGGAAATAGAATTTTCTACAGCTAATACAGATACATCGTGATCCATCTGTTCGATCGTGCTTCTTCCCCCTCCCGGAGAACTGCATGAACCCTTCTGCGCAGTTGCTGCAACAGTAGATCTCCATTCACTGATAGATGCCCCCTCTCTGGTATTCATATCTGGCTCTGATACCATGTGTAAATTACAAACAGTTGCAGTGATAGATTTATTTCTCCTACTTATTATTTCAATAAGTTATTATTCAAAAATCTGCCGACAAATATCGAAATAAATACTACTGTGACATTCACAATTATATATGTAGAGAAATAAACAGTAGATAACATAAGCACAAGAATCAATCACATGTACACAGTTATTTTTGGACAATTGTCCTTGGAAAAACCCAATGTGGGAAAACCGGTGCAACAGATGAGGGTTTTTTTAATTCTTTAGCAAATGATATCTTTACAGGGAAAAATATACGGCAGATAAATTCTGAAGCACCTGAGACTGAATATCTAGCTTACTCGGACAATTTTCTGACTCCCAGAATAGCCCCTGCAAGCCCCTGCGTCTGTCTGCGTGATTCTCTGCGCAGTCCCAGCACTGGATTGTGTGAATTTGCGTGGAGACTGCGTGGGGTCTCTGCTCTGCAGCCTCAAGTTGCCTCCAGTGACCCGCTGCTACTCTCCGACCCTGATCTTGGTCACCCCTGACCTCCTCCTTCTGCTCCTGCAACTTCTCGCCCTGCAACTCTCCCACTGAGATCGAATTCTACATTAGAATGGATCTCCTTTGGGTACTGAGTGTGTGCCCGGCTTATCTTCCAAGTGACCCTCAAGCCTTCTTTTATAATCTTCATGTTGGAGAACCAGCGACCAAAATTAAAAGATTAATCAATGACTAAGATTAAATCTTGACTTGATCCATGTTTTCTAGAAGATTCACGCTCTGACTTATTAATACCCTTTAATTATTTCATTTCCCTAAGTTTGGACTTAGGGTCTCCATTAAAATAATTAATTAATTATTTTAATAAGTCTTGAACCGAATGGAATTTCCACAAACTGTTTCTGGGTTCTTTGGAATGCTGCTGTCCAAGTCTCCCTGCCAAGTTTGAGACTTGGAACACTTTCGGATGCTACAAAAATCAACACCATGGTCTTGTCCTTTCCCATCTTCTTCTTCTCCAGACACACAACTGCATAGTGTCACAACTTCTGACAATTCCAACATTTAACTTTGGAATAGTCCTTCTCTTTGTTCACCTGCTTACCTTTACCTTTGCCTTTGACCCCCCCACCACTTGTGGAAGCTTGCTTCTTTCCTTTGGCCTTCTTTCCCCTTGCTAACAATGCTACATTGCCATCCTTCTCTACCTGTTTGGATGCCCCAAGATGGTTCTTTCTGATTTCATTCTGAATGCAATCATTCCACAACCTCTCCCAGCTGGGAAGGTTCTCCTGTGCAACAATCCCATCCACAAAACTCTCCCAAGTCTTAGGAAGACCATTCAATGTAATCCGCACCAACTCAGTGGGTGGAATGGTCTCTCCAACAACTGCCAACTCATCTCTCACAGAAGTGATCTTTGTGAGGTATGCTGTAACACCATCAGTCTTAGCCATTTTAATGGCCTCCAGCTTCTCCCTTGGGACCATTTTTCTGTTTTCATTGATGCTCTGGTAAAGATTGGTCAAGGCTGTCCACATCTCATGTGCATATGTCTTTCCTCTCACATGAGGAATGACATGGTCTTTAACACCATCCAAAATCAGTCTTTTTCCCTTGGCATTCTTCTTATTAAAATCAACCAACTGAACAGGGTCAGCAGGCACTGTTACTGGGTGCTGTGTAGTATGTACCATTATGCCCCAGACTTTTGCCTCCTCAAAGATGCTCTGGATTCTCTCCCTCCATGCACTATAGTTGCTCTGCCCATCCAACCTATCTTCAACCCTCAAGCCCAAAGACATGCTTGCTGTCCTAACAAACTAAAAATTTCAAATTTGTGGTAAAGGTTCAGTTTTCTGTGTAAAAAATAAGCCTGTTGTAGTTTTTTACTTGCTGTCTCAAACTACATTTTTCAACCACCCAAGCTCCGATACCATGTAGAAATTTTAGATCCCACTCTGGTTTTCAGTTTCACCTTATAACTCCCATATAGTTAAATGCCCATTCCCATAATCATACATTCAAAATTTTGGAAATGTAATTATTTTCTGAAAACACAAATTCAGGAATTTCATAGTGCTGGAAATTACAAAAATAAAAGCACAGTAAAATAGTACAGCCACACACAGAAAAATAACATGCTGATTTTTGGTCAATGTGACCCTGGAGAAACCCCCTACAACTCTTGGGGAAAACTAGTTTGAGAGCTCTTCTTTATTTATGATAAAATGCTTTTACAGGGAAACAAAAATACACAAAAAATTCCAGCAACCACAAAAATACAACTTATCCCGTTTTTCGTGCTTAACCTCTGCCTTGAAAAATGTGCCAACAGTTAAAACATGAACAACATTAAATGTTGTATGGACTCCTTGATTTTCATGCCTAGAAACATAGCAATAAATGCTGCTGTACGACCTCCTCGATTTGCGTGCAGAGGGACAATAATAAATGCTATACAGTTTTTGCCTCGATTTCTGTGCACAGGGACAACAGTAACGGATTGGCTCGAAAATTGTGCCACAAAATCAGCAATAACTTCACCTCGAAATCTATGCTAGAGCTGTTGTATGGTTGCCTAGGAATGCCTGCCAAAGTTGTTGTACAGTTTTGCTTTGAAAAACAGGCCCAGAATCTGCCTTGAACTGTGTGCTGGCTTGTATGGATTTGCTGAATGTTGCCTTGGTATGTGTGCCAAGGCTCTGCTCTCTTCTTCCTCACCGCTTAGAAGATTTCCTTGCTTTCTCTTGCTCGTTCTCTCACTCTGCTCATGAAAAGAATGAATGACTTTTTCTCTTCTTTTCCTCCTTTAACCTAACCCTAAGTGACTTTTGGGGAATCCCTAAATCCAGTGGCTGAGATAGCTTTAGATCAAGGGCTGAGAATAAGTGTGCTTTTAATTCTCACTTTCTAATTTTTAATTCACCCCACTTAAATAAAGACCCACTTAGCCTTTTATTTCCATAGTCACTTTTTCACTTTTTAATTTCACATTGACTTTAATAAAGTCACTTTAAAATTAGACTTGTAACTTTATCACTTATAAAGTCACTTTAGGAGAAAAGTACAAATACATTTGGACACTTTTCCCTAGGCCAAAGATCAAAGCCTTAGGGAACCACTTGTCCTCTGGTACCCAAATTTTAACATTTAAGTTAAACTATGAATATGCCTCATTTGTTGATAACTGCTTGTTGCTAATTGTGATCATAAATTCACTGCCAGAATATGAGTCTCCATTGATATTTTGATACTGTCTCGGTTAGCAGAGTGATGAGTAAAAGGAGTACATCTAATGCTATATTACTTGATTCTGTTGCTATGAGAGCACTATTAAAGCTGAATGCATGGCTTATTTTTAATTTTAGATAACAATGGTATGTTTTATGCTTTAGAGCAATTTACTTCAATTTTTCTTATTAGCCCAATATCAATTTCCAGATTAGCAATCACATTAACATTGATAGTAAATGTAGATAGAACATAAGCAATAAGCAGAAGACAAGCCAAGACAAGAGGACACAATATTTGGTGGATGCCAGGGAAAAACCCCAATGTGGGGAAAACCCTTTGATCAAATCTTCTTATTTTTCTTCAAAATTTCAACAGAGAGAGAGAGTACATTATACAAAATTCACTTGTCCAAACACTGTCAAAACAGTGCAGTGAAACAACAGTGAACATGATGCCCTAACCAGAAAGTCAATGTTGGTCAAACCAACATAAATTCTCCTCCAAAGTAGCTCGGTCAAACCCAGTCAACTCGGCGTCCAAATACAGTCAAAGTCAACCCAAAAAAGCGCTGAAAATCTCGGTCAAACTTGGTCAATGCAGAGTCAATGCTGCGGTCAATGCAGGTCAACCTGCTCCAATTGCCTCGTTTTTTGTGCCAGGAGATGCGGCCTCAAGAGATCGAAAGAATTGCCTGAAAACTGCAGTCAAAATAGATGAGTTGACCCTCGGTCAACGCTGCTGCAATTTGCCCAAAAACAGACCTATGGTTTCTTCCTGAAATTTTCAGTGACCCTTGCCACACATGTGAAGAGACGCTGCTTCTGTTGTACGACCCAATCAAGAGAGGAGAGAGAATGCGTGAGATGTGTAGATGTCCAAAAGAGGAGAATGTCTCTCTTATTTATACAATTCGATGAGGGGTGGAGACACATCTATTGGGGCTTCATGAGCCTACATTAGACTTCTAGCAGACCTTGACAATTTGCACATGTGAGAATTAAATTCAAAATCTCACTTCTCTTCATCCAAACAAGATGATCTTTAGATCAATCTTGCACCTCTCAGAAAGAGGAATCCAATAAAAATATCATCTCAATCATATCCGCTGTCCAAGGTGGAGTTTGTCCCTCGTTGCCAATTTTTAACACTTATTATGGAGCCAGTTGGTTGTTGAAGCTCCTTAGTGAGCTATTTGAGCATGTGCTGGAAACCGCCATTGTATATTGTAGAGTGGATTCACTTTTCAGAGAATCATATTGTTTATTCGGGATATGTTTCAGCAAGGATGAATCAAGCTTCAACATTGCAGATGTACTGATTACCTACATCCTCTCAAAGCCTCTTGATCAAGTATTCTCAGAAGAAGGCTAGAGTCATGGAAAGACCCTATTATGAGGGTCCAAGTTGAACATTGAGCTCTGGGAGCTCTTGGGGGCTTGAGGTACTTCTTGATGCTATAAGCGACCATTGGGTGAGTGGTTCACCTTCCCCTATAGGTATGCTAGGTAAAGGGTGAGTGGTTCACCTTCCCCTGTGATACCTCATGTTGATATATGACGCATAGTGTGACTGGTTCACCTTACCCTATAGGTATGCTAGGTACAGGGTGAGTGGTTCACCTTCCCTTGTGATACCTCATGTTGATATATGACACATAGAGTGACTGGTTCACCTTCCCCTATGATGGTTGTCATGTATGTAGGGTGAGTGGTTGACCTTCCCCTACGATTGATGAGATATGCATAAGATGAGTGGTTCACCTTCTCCTATGGCATTTGAGCAGGATGAATGGTTTATCTTCTCCTGCAGAGATGCATATAGGCATCTGCTTGTTGTCACATGTGGACATGCCGATGGGACATGGTTCATCCTTTCCCCACGTGTAGGATGCTAATTCCCTACGATTTGTGGTTGACATGTTGGTGGGATGTGGTTCATTCTTTCCCCACGTGTAGGATCCTTCCTACTATTATTGGTTGGCATGCATGTAGGATGTGGTTTATCCTTTCCCTACTCTCGATGATTTGCATGCGTGTAGGATGTGGTTCATCCTTTCCTTACTCGGTGATTTGCATGTTTGTAGGATGTGGTTGCCCCTTTCCCTACATGTGGTTGTGAGCAGGGTTTGATATTTTCTTCCCCTACTGATGTTCCTGTATCATCCTGCCCATGTAGTCCGAGACACATGGAAAGTACCTCTCATTTGGCCAATGAGTTGGGAAAAGTGGATAGGGACCATAGCACTACCGATGGACGCATCGTGTACCGCCGTACTACCTATGTCTCAGATGCATGATGTTCTAACAACTTGATCACTCTGGATCAAGTCCGATTGAGGTTTGAACCTTGGTTATGTGAACTGACTTTTGTAAGTGGAGAGTGGCAAGTTCTTGTGACTCACTCTCTATCAATTCTTCTTCATTATCTGTATCAGTGTTCAGTGGAGTTGAGATGAGATGCATAGACAGTCGATGATGACAGGATGACATGATGATAGATGGAATGGCAGGTGGAATTCTCCCTAGTTTTGAGAGGCAGGTTTGAAAATTGGCAACTAGGGCCAAATTCCACTTTGGAAAGCTCCTTTGAGGAAGATATTTGCAGCATTGAGTTCCCCTTTTCGAGAGGGCCATAATCGACCTAAAGATCGTCAAAATTGGATAAGGAGAAATGGGTTTTTGAATTTATGACATCTCTCATATAAATTATCAAGTTCGGCCTTTCCTTCATGTAGGCTCATAAAGCCCAAACGCCATGACTATTGACCCTCACCAATTTATATAAATAGAGGTGACCTCCAACTTCATTTGAGACACCAAGAGATGGATTCCTCTCATGAAAATGCATCTGAGGCAGCTGAGCTCAACAGGAGGAAGTTGAGTATGTTTGGGTCTGTGTTTTGGCTAGTTTATGTCTTTGAACAGGTCCGAGTTTATGCAGAGAAGAGGCTGCATTTGTTAAGGGCATTTTTGGTGATGTTTTGGTGGAGTCTTTCTCCTAGAAGCAAGCTGCATTCAACAACAACCCTTCCAGGTGAATCGTAGGCCTTATCTCCCTTAGATCAGGAGGCCGTGTGACTGTTGGTGTCTACAAGAAGGGCCGCAGGCCTAATTCCCCTGAAACTAGAAAGCTGTGAGGTTGTTAGAAGGTTGGAAATAGTCTAGGACAACAGAAGAATATGATCATATTAACTTGAATGGAGACCGTAGTCCAGGAAGAGTTCTAGGAGCAGTGGAAGAGAGTTGTAGTAGCGTGTCATCAAACCCTAACCAAAACCCCTGAAAGCAAAAGCCTCTACAACAGTATGACACGAGCCTAAGAGGGCATAATTTCTCTACTCCAGAATTTCATTTTTGGGCCAGCGACTTACCTAAGGGCAGTGATATTGAATCTTCAGATTGGGAAGTCAATTTTGACCTTAAGCTATTGCACTCTCTCTCTCTGTTGAACATTTGATATTAATAATAAGAAGATTTGATCAAGGGTTTTCCCCATCTTAGGGTTTTTCCCTGGCTTGAGCCATATTCTTGTGTTCTTTTGTCTTGGCTTGTTCTCTGCATTTATCGTCTATGTTCTTTCTTCAGTTACTGCCCATATTATTATTGCTAATAAAATGAAATAGATTGATAAATGGGCTAATATGGAATATCAAGGTAACTGTCCTAAGCATAGAACATGTTAACCAAAATTTAACACCCTCGCTTAGCCTCAGGTTATTTGTCTACTTCAAGAATAATGCCTCTTTAATTTGTATGGCTTCTGTTCAGAATTTCGCTATTGGTTTCCCTTAAACCAAACCCATTTGACTTCAAGAAGGAATTCGACCCTTTTTTGCTTCAGGTATTGCCTTAGACAAAATTTGTTCGACTTGCCACTCTTCCTTGGACCAAAAAACTTCTTCCAATACCCTGTGCCGGAACAAGTAGAAAAAAAGGAAAATAAAAGAGAATTATGTTTATCAACTAGGGTGGAATCTTACACCACCGAAATTGATAGAGGAGAAGAAGTCTTAAAACCCTTAGAGCTAAGCTCAAGAAAACAAATGATTTGATCCACAAATGATGATGATGATTTGATCTCAACTCCTCTTTATTTATAAATTTCTCCATGGGCTTCAAGATGTGAGGGGTTGTGGGTGCAACCCCTCGTTTTGGGTTCTTTTACCCCTGGCGTCTCAACTTTTGCCCCAACCCCTCGTTTTGGGTTCTTTTACCCCAGGTGTCTCAACTTTTGCCCCAACCCCTCGTTTTGGGTTCTTTTGCCCCAAATTGGGAAAAATTGGGTTTTTACCCCTTTATCAAGACCCTACTAGGTATTAACCTTCAATTTGAAGAGGAAATTACAACCCCCCCTGTCTGAAATTGCTTGCCCTCAAGCAATTGTAGAGTTGGGTGTTGTAAAATTCGATCTCCTTCCCACATGGTGTCCTCCTCTGGTAGATCCTTATCTAATAAGATATTTTGGAATTACTCGCCCTCTTAACTTCTTTTCTCGTACAACCATGATTGTCTCTGAAATCAATTCTAATTGTCCCTCTTCGTCTAATGGTGGCAATTCAATAGAGGTGGTGACCTGCTATCCCACAACCTTTCTGAGACATGACACATGGAAAACATTATGGATTATGCTGTCGCTCGATAATTCTTATTCATATGCCACTTTGCCAATCCTTTGGAGAACTTTGTAAGGTCCATAAAATCTTGGTTTCAACTTTTCTGCACCGTTTTTCTTGGGTGTAGATTGTTAATAGGGTTGCAATCTCAAGAAAACGAGGTCTCCTACCTCAAAACTGCATTCTGTTCAATGTTAGTCTGTGTACATCTTTTGTTGGTTTTGAGCAGTCTGCATGTTTTCCTTGAGTGCCCTGAGAATGTCCTGACTCTCTTGTATCCAGTGTTTAGCAATGGGTGCCTTAGTAGGAAGTGAAAGATCTCTACTATGACTGTGATAATCTCCTACTTCTTTTCAGTTTTATTGAAAGATAGCTATCATGGTAGAAAGCATTGTAAGTATGATAGGATGATTCATATAAGGAGATGGCATCATAGTAGAAGCATACGATTGAAGCAAGAGCTCATTATAGAAGCTTGAAAGGATAGCTGAGGTATAAGTCTACATGGATGTAGCAATTTTCATAGAAATGAAGTAGCTTTTGATAACCTCATTGAAAACATAAGTAGTATATATGGTTGAAAGAAATTCATCTAGCATGATAGAAGATAAAAAGAATTCATCAGACATCACCATCATTACAAAGGAGCATTTGCAGGATGAGGATAATCAAGATCCTCCGTTGGAATATTCATTAGACCTCTACTTGGAAGAAGCAAGTGTCTTGCTGATCATTCCATCTTGTGCGGGATCCATTGTTTAGAAGGATGATGGTATGATGACAAAGGAGCGCAACATGTCAAGATAGGTTGAAGTACTTTCAATCAAGGAAGTTGCCAAAGAAAGTCTAGATGATCAAAAGAGGAAAATAGGTATGTATATATTTGATAGATTAAGTGACGTCTTCATATAGTTGTAGATAACCTGGGTAAATGCTCTATCTCATGAGCATGATCGAAGTAAAAGGAATCTCTTCCTTTGATAAGATGCATGAAGGCATATGTCTTGAGCTAGTTCACATATTTACAAGATGAAATCAACATAATATGTCCTCATATGGAATGTGAGGTGGTTGAAAAAGATGAAGGAACTATGTATAGAAGTTCCTCGGAACAATATGTGAAGAAAGGAAGAGGAGTTCGTGAGAAATGCAACTAGTGTCACATAAGATAAGAAAAAGCGATCAACATTCGATGACTAAAGGAATTGGCTAGGACATTTCCATGGAGAAGGTATGAAGACTCTGATAAAGTCTGTAAAGGAAGGAGACCCTTGACATTGAATGTTTTGGAGATATGTGCAAGATGTTGATGTTGCAAGCAAGAATATGTCATGATGAAAGGCCATCATAAAAGGTAACTTTGATTTGATGTTCACTTTGATTTTTTTGAACAACATCTGGTTAGGGTGAAATAGGGCTATCGAAAGAGAGTTGTAGATGTCACCTGTGAAATTTTCACTCTTAAAATTGTTATTGCACTCGTTGGTTTATTATGATAAGTTATTTATAGATGCTTCAGTAAATTTTGAAGTAAACACAACTGCAACATTCACTCTAATCAAAAGCAGAAGAACAAAAAAAATACATATAGCACAATAGAAATAACCACATGAACATAGTTATTTTTGGACAATTGTCCCCAGAAAAACCCAATGTGGGAAAATAGGTGCAGCAGATGAGGGTTTGTATTAATCTTCAACAGTGAAAAGATCATTTATAGAATTCATGACGAGCAAAATCAATAGCGTACACCTGATGTGAATTTTCCGGACGATCCGGAAGAATTCCCGACACACAGGATGATCTCCTGCACCCTTTGCGTCAATCTGTGTAGCCACTATGCGCAGTCACTGCCTGGACTGCGTAAGTCTGCGTGGAGGGCTACTGCTGCTGCTCGGTGCTGCCTTCCCTTCGTCTTCTGTCTTCCTTCTTCTCTGTCTCTGCTGACTTCTCCCTCCTCCTTTTGTCTCTGCAATTTCGCCTCTATAAACTCACCCTCTGAAATCGAATTCTTACTTCAGAATTGATTTCCTTAGGGTACTGAGAATGTGCTCGGCTTGCTTTCCAAATGACCCTCAAGCCTTCTCTTATAGTCTTCTCGCTTATGAATCAACGACCCAAATTATATCCTTAATCGATGGCTCAAATTAAAAGATGACTTGATCTTTCTTTTCTAGAAGATTCACACTCTGCTTTATTAATACCTTTTAATTATTTAATTTCCCTAAGTTTAGACTTAGGGATCACATTAAAATAATTAATTATTTTAATAAAGCAAAATCCGAGTGGAATTTCCATAAACGATTTCTGGGTTCTCTGGAATACTGCTGTCCAAGCCTCTCCTCAAAATTTGAGACCTGGAACACTTCTCGATGCTATAAAACTAGCACTCGCTCTTAGCGAGGAAAGTGTTCAAGCCATAGTTTTAAAACTCGGTCGTCCACGCTCGAAACCGGTTGAGTTGACCAAGCCAAAGGGATGGTCGGTCCGACTCGGTGGTTAAATCGGTCCGGCGGCCGGTTTGTCACTGAGCCGGCCGAGCCGTACATTGACTCGGCCGGCTCGGTCACAAACCTACCTGCTCGGCCGGACAGCTCCCAGCCGGCCTTGGGCCCCAAAAACTGAAAAAATCGGACTTGAATTTGGTTTTAAATCTGCTGTTAGGGTTTTGTTAGCTTATCTAACCCCTCCCCATCCTATTTAACCTACCCAACTCCTCTCAATACCTCACATCTATCTCATTGAATTTGCTTGAGCATTTGTGAGGAATTTGTGAAGAGTTGTGGAGTTTGTTTTGGAGTAGCTTTGAGGAGTCTTTTGGGCAAGCTTTGGAGCAGCAGTGAGGAGTTTATTGTTGAGAATTTTTAGGGCAAGTGATTAACTCAAATTCTCTTCTTGATAATTACTTGTGAGCTTGCTTATGTATTCTCTTATTTCACTTAGTTAGTCTTTCATCAAGTCAATTATCAAAGCACTTAGTCAAATATAGAGACAGAATAATTTTCACTTGTAACTGAACATCTTGAAATGTAGTTAGGAAGGTAAATCTCTGATTTACCTTCCTCACTTTCTACCACCTTTAGATCACTGTCTTGACTTTGACAAATTCTTTCCTCAGATACTTTAAACTCAAAGATGTTCTTACTGTACCCTTTCTGCACCTTCAGTCATCATCATCGTACCTTCAGTCACCTTTAGTCACTTCCGCAGTCTATTCCTTCAATCCGCATTCTATTCTTCTACTTCTTTTTAACGCTGTACAAGCTCAGATTCATCCGCAATGCTTATTCTTTCTCCAACGCTGTTCACCTCAAACTTGACCACAATTATGTTGTCTCCAAATGAGCTGTAGTATAGGTATATATATATATATATATATATATATATATATATATATATATATATATATATATATAGGAGACTGATCTTATTAGGCCGACCATTCAACTGTTACTTTAGGCCGATTTAATAACTTCAATTTGGGTCGACTTGTAGTTTGTTTCTCTGGCATATTAATACACATATATTCCAAGATTGACGAAGGTTGTTTCCACCATATTTTGAGCTTGTCTTCCAACACTTTTGGAGGGTTGTTGTGAGCTTCTTTATAAGGTCTGGATCCTTCATGTCTTTGACACTTAATCATGAACCTAATAGACATCAAGAAGAAGTCTATCGACATAAAATATTGCTTATGAAACTCATGAGACAAAAATACATTTTAATTATTATTGTCTTCTTCTTTTCATAATTACATAGTCATCATGTAGACCGACCTAGTTACATTTTACAACACTCCCTCTTAACTAGGGAGGTATTCATATAGTTACATGATCATTTTCAAACTAAAGAATTTCATAAAAAAATTGGATTGGTAATCGCATCTGTATAGCATTATTTCAACCAGCATTGTACTAGTGCAAGGCCTTGACTAACAACCCCATCTCTTCAATGAGACAATGGGCTTCAATGCTGGCGAGACACATGACTTATAGACACCTTCGTCATTTTCTCTCCAAGGTACATACTCCACCCGGGTATTCCCAAAGTATGACCTTCCTGGACTATTCTTCTCTTGGGTAGCTAGCCCTCAAACAATATCGGTCCCCGACTACTCTTATCTTGAACGCCCTATCACATTCTCAAAGAGTATCGAATGCTAGATGATTACCCAATCGTCCATTCTGTCTTCCCAAGATCAAAATGACTTGTCTATCTCTCCCTCCTAGGGAGGACCTTATTCCACAAGGTAATGTACTCATTCTTATACAAAGAATGTACCTAAGCTCATCCTTAGGAATTACCAAGTTTTTTCCAAGTAAGAAACTTACCATCGGGCTCCCTCTTAATCAGGGACCTCCAGCAGCAATGGTGAGACACCTAGCTGCTCATGAAGAATTCCTGTTCTCGATGTCATGATATTGAGGAATCTCCAACTTTTAGCTTCATAGGGCACAAATCATCCATCACTTCCATCATCATCCATCACTTCCATCCTGAGTCATGTCAGCTATCAGAGTAATTCATCAGACTTCCTTTATCTGGTCCATTGTTATGTCATGCTGCTTTCCTTCGAATCATTTCCAAGGATCATACATCCTTTCTCATGATCAGCAGCCCTATACAGATTCACCCAGATAAACATATTCATATTTAACTTTAAGAATGAAAGTTACCTTAGTGATGATCTTTCACCATGACATCTTCTTGTAAGCATCGACTTCCTTCATACAGATTGACACATCTCCTAATGGTATGCTTTTTTTACCAAAGGTCTTCTTCTTTACCAGACTTCCATCAGAGTCTACATATCTTCTCAGGAGATTTCCTAGTCACATCTTCTTGTCTTTCGAATGATAGTAGCCTTTTGATATGGTTGCATGTCATGATCTCTTCCTCTCTGCACATTCTTTATTCCCAGGAACTTATAACCTTTCTGGTTACTAGTTCATATACAACCACCTCATATTTCACGAGGACATATTATGTTGATTTCATCTGTCCGTGCACTGAGAGATACTTCTCCATAGATCATACTTTTAAATACAGAAGTTCATTACCTACAACCATATAGCATGACATCACAACATCCAATGTCAGCATATATATACATACCTCATACCCTTTTCCCTTGAGTCATCTTGTAGCAATTTTTAGGAATGAATAGCTTCATTCCCTTGGCTTGTTTTATCAATATGTCATCACATCCCAGAAGTATGTTTCTATGATGACCCTTGCTCTTGATGACTACTTTCTTAAAGTTTTTCAAAGAGGTTTTTCCCGGAGCTGATTCATCAAGAGCTCTTGCCATGCTTAGATCAGAATGCTACATTGCTTCCTATCATATAACCAATAGAAGTCAATTCCTTATTCATAAGTTTGTGTGATTTTCCTTGAATCTTCTTTTCTTTCTCCTATTGAGATTGTCCCTTTAGGACCAACTTTCTTGTAGTGTCCATATGTCTTCCACTTTTTCTAAACTTTCTTTGTCCTTCTGCGAATGTTGATTCTTTTTATCCTTCAATAATTTTGCCCTGGAGTGTCTTTTTCCATCTAGTATGGAGACCACAAGTTGAGTGAGGTAATTTTCTTGTCTATTTGTTATGCTGTCCATCTTATCATCTTTTCTAGATCTCACAGTTGAGATCTTATGAAGATATCCCTTCATCCTTTGATACCTCAATTTTGTGTAAATCTGGTCAAGTGACATAACCTTATTTAGTGCATAGAATAGTTTTTTCAGCTTTAGCATATATTCTCTTGATGTCTCCAATCCTTCATAGACTTTTCATGACTTTGCTTTCTTCGAGGACTGTGACTATCCTCCTTATGCAAGGATTCTTGGTAACCCAACCAACTTATAGATCTCCCTGCAAAAACAAAGTCATTTAACCAAATTTGATTATAGAATGAAAGATACTTACTTGATAAGTGGAGATAAAGTCTTCAGCTTGATTTTCTTCGATGGTGGTGGAGAAAAGATGTGTAAGTGCTTTCCTTTTGAATGATCTTCTTCAAGGGTAAGGAAAGCCTTCTTTTCTGCACTCCTAGCCTCGGCTTCTTACAGTCTCCTTATTACGCTTTCCAAGAGACTCCTCTTTACAACTTCTTTCTGCACCTTCTAATACTTAACATAGATTAGCATCGAACAACACTAATCCTAAAACAGCCTCAGACTTTTGTGATGGCTTGAATTTTATTACAGAATAGACTTCGAGATTATAATGATCCTTCCTTGCACTTTCTTCAACTGAGATTTTCGTTTAATACTCCTGTTCCTTCGAATTTGTTGTCTGCATTTCAAATTTTAGACTTTACATCAAATTTTAGGCTTGTTCTCAACAATAAACATAATCTCCTTTTCACATTTTTGTCTCCTTTTAATGCAGCCTTAATATTATCGAAACTTGCTCAGACTTATCATTAGTCGTTGTCATCAAATTGTTGAGAATTTGTATTACTGAAATTGCATCGAACTTGTATCAATACCACCGAGCTTGTATCTCTGCAATGGCACCCAACTCCTTCTTTGTAAAAGCACCAAACTTCTTCTCTCTAAAGTTGATCTCAGACAGTAACTTTTCTAATTCCAAAATTTTCTCAATAAGGTGATCTTCTTTTCCCATAGCTCTAATACCATGTTGAGAAATTTTAGGGCAAGTGATTAACTCAAATTCTCTTCTTGATAATTACTTGTGAGCTTGCTTATGTATTCTCTTATTTCACTTAGTTAATCTTTCATCAAGTCAATTATCAAAGCACTTAGCCAAATATAGAGACAGAATAATTTTCACTTGTAACTGAACATCTTGAAATGTAGTTAGGAAGGTGTATCTCTAATTTACCTTCCTCACTTTCTACCACCTTTAGATCGCTGTCTTGACTTTCCTTAGATACTTTAAACTCAGAGATGTTCTTATTGTACCCTTTCTGCACCTTCAGTCATTGTACCTTCAGTCATCATCATCGTACCTTCAGTCACTTCTGCAGTCTAGTCCTTCAATCCACATTCTATTCTTTTGCTCCTTATAACGCCGTACAATCTCAGATTCATCTGCAATGCTTATTCTTTCTCCAACGTTGTTCACCTCAGACTTGACCGCAATTATGTTGTCTCCAAATGAGCCGCATTATAGGTATATATATATATATATAGGAGACTGATCTTATTAGGTTGACCATTCAACTGTTACTTTAGGCCAACTTAATAACTTCAATTTGGGCCGACTTGTAGTTTGTTTCTCTAGCATATTAATACACATATATTGATGAAGGTTGTTTCCGCCATATTTTGAGCTTGTCTTCCAACACTTTTGGAGGGTTGTTGTGAGCTTCTTTATAAGGTCTGGATCCTTCATGTTTTTGACACTTAATCATGAACCTAATAGACATCAAGAAGAAGTCTATCTACATAAAATATTGCTCATGAAACTCATGAGACAAAAATACATTTTTATTATTATTGTCTTCTTCTTTTCATAATTACATAGTCATCATGAAGACCAACCTAGTTACATTTTACAACACTTATTGGGCAAGCTTTGGAGCAGCATTGAGAAGTTGGTTTGTTGGAGTTGCATTAAGGAGGCTAGAGGCTAGAGGTATTCATTTTTTCTTTTCTAAAATCTGCCTTTGCTTGTTTTATTTGTTTTGCAAATCTGAAAATGGTAAACATAGTTTTTGGTGAAAGAAATGAACATAGAATGAATAGTCTTTTTTTGTTTTCATTTTCAGATTTAAACCTTTTCTTTCCAAATCAAAAACTTAGTCCAAAATGGTCCCTAGAGTGAAAGATGCTGCTTGGGCATATGCTGAAATGGTTGATGATCAAATGTATTGCAAGTTTTGTAAGAGAAAAATTAAGGGGGGTGGAGGGGGCTTTTATAGATTGAAACTACATTTGGCTGGTCTTAGAGGCCAAATTACTCCATGTGAAGCACAAAACATTGGGGAAATTAGGAAGGAGTTGGAAGAGAAATTTCAAAAGTTTGAGGAAGACAAAATTAGGCAAAAAGAAATACAGGCTGAAATTGGGAGGAAGAGAAATCTACAACAGATGATGGCTGCCAACCCAAGTTTTGATTATGAGGGTTCTTCATCTATCCCTTGCACTGATGCATCAAACCCCTTTTCGCTATGTTCCTCCCTCTATGGAGTCTATTTCTGAAAAGGGTAAGGGTGCAATGAGAAATAAGGGTACTATCAAAAGTTTTTTCATGCCCTCTTCTCCCTCTGATAGTGCACTTGGTCCTAGTCCTCCAAGTAGAGGTCAAGTGCAGCCTACTTTAGATGCTCATTGGAAAAAATAATTGAGAGATGTAGCTTGTGATTACATTGCTAGATGTGTTGGAATCGCGATTGCCGTTAGACCAAAACCCGCAGGCGTTAGCCTCCGCTACAATCGCCAGAGTTAGGATCCACGAGAGGCGGTTAGTTCATGTCGCGAAACACACGGGGAGCGTTGAACTCAATGTCCAACAATCTCCCCCCCAACGCGAGCATGGTGAGTTTCGAACTCGATACTTGTCGCTCTGATACCACTTGTTGGAATCGCGATTGCCGTTAGACCAAAACCCGCAGGCGTTAGTCTCTGCTACAATCGCCAGAGTTAGGATCCACAAGAGGCGGTTAGTCCATGTCGCGAAACACACGGGGAGTGTTGAACCCAATGTCCAACAAGATGGTGGTATGATGCTGATATTCCCTTCAATGCTACTCATTCACCATATTATGAACCTATTTTTGATGCCATATATGCTGCTGGAAAGGGCTTCAAAGACCCTACTATGCATGAGTTAAGAGGATCTCTTTTGCAAAAAGAGATTATGTCCATTGATGATTATTTGAAAGAGTTCAAAAACTCATGGGCACATACAAGATGTACCATCATGTGAGATGGATGGATTGATCAGAGGAACCATACTATCATAAACTTTCTTGTCTTTTGCCCACGGGGAACCATGCTTCTAAAATCAGTTGATGCATCTAATAGGGTGAAAGATGCACATTTGTTGTTTCATCTTTTGGATGAGGTTGTTGAAGAGGTGGGGGTGGCAAATGTTGTTCAAACTTCAAATCATCACAGATAATGCCTCTAACTATGTTTTTGCTGGTAAATTGTTAGAGGAAAAACACCCAACCATCTTTTGGACCCCATATGCTGCACATTGTATAGACCTCATGCTTGAGGATATTGGCAAAATAGACTGGATCAAGAACACTATAGAGCATGCCAAATGCATCACAAAATATATTTACAGTCACTCATGGATTCTGAATCTGATGAGGAAAAACACAGGGGGCAAGGAAATTATTAGGCCTGCCATCACTAGATTTGCAACACATTTTTTGACATTGCAATCTATGCTTGCCCAACATAGAAACTTGCAAAAGTTGTTTTCTAGTGATGAATGGAATGAATGTCAGTGGGCTCACAAACAGGATGGCAAAGACGTGAAAAGGAAAGTCAATGAAGAAATATTTTGGAAAAAGGCAGCAAAGATTGTGAAACTTGCTGAGCCACTGGTTAAGGTGTTGCACTTGGTGGATGGGGAAAGATTGGCTATGAGCTTCATTTATGAGGCTATGGATCAAGCAAAGGAGCAAATAAGGGCAGCATATAAGGACAGAGCGGGTAAGTATGGGCCCATTTGGGCAATCATTGATCAAAGATGGAACAGTCAACTCCATCGCCTTATACATGCAGCTGGGTATTTTCTGAACCCAAGGTATCATTATAAAGCTCAGGAAGCAAGAGCTTTGAATGGGGAGGTTAGAGATGGATTGATTGATTGCATTGATCGCATGATCCCCACAGAGAGTGAGCAGTTGAAGATACACAATCAGATCACTGTGTTCAACCAAGCCACAGGTACCTTTAGCAAGAACCTTGCAAGGATTGCAAGGGAATTAGATGAGCTAGGTAAATAAAGAATTTCAATTTTCAAATTCATATTTTAATTTTTATTATTTTGTATAATTGTTTATAATTTCAATTTCAAATTTGGATATAAATTGTTGAGCTAACTGAAACTCATTTTTTGCAGCACAGTGGTGGGAGGCATTTGGTAGCCATTGTCCTGAATTGCAGAGGTTTGCAATCCGCATTTTGAGTTAAACTTGCAGTGCTTCTGGTTGTGAGTGCAATTGGTTTGTTTTTGAGAGGATTCACACAAAGAAGAGAAACCGTTTGGAGCAAAAACGGTTAAATGATCTAATGTATGTCTAGTACAACCTCCGACTAAGACGCAACCAATTGCTGAACAAAAGACCTGATTCAGATCCCATTGTGTTGGAGGATATTGATCCAACATTAGATTGGGTAGTGGAGACTTGTCCACCAGAGTTTGACTGTGATGAGGATATTGGTGTGGGGATTGACTTCGTTACACAGGTAGAGGCTATGCTCAATGCAAATCCACTAGTAGCAGACCTAGTCCCAAGCCCTCCAGTTGCAGGCGCAGGCACTTCCTCTAGTCAGCCATGACGGAGGCACATAACTCGTCTATCTCAGGGTGGTAAGGGCAAGGTTATAGTTCAAGTTGAGGATGTTGATTCAGAGGAGGAGCGAGTGGTTTCCCCCTCTGGTTCAAAGTTTGAGGAAGAGGACATTGGCTTGTCAGATGTCTAGTAGTAGTGATTATTCATGTTTTGTTGTGGAGGCCATTTAAAACCTCCTTGTTTATGTTTTTTGTTTTGATCTTTATCTCATCATCATGTATTGTACAGTGCACTGGGTGCAATTTTGATATAATGGATATATTCATGAGCCTACTTTGATCATATGTTGTCTTTTGTCTATATTGTAATTCTTTGTGTTTGGAAACATGAATAAAAATCTTTAAAATTATGTTTTTTTACAAAAAAAATAATATTTAATGTATTTTTTACAAAAAGCGAGTCATTGAAACTGAACCGGTCGAGTCGATACCGAGTCGGAGTCGGAGTCAAAGCCGACCCTCGGTCGAATCGGAACTCGAGTCCGAGTTTTAAAACACTGGTTCAAGCAAGGTACCAATTGTACTGCTTTGATTCAAAAGTATCTGTTGCGTTGCTGATGTCCTAGTTGCTGCCTCTCAACTTTGCGCTGCCGCCCTCTGTACTGCTGCCTGTGACACTATCTCTTCCACTGCCTCATCCGTACTGCAGCTCCCTTTGTGTTTGTAGACCACCCATTCCTTTACTGGAAAGGGTTCTCGACCATCCCCATCTTTTCCCTGAAGTAAGTAAACTTAATCTTACTCAGAGCCTTGGTGAGGATATCTGCCACTTGTTCTCTTGTAGGAGTGTACCTCAACTGCACAGCTCCTCGTTGGACATAGTCTCTGATGAAGTGGCACCGAATGTCAATGTGCTTCGACCGGTCATGAAACATAGGATTCTCAGAGCCTTGGTGAGGATATCTGCCACCTGTTCTCTTGTAGGAGTGTACCTCAACTGCACAACTCCCCGTTGGACATAGTCTCTGATGAAGTGGCACCGAATGTCAATGTGCTTCGACCGGTCATGAAACATAGGATTCTCAGAGCCTTGGTGAGGATATCTGCCACTTGTTCTCTTGTAGGAGTGTACCTCAACCGCACAGCTCCCCGTTGGACATAGTCTCTGATGAAGTGGCATCGAATGTCAATGTGTTTCGACCGGTCATGAAACACAGGATTCTCAGAGAGCTTGATGCAACTCTGATTATCACACATAATTTCGATCGGTTCCATCCTTTTCTTGAGTAAGTTCAAGAGTATTTACGAAGCCATATGGCCTCGCACGAAGCTGTGCTTGCTGCCATATACTTTGCCTCGGCTGAGTTCAATGCGACGGACTTTTGTTTCCTACTGCACCAGGAAGTCATTCTTGATCCGAGACTGAAACAATATCCACTTTTACTTTTCCGATCCACTGTGCTTCCAGCCCAATCTGCGTCTGTGAACCCACTCAATTGGACTTCATTGCCCTTGGTGTACTTCAACCCATACTCGACTGTTCCCTTCAAATGTCTGAGAACATGTTTGGCTGCTGCCCAGTGAGCCCTCCTTGGTTCCACCATGAACTGACTAAGGGTATTCACTACATAACATATGTCTGGTCTAGTGTTGGAACAGGGTCCCCTAGTTGTGTTTTGATATGTTCCAACGCTACGTTTTTGATATATTTTTGTAGTAATTAGTCTTGCGCAGGGGCTTTGGGGCAGGTCAAAGCCCCCAATGTATTGTAATGGGTCAAAGGGTAGACCTAGAGTCTGCAAACCACGGTTTGCGAACCATAGGATAGCGCAGGCTATGATGATATAAATAGATAGATAGTTTGAGTCTAGAAGTAAGTAAGATTGATGCTACATATGAACTGTTGAGATCTGTTTTGGGTAGTTTTGGGTAAGGACTCTTGCTGGTTGTGTGCGCGGAGATCCTTAGTCCTGTTGTGTGCGGACCCCGTTGACTGTGTGCGCGGAGATCCTTAGTCCTGTTGTGTGCGGACCCCGTTGACTGTGTGCGCGGAGATCCTTAGTCCTGTTGTGTGCGGACCCCGTTGACTGTGTGCGCGGGTTGTAACTTGGGTTTGTAACTAGGTTTTGGATGTTAATGAACATAGAATCTGTTGAAGTATCTCTATGTTATCTGAACTGGTTGTATTTACTACTGAAGGACCTCTGCTTTAATTGAATTATCTGCGATTGTGTCTGTGATATATGAATTAGCTGCGATTGTGTTACTCTGTGATGATAATTGCTGATGCGCACGTGGATGCGAAGGTGTTGATAAGATCTGCTTAATATTAGTAGCTTTGTTTATGTTTACATGCTGGTTATACCGTTAAGGGCTCGATAATAAGCTTGTTTCTATGCGAACTTGATAGAACTCAACAAGATCTGCCTTAATTACCCACTCTCTCCCAGGGTGCGGAAACCTGGTACCAGCACCCACCCATACTACTTTCGGTGAGACCTTGGCCTGCGAAAGTAGGTCGTTGCCAAAAGGGCCAGTAGTATAGGGGTTTGTTGGCAAACCTTAAATCTGAACCTGGGTCAGGACCCCTCAAACCAACATCTAGTGTTAACTAAGTACATCAATGATCCGATGCGTTGCCTATACAAGGTAAGGTCAACCTCATCATCCTCTGATGTGTCTATCTTCTTCCAGTTTGTAATCATTGGCGTAGCCATCAGTCTACAGTCTTCTATGTGAAACCTCTTCAGGATCTTTGTAGTGTATCTTCCTTGCCCAAGGAAGATTTCTCCCTTCTGCTACCAAACCTCCAAACCAAGAAAATAGTGCATCTGCCCCAGATCCTTCATGTCGAATTCGGTAGCCAGATTCTCCTTGCAGTCTTTGATGAGCTTATATGATCCAGTAAGGAATAGATCATCTACATATAATACCAAGATTAGCGACTCATCCCCTACTCTCAAATAGTAGAGGTTGGGATCTGCGTCACTCTTGACGAATCCCATCTTCTGCAAGTAGCTATCAATTTGCCCATACCATGCTCTGGGGGCTTGTTTTAGACTGTACAGGGTTTTCTTTAGCCTGCAAACATGAGTCTTCTGCTCATGTGTCTCATAGCCCTGTGGCTGTTCTATGTACACTTCCTCTTCTATCACTCCATTCAAGAACGCTGTCTTGACATTCATTTGGTGAATCTCCCATCCCATCTGCGCTGCGAGAGAGATGATGGATCTGATTGAAGTGTACCGAGCTACAGGGGCGAAGGTTTCTTCATAGTCGATTCCTTCTTTTTGTGCATATCCCTTAGCCACAAACCTGGCTTTGAATTTCTCTATACTGCCATCTGCAACGTACTTGTTCTTGTAGATCCACCTTGATCCTACAACTGATCTGTTCTGAGGTCTAGGGACTACTTCTCATACACAATTCGTCATGATGGAGCTATACTCCACCATGGCATCTACCCACACTTGATGTTGAGTTGCCTCTCGAAAGCTGGAGGGTTCTTCGACCTGTGCTACCAGTGCTTGGTACCTGTAAGGTTGCTTGCGTACCCTCTTCCCATCTCTAGGGACTCCAACAAACTCTTCTGCATCCCCTCAGAATTTGTGGGAGCTCTCTACTCATTCTCCCACTGGTAGTGGATGGATTTGCTTGCTCTCCTGCTTGCTCTTCTTCGGAGGAATTCTCCTCAGAATCCTTGTGCCGTGGAGAGGCACTTGAGCCATCCTCTGTAGGCCGCTGAGGCTGAACTAGTGGATCTTCCTCAGCCTTTTCATTTGTAGCCATTTCCCGGGATATTCTAAAGGCTCTCTCCTCCATGAATTTTACGTCCCGCCTTACTACGGTCTTCCTGTTTTCCGGAATATAGATGCGATATGCCTTCACATTTTCACTATAGCCCACAAGATAACCCTTCTCCACAGTCTGATCCAACTTCTTCCTCTTCTCATCTGGTACGTGGCGATACGCCATACTGCCAAATATCCTGATATGGCTCACCTCAAGCTTGCTGCCTGTGAACACACTCTCAGGGGTCACTTTCCCCAATGCTCTATGGGGCACTCTTTTCTGCACATACGCAGCTGTATTGCAGGCTTCTGTCCACAGAAATTTGGGCATGTCTTGGTCATATAGCATCGCCCTTGCAACTTCTACAATGGTATTGTTCTTCCTTTCTGCAACTCCATTCTGCTTTGGATTGTATGGCGCTGTCTACTCTCTCTTGATGCCTTCCTTTGCGTAGAAACTGGTGAAGTCTTTATCGATATACTCTCCACTATTATCTGATCGCAACTTCTTGATCTTCTTTTTGGTTAAATTTTCTACCAGTGCCTTGAATTCTTTGAAATGCTCAAAGACTTCATCTTTGGTTTTGAGAAAGTAGATCCAAGTTTTCCTGTAATGGTCATCAATAAAGGTAGCAAAATACTTTGCACGTAGATGTCTGAGTGTATCAACTCCAATACACTCTTGGACCTACTGCTGCTTCTTGGAAATGTTGCCTTGGCATACTTCCCTAGTACGCACCCCCTACAGACCTCATCTTTCCTTGTGTTGAGTTTTGGAGCTCCCATGACAGTCTTCTTGAGAATCTTCAAGGTTCCATGATGTAAATGTTCCATCTTTCTGTGCCATAGTTCATTCAGATCCCTTTCGTCTGTACTGCCGATTAGTGCCATTGGGGACTCAAGCTGGAGCTTATATAATTTATGGCTCCTCACTCCAATTTGTGCCTTCCTTTTCCAGCTAGGGTGTTTGACATAAACTTTATTTCCAATAAGTATATGTCATAACCCTTGTTCTAGAGCTGAGACAGCGAGAGTAAGTTCATCCCCAAACCCTGTACATGCATAACGTTTGTAGCTCGAATCTTGTTGCCAACTTCTGTCTGAAATATTATGGTACTTCTTCCAACGAGGGTACACTTGGCCTTGTTTCCCATTGTGATTTGGAAATTCATATGCTCTTCTCGGTAGCTCGAAAAGCATTCTTGAACTCCCGTTATATGAGTCGATGCTCCACTGTCAATATACCAAACTCCCAGAGAGGCGGTGCTAGACACACAAGTGAAATCCTCCTCTAGTTTGGATGCCAGAACATATATGTCATGCTCCCTTTGTTTCTCTATGTGCTCTGGAGGACTGTGTGGGCCCTTCCGAACTGTATTAACGTCAGATCTTTGTTCCATTGCAGAACCTCCCTTCCTGTCTTTTGCCTTTAGCTCTGATACCATGTGAAATTTTCACTCTGAAAATTGTTACTGCAGTAGTTGGTTTATTTCGCCTACTTATTATGATAAGTTATTTACAGATGCTTCAGTAAATTTTGAAGTAAACACAGCTGCAAAATTCACTCTAATCAAAAGCAAAAGAACAAATTAAAATACATATAGCACAATAGAAACAACCACATGAACATAGTTATTTTTGGACAATTGTCCCTGGAAAAACCCAATGTGGGAAAACTGGTGCAGCAGATGAGGGTTTGTATTAATCTTCAGCAGTGAAAAGATCATTTACAGAATTCATGACCAGCAAAATCAATAGCGTACACCTGATGTGAATTTTCTGGACAATTTGGAAGAATTCAAGACACACGGGATGACCTCCTGCACCCTCTGTGTCAATCTGCATAGGCCTTCTGCGCAGTCACTGCCTGGATTGCGTAAGTCTGCGTGGAGGGCTAGTGCCGTCGCTCGCCACCGTTCGTCTTTTTCTCTGTCTCTGCTGACTTCTCCCTCCACCTTTTGTCTCTGCAATCTCGTCTCTACAGACTCACTCTCTGAAATCGAATTCTCTTACCTCAGAATCGATTTCCTTCGGGTACTGAGAATGTGCTCGACTTGCTTTCCAAATGACCCTCAAGCCTTCTCTTATAGTATTCTCACATCAACAACCCAGATTATATCCTTAATCAATGGGTTAGATTAAAAGATGACTTGATCTTCGTTTTCTAGAAGATTCACACTCTGCTTTATTAATACCCTTTAATTATTTAATTTCCCTAAGTTTAGACTTAGGGATCACATTAAAATAATTAATTATTTTAATAAAGCAAAGCAAAATCCGAGTGGAATTTCCGCAAACAATTTCTGGGTTCTCTAGAATACTGCTGTCCAAGCCTCTCCTCAAAATTTGAGACCTGGAACACTACCCGATGCTATAAAATCAACATCACCTACAACCAAGAATGGATGGAAGATCTTGAAAGTAACATGACTTGCAAAAGGTAGCTGGATGACGAAAAGCTAGATGTGGACTAGAAGATCACTTTCCAATGAAGAGAAGGATGACATGACTGATATGGTTTGTGAAGAGAAGTGATGGATGGCTGATGCCCTACGAAGAAAACCTAGAAGATGAAGGCTCCATAATGATGAAGATGAAATTCATGATATCGAAAGGGGGAGCGCTACAAGTTGCTGAAGGTACCATGATCTCCACCGAAGAGCAAAGAATTGTTGTTTGACGCAAGTCCCTAGTTAAGAGGGAGCTTGGACAAGTCCCTGGATAAGAGGGAGTTTGCGTATATTCCTTTTATAGGAATGAGTATATCTTCCCTAGTTGAGAGGGAGAGATAGACACATCATTCTTGTCTTCATATTGTGAGGAAAGAATGGAGGATTGGGTAAGCATCTGAGATTGATTTCGATACTCTTTGAGGATGTGGTAGGCATCTAATAAGCAAGAGTAGTCGAAGAGGAAATTCCTTGAGGATGTGTTATTCCAAGATAGGAATTGTCCCAAAAGGACATAACCTGTGAACGCCAGGGTGGTGTATGTGCCTTGAGAGACAATGATGATGGTGCCTATCAGTCATTGGTCTCGCCAACATTCTACTTTGATTTTGTAAATAGATAGCGTTGTTAGTTGAGGCCTTGCTATGTGATAATGCTTGTTGGTATGATGACATGCTCTGACATAAGCTAAGGAAGTACCTTATGAGATGGCTTACCAATCCGACTCTTCTTATGAGAATTCTTCAGTTTGAGAATGTCCAAGTACCTTGTATGGATTATGAATACCTCCCTAGTTGAGAGGGAGTGTTGAAATATGTAACTAGGTCTGGTCTTCCTAATGACACATGTAATCATTATTTTATGTATTTAATGAAAATAGAAAAATAAATTTATTATTGTCATTATTGAGGCATGGGTTTCATGCTCAAGAGAAATTTATTTTTATAGGTCAAACACCCATTGAGTGCTTCTAGGGCTTGTCATTGAGTTTACAAGTCAATTGAGTCATTGTCATGTATGGATGACCCTCTTGATTATGCTTATATATTGTAAAGAAAAAATTATTTGAGCAAAAAATAGAGTCAAAGACACTCCAAGACCTAGTCAATGTGCAAGCAACAAGTCAGCCTTCACAAGAGACAAGTCGGCCCAAGGACAGTGACAAGTCGGCCTACAAGATGCAACAAGAAGCCTATATATAGAGGACTCAACATCATTTGCAAAGGATATCAATCAAGTTTGTAGAAGGACAAGAAGAGCAAAGGATACCTATCGAAGGGAAGGAGAATCTAAGGAAGAGGAAACGAAGTTTTTAAGGATTGTTTTTGGGCTATATACCTCACACGTGCGAAATATTTAGGGCTACTTTCTGCTACAATAGTATCGAATTGTAGTCATATAAGGACGCCGAGATTTACCTCTAAAGAAGTCTCCATTGCAAGCCAACTTCCCTAGGAGAAGAAGCCATCCTAAGCGAAGGAGAAAAATAGGGTAAAAATACCTTAGTCTTCCACACCTGCAAAAACTAGGGTTTCTACAGGACCCGAAAATTGTAGTCCCTGTTGCAGGTTCGAAGTTGAGGTTGAAGCAGAGAATTGCAACAATTGTGAAGCTGGTTTGACTTGGGTTGACTTTGCTAGAAGAAATTTCTTCAAGGAGAAGTTTGACTTGGCTTTGGAGTGGCCTTGGTCTTTGTCGTGGTCTTGGTCTTGGTCTTGGAGAATTTCTATAAGAAGAGAAGAGTTCGTGTGGGTTTTCCTCTCAATTGGAGAGGTTTTGGCCCTGGTTGATTGCCTATATTTTTTGTCCTCGTCTCATTGTTCTTTATTGTTTTTGTAGCTGTTTGATGATGAACACTAATTATAATTAAGTAAAAGCAGAAGCTAATCAAGTCAAGTAAAATACATCACAGACATTAATCAAAGAAAAGGGAAATCACCTAATCTAGCTGCCATAGATTGCTCAACATGGTATCAAAGGTAAGGTGATAAGACAAGGATAGACAACTTGTAGAAGAACCATCAAATGAGTATCAAGAAAGATCAAGGCATCAAAGAGGACATCGAATCATCAAGAAGGTCTAACCCACTTATCATCTTGAAGGAAGGAACTAAGGAATATCAAAAAAGACCTCAAAACCCTATGTCATTCAAAGAAGGGTTCCACACTTGAAGCGTTCTTGGGAAGCTCACACATTATACAATCATCATCACAAGGAGAAGAAGACCTCAAGGACCTCACCTCCACTCAAAGAAAGAAGATCTACACATTGAAGCATCTTGAAGTCTCAAGCAGAATCGTTGCCATCATCCGCAAAGGAATCAAGGTGTTCTCCCTTTATTTGAATTAAGAATCTCATCACAAGCATATTTGAAGAAGGAAACCTCTAGAAGAAGCATTGTCATCTTCAAGGAAGCAAACATCATCATCAAAATCAAGACGACATCAAGTTGAGGATATCACTATCAAAGGAGCATCTTCACTTGACAAGTAAGTATCCTTATATTTATGATTGAATCTACTATCAAAATGACTTCATTCTGCAAGGAGAGCAATAAATTGGTTGGGTCATCAAATTTCCTTGCATGGAAGAAGAGTACAAATTTGATCCTCATAGAAAAAGAAGTCATTGGACATGATAAGGGTTTAATCGTCGAACCGCTAAAGGAAGAAGCTCAAGCTCTAGCAAAGTATATGAAGGGAGAAATTAAGGCTCAAAGAATCCTTATAGAATCAATCAAGGATTCTCTCATCCCTTATGTAGCAAAATTGGAGAAGTCAAAAGACATCTATGACAAGCTGGTAGAATTATGAACTCTGGTCATTGTGTAAGATTGAAGAAACCAGGTTGAAGGCAAAAAGCGATGTAAGACCAAGCAAACAAGTTCAAGCATTTGCTGCCATGGGTAGGAGAAAATGAATGTTTGGTCCTCAGAAAAAGAAGAAGATCGATATGTCAAAGATCTAATGCTATGGTTGTAAGGAATATGGGCATTTCAAGATAGATTGTCCTAAACTCAAAAAGGACAACAAGAAAGGGAAAGAAAGGAATGAAGCACATGTCACCGAAGAAGTGGAAGAACTTGAGAAGAAGAAATCAAAGAAGGAAGAAGTGAAAGATCTCTATTATGACTAAGATAATCTCCTTAGTTTGTTTGTTTGTTTGTTTTGTTTTGTTTTTTTTTTAATATTATAATTTCAGTTTTTGCGAAAGATAGCTATCATGTTAGAGAGCATTGTAAGTATGATATGATGCATCATATTAGGAGATGGCATCATAGTAGAAGCATACGTTTAAAGCAAGAGTTCATTATAGAAGCTTGAAAGGATAGCTGAAGTAGAAGTCTACATGGATGTAGCAGTCATCATAGAAAGGAAGTAGCTCTTGATAACCTCATTGAAAACATAAGTAGTAGATATGGTTGAAAAAAAGTCATCTAGCATGATAGAAGATAAAAAGAATTCATCATACATCATCAGCATTAGAAAGGAGCATTTGCAGGATGAGGATAATCAATATCCTTTGTTGGAATCTTCATTAGAAGGTTCACCTCTACTTGGAAGAAGCAAGTGTCTCGCTGATCATTCCACCTTGTGTGGGATCCATTGTTTAGAAGGATGATGGTATGATGACAAAGGAGCACAACATGTCAAGATAGGCTGAAGTACTTTCAATCAAGGAAGCTGCTAAAGAAAAAGTCTAGATGATCAGAAGAGGAAAAGAGGTATGTATATATTTGATAGATTAAGCCATGTCGTCATATAGTTGCAGATAACCTGGGTAAATGCTCTATCTCATGAGCATGATCGAAGTAAAGGAATCTCTTCCTTCGATAAAATGCATGAAGGCATATGTCTTGAGCTAGTTCACATATTTACAAGATGAAATCAACATAATATGTCTTCATATGGAATATGAGGTGGTTGACAAAGATGAAGGAACTATGTATAAAGGTTCTTGGGAACAATATGTGAAGAAAGGAAGAGGAGTTCGTGAGAATGCAACTATGGTCACATAAGATAAGAAAAAGTGATCAACATTTGATGACTAAAAGAATTGGCTAGGATATCTTCATGGAGAAGGTATGAAGACTATGATAAAGTTTGTTAAGGAAGGAGACCCTTGACATTGAATGCCTTGGAGATATGTGCAAGATGTTGATGTTGCAAGCATGCAGATTTCATAATGAAAGGCCATCATAAAAGGTAACTTTGATTTGATGTTCATTTTGATTCTTTTGAACATCTGGTTAGGGTGAAATAGGGTTACCGAAAGAGAGTTGTAGATGTCACCTACAATCGAGAATGGATGGAAGATCCTGAAAGTAACATGACTTGGAAAAGGTAGCTGGATGAAGAGAATCCAAATGTGGACTAGAAGATCACTTTCCTATGAAGAGAAGGATGCCATGACTGATATGGTTCGTGAAGGAAAGTGATGGATGGCTAATGCCCTACGAAGAAAACCTAGAAGATGAAGGCTCCATAAAGATGAAGATGAAATTCATGACATCGAAAGGAGGAGCGATACAAGTAGTTGAAGGTACCATGATCTCCACAAAAGAGCAGAGAGTTGTTGTTGGAAACAAGTCCCTAGTTAAGAGGGAGCTTGGACAAGTCCCTGGATAAGAGGGAGCTTCGGTATATTGCTTTTATAGGAATGAGTATATCTTCCCTAGTTGAGAGGGAGAAATAGACACATCATTCTTGTCTTCATAGTGTGAAGAAAGAATGGAGGATTGGGTAAGCATCTGCAATTGATTTTGATACTCTTTGACGATGTGGTAGGGCATCCAATAGGAAAGAGTAGTCGAAGAGGAAATTCCTTGAGGATGTGTTATTCCAAGAGAGGAATTGTCCTAAAAAGACATACCCTGTGAACACCTATGTGGGGTATGTGTCTTGAGAGACAATGGGGTGATGGTGTCTATCAATCATTGGTCTCGCAAACATTGTGCTTTGATCTTGTGGAAAGATAGTATTGTTAGTCAAGGCCTTGCTATGTGACAATGCTGGTTGGTATGATGAGATGCTTTGACATAAGCTAAGGAAGTAGCTTATGAGATGGCTTACCAATCCAACTCTTCTTATGAGAATTCTTCAGCTTGAGAATGTCCAAGTACCTTGTATGGATTATGAATGCCTCCCTAGTTAAGAGGGAGTGTTGAAATATGTAACTAGGTTCGGTCTTCATAATGACACATGTAATCATGATTTTATGTATTTAATGAAAAGAGAAAAATAAATTTATTATTGTCATTCTTGAGACATGGGTTTCATCCTCAAGGGAAATTTATTTTTATAGGTCAAGCACCCATTGAGTGCTTCTAGGGCTTGTCATTGAGTCTACAAGTTAATTAAGTCATTGTCATGTATGGAAGACCCTCTTCGACATGTTACATATTGTAAAGAATTTTTTTTTTTAGTAAAAAATAGAGACAAAGACCCTCCAAGACCTAGTCAATGTGTAAGCAACAAGTCGGTCTTCACAAGAGACAAGTCGACCCAAGGACAATAACAAGTGGAGAGGTTTTGGCCCTGGTTGCCTATATTTTGTGTCCTCTTGTCTCATTGTTCTTTATTGTTTTGGTAGTTGTTTGATGATAAGAACAGTAATTATAATTAAGTAAAAGAAGAAGCTAATCAAGTCAAGTAAAATACATCACAAGCAGTTAGCAAAGGAAAGAGAAATCAGCTAATCTAGTTGCCCTAGATTTCTCAATAGAGAAGACCTGTAGGATGTGCATGCTCGACTTTATTTTGTTGGCATGTCATGCATTCCTTGACGTATTTCATCACATCTTCCTTGAGACCTTTCCTTGAAAACCGTTCCCTAATATGTCGGTAGGTTTTGAAGAACCCTCGATGTCCAACTGATGGAATGTCATGCGTAACCTTCAAATTCTTCTCCTTGAGTGTGGATTTAGGAACCAACTATATCCTGTCTTTATAGTAAATAATACCATCGACTATTTTTGTTGAAGATAGTAGTGAAGAAGGGTTCCTTGATTTGTGCTTTAATCAAAGGGACCACAACGAGTTCTTCCTTAGCATGCTTGAGTTTCCTATAAGTTAGGATGAGTTCCTAAAAGTTAGGACGGGTTATGAGGCAGTTAACTAATGCGCATAAGTGGGAGGTTGAGTTTGTTCTTTTCTAGTACGAGTTAAATTGGGAAAAGGATGAGTGATTGAATCTTAAATTCTAGAATTGAGATGAGACGCATTGCATGAGTCAGTTCGACTTAGTTAACTCATCAATGACAAAATCAACTTCCTAATTTAGAACTTGCCAGTTTTAGACATTCGAATTCGCTTAAAAGGAGGAATCTTTTTGTGTGTGTATTTATCTTTCAATTTCTATCAGAATCTTATTGTGTGTGTGTATTTATATCTCAATTTCTATTATTTTCAGTAACATGTTTTATTTTGGTGAAGATCGCAATTGTGAGTTTATCAATATTTGCCGTAATAACAAATAAACTAAAATGAGTAGGAGATGAATTTCCAGCTAACTGCAATCTTGGATTTTTCACATGGTATCATAGCGGTAAAGATCAGATCTGAGGCCATAGGAGAAAGGAAGCAGATCATGCAGATTTAGAGGGTGATCTGAAGCACCAACTTCCAGATCTGCGCAGGGAAGCCCGGGGCATGAATTACAGAGAGGTTGGGAATTTGAGTTTCATGGAAAAATGCGAATCACCTCAAATCTGTAAGAGCATTGAATGCGATTGCACAGGAAAGACTCTAGAGAGCAAGGTGTTGAAAATGTGAGTAGTTTCGGTCTTCATAATTGTTGTTGTACTCATTTCTATATGTATCCTATGTTACAAAAGAAGAAAATAAAAAGTTATTGTTATTAAAGCATGGGTTTCATGCTCATTATTGATCTTCTTCTCGGTAAAAGCATGCTTTTAGGGTTTGTGAGGTCTTAGGATTTATTGTCATGAGTCAAAGGAGTCAACATCATGTATATAAGACTCTTCCGAGCAAAATATATCTTGTAAAATAATTTATTTTGAGTCTAGAAAGTCCTGGAGACCTCCAAAGTACAAGTCGGCCATGGAAGCTTCAAGTCGGCCTAAAGTAGGGAGTTCGACCCCTTGGAAAGGCTATATAAAGGAGCTGTTCGATCTCATATGGACTCACTCACCAAGAAATTCGATCTCAAGGAAAAATTTCGATCTATCGCTGGGAAGCAAGAAGACAAGAAGAACGAAGGTACAGAAGAGGAAGAAGACTTGTTTTTTGGGTTATCTCTCTCTCACACGTGCGAAAGTCTAGGGTTTTTGCAACTACAAAGGAGGGCGAAATTGCAGATCCGAGTTGCAGTAGGATGAAGTGTAGTCTCTTGTTGTTGGAAGGAAAAACACTCTATCTTGACATTGCTGACCTTGGTAAGAGCTTTCTTGCTCAAGGTCTCAAGAGGAAGCTGAATTAGGGTTTTTGTAGTTGTTACAGGGCGGAAGTTGTAGGTCGAGGGAGCAGTATTATAGATGGGAGGTCGACGTTGCATTTTGAAGCTGGTCAGTGCTAAATCAAGGAAGGACTTGTTAGAATGGATGACTTGGTAGTTGGAGAACTTTGTCTAGGGTTTGGGTCTTTGTGTATCA
Organism: Pinus albicaulis; assembly: GCA_034641835.2. NCBI lineage: Eukaryota > Viridiplantae > Streptophyta > Pinopsida > Pinales > Pinaceae > Pinus > Pinus albicaulis. The sequence goes on from CM076573.1 coordinate 677,630,055, forward strand.
TTTGAAGCAGATTCTATAGGAAGAGAAGAGTTTTCCGGGTTTTCCTCTTGGAGGGGTTTTGGCCTAGCTTGGAGCCTAACTTCTGTGTCCACTGTCTATTATTTTGCTCTTGCTATTCGTTTGATGAAGAAGATCTAATAAAGAAACACAAAGAAGAATAAGAAAGTTCACAAACAAGTATTAAGGTTAAGGAAATTGGAATTAACAGTTGCCACTTTGCATTTTCCAATACAGAGAAGATAATTTGCAGCACGAATTTGATGCCTCTGATCTGTCATTGAGACTACAGAATGAATTTGCTCAAATAGCTTGTCTCTCTAGCTCAACCTCACAGGGTATTTGGTATATAGACAACAAAGCGTCAACCCATATGACTGGAGTTAGAAAATACTTCTCTAGCTATAAGGAGGAGCAAATGGACTTCTAGATTCATATGGGTAATAAAAGTAAATGCACTTTAGTTGGAGGACGCACCATTAAGATTTGGAGAGAGTCTGGGGAAACTACCAGTGTTACAGATATACTGCATGTGTCGGGTCTTAGTATGAACTTAATTTCAGTGTTAGAGCTACAAGATAAGGTATACAATGTCTATCTCAAAACTGGAAGAAGGTGTTTATGGGACATCAAAACTGGAAGAAGTTGAGGCAGATTAGAGTCCGTAGCAACAAATTGTACTAGTTACAGCTCGACTCTCCAAAGGCACTAATTAGCAGTAACAACAGTGATAGCAGAAAGAATGGAAGAGACTCGAATGAGCTATGGCATAGGAGAATGGGACATTTGCATCATGGAGCACTTAAGATGCTCAAGGAGATAGTAACAGGTGTTCCAGAATTGAGCACGAAACATTATGATGTGTAGAGGATGCGTACTTGGGAAATATGCCAAGGCAAGTTTCCCAAGAAGTGACAGTTGATCTGATGGTGTGTTACAACTTATACACTCGGATATTTGTGGCCCTATGTCCACTAGATCTCTTAGAGGGTATGAGTACTTCGTCACCTTCATTGATGACTATTCTAGGTAGACTTGGATCTATTTCTTGAAGACTAATGATGAGGTCTTCAGTCGCTTTCTAGAGTTTAAGGCTCAGGTGGAGAATGCGACAGGGAAAAAGATCAAGGTACTTCACTTAGATAATAGAGAAGAGTACACTGATAGTGACTTCACAAACTTTTGTGCGAAAGAAGGCATCAAGTGGGAATGGACAACTCCCTACAATCCTTAACAAAATGGAGTAGCAGAGCAGAGGAATAGGTCTATAGTCGGGGCGGCAAGAGCCATGTTGTATGACCAAGACATGCCCAAGTTTTTATGGGCAGAGGCATGTAACACGACAATGCATATATAGAATGGGGTTCCTCATAGGGCGTTGGGGAAGATAACACCAGAAGAAGACTTCTTAGGGAAGAAGCCAAAAGTTAGTCACTGTAGGATTTTTGGTAGTGTAGGCTACCTCCATATGCCTGATGAAAAAATACTAAATTGGATCAGACTATAGAGAAAGGGTTCTTCGTTGGATATAATGAAACCTCTAAGGCATACACGATCTATATTCCTAGCAGTAAAAAGATCATTGTGAGACGTGATGTGAAGTTCATGGACGATAGGGCCTTCAAGAGATCTTGCGAGATGCCAGCAGGTGATCAAAGTGAGCTAGCAGAAGATCCATTGGTCCAACAACAGGGATAGCCCTAGGTGTAGCAACAAGGACAATGACAGAGATGTAGTACAATTACCAGTACTAGCACAACCTCAAGTATAGGAGATCATGTGAGTTCGCAACAGACAGAGCAACAGAGGCAGGATGAGAAGTTGGTCAATCATCCCACCACTAGTGGTCGAACCAGCAGGGAAATTTGTCAGACGTAGAGGGATGTGGAGGAGTTCATAGGAGCTCCTAGGATGAACAAGAGAGAACGTAGATAGCCAAATAGGTACCGAGCATTGGTGACACAAGTTGTTGAACCTTCCAGCTATTAGGAGGCCACACAACATCAGGTGTGGGTAGATGCCATGGTGGAGGAGTATAGCTTTATCATGACGAATGATGTTTGGGAAGTAGTGTTGAGACTCGTAGATAGGTCAGTTGTGAGCTCTTGGTGGATCTATAAGATCAAATATACTGCAGATGGAAACATGGAGAAGTACAAGGCTAGGTTCGTGGCTAAGGGGTATGTTCAGGAGGAAGGCTTAGATTATGAGGATACCTTCGCCCTAGTTGCCGAATATACTTCCATCCGGTACGTTATATATCTCTAACAACATAGATGGGATGGCAGATTCACCAGATGGATGTCATGACAACTTTCTTGAGCGAGGTAATAGAGGAGGAAGCATATATTGAGCAGCCAAAGGGCTTCAACACACAAGAGATAGACACACGTGTGTAGACTGAAGAGATCTCTATACAGGCTCAAATAGGCTACTAGGGCGTGGTATGGTCGGATTGACAACTACTAGCAGGAAATGGGATTTGTCAAGAGTGATGCAGATCCCAACCTTTACTATTTGATGGTAAAGGGTGAGCCACTCATCGTAGTATTGTATGTGGACGACCTCTTTCTGACTGGGTCATTAGGGCTCATAGCGGATTGCAAGAGGAACCTGGCAGCAGAGTTTGAAATGAAGGATCTGGGATTGATGCATTACTTCCTAGGCCTGGAAATATGGCAGAAGGACATGGTGATCTTCTTTGGTCAAGGGAGATACACTACAAAGATTTTGAAGAGGTTTAGGATGTAGAACTGTAGGCCCATGTCTATGCCTATGATTATGAATTGGTGGAAGATCGATGCATTAGAGGACGAGGACGTTGACCCAACCTTGTATAGACAACTCATCGGTACCCTCATGTATCTGGTCAACACTAGGCTAGATATTTTCTTTGCGGTCAACACTCTTAGTCAATTTATGGTGGGACGGTGGACCTAAGAGAGTGCACTGGACAATAATGAGGCATATACTGAGGTATTTGCATGACATAGTCGAGTATGGGTTAAGATATATTGGAGGTGATGGTGTCAGGTTATGTGGTTATACAAATGCAGATTGGGCAGACAGTTTAGTGGATTAGAAGAGCACATCAGTGTGTTGCTTCAGTGTTGGATCAGGGATTGTTTCTGCAAAAGTCTGTGACATTGAGCTTTGCAGATCATAGTACACGGCAGCTAGCATGGCCACATGCGAAGCTATTTGGCTTCAGAAGTTGCTAGTAAGTCAGTTCGATGAGAAGATGGAGGCGACTCGTGTCTATTGTGATAATCAAAGCTGCATTAAGCATATAGACATACAATACCATTTCATCAGAGATTGTGTGCAGTGTGGAGCAGTCCAACTACATGTTCCCACAGAGCAGTAGGTGGCAGATATACTCATGAAATCTCTAGGGAGGGCTAAGTTCTTTTTATTTTAGAGAAAAGATGGGTATAGTGGAGAACACCTTCCTCGCTAAGAGGAAGTGTTAGATTTTTGGTAGCATCGGACAAGTGTTCTAGTCTTAATTTGTGTTTAAGAGGCTAAGGAACACAAGATCTCCAAAACCCATAAAAGGTTTCTAGAGAAAACACCTAGAGGGCACTCAATTAAATTAATTAATCAATAATTAAAAATGCCTAAGCCTAACTTAGGAAAATTGATTAATTAATGGGAATTAATTGAGGAGATCGACTTATGCTCTAGATACTTCCAGATAATGATTTGGATCAAGTCGAAGACAATCTTAGCCATTGATCACGATTAGATGTTGGACGTTTATGCTCCAATGAGAGATTATAAGAGTAATTCGATGGGATGGAGAAAGATACAAGAGGGAGAGCAAGTTAGTTAAGGCAGATTGAGCTACCCAATTGCAATGATTCAATAAGGGCGCAATTCGAGCTAGAGAGAGAGCATAAGAGAGGGAGCAACAAAGAATTTGAGGAAGAGATTTCCGGAGGTTTTCCATCATTTCTGCAGGGTTGGATTGGCAGGAGAAGGGAGGCCGAATTATTTGTAGAGAGGGCTGTAGAAGCTAGTGCGAGCAGCCAAAAAGCCTTGTGCGAATTGCTGGAGAGGGTTTGTTTCAGTTGCTGGAGGCCGGGAGATCATCTAGGTGACAGTGCAAATATTTTCCAGGGGTAGAGGGAGATTGGACGACTCACTTGGAGCTAGCTAGCAGGTAGTGTGAGTTATTCTAGGCCAATAGTACACATTTCTGGCAGGGTGCGAGTTGCCAAAGAGGAGTGTGAGCAGGCCAATGGAGGCTAAATTGATTTGTAGAGGGAGAAAATTATCTCTTAGATATTTTACCAAGATATTTGATGGAGAATTGCCAGTTGGGCATCCAAATTATTGTACTCCCAAAATTTGCTGCATAATAATAAAATAAACCCTAATCTGTTGCACCAGTTTTCCCTTTAGGGTTTTTCCAAGGATGATTTAGTCCAAAATGGTTGTGTCAAAATCCTAATGTATGTGTATTTATCTCTCAATTTCTATTATTTTCAGCAGCATGTTTTATTTTGGTGAAGATTGCAATTGTGAGTTTATCGATATTTGTCGTAATATCAAATAAATTGAAATCGGTAGGAGATAAATTTCCAGTAAATTGCAATCGTAGATTTTTCACAACTTAGTTTTAACTCAAAGTGCTTCACACTTTACTCTTCTTTGGGATTATAGGATACACACTCACTTGGGATAGAAGCGACTTTAGTTGGATGGCTAGTTCACTCATCAATGTGCATGGGTTATACTTGCATGAGGAATTCAACCTCTCTCTTTCCTAGTGCACATAGGATGAAGATATCATTAAATATAAGTGATGGATTTTGGCTCATGGGGGATCTTCTTTTGCAGCAACAAATTAATTTCTTTCTCTCAACTCTTTTGTAGCTTTTTTTCTCTTGTGTAGGATCATCACTATCTCGGTTTTGTAATTGTCTTCTTGGCACAACTAGCCTCCTATCTTTTGTAGAAGATAGCTTGGTTTTGATCTAATCTATCTCTTTGAGTTTGTCAAAATTTTGATGATTTCTTGTGCTATATTTTAGAAGTCACGAGCCTTTATCTTGGTGTAAAATATGCCATTTGAAGTGCTTTCTTTCAATGCTTTATTTCGTCATTAATGTTGGAGATAATTCCACCGGTTTGTTCATAAATTGTTTTACAATTTCTTTGGCGGCTTGCCACTGAATTGCTGGTCAAAGAAAACCATTTCATGTTTATTTTGTAGATTTAGAGAGAAAAGCAATGCATGAGGTTAGGGACAACCCCTTGTGGTTAGCATGCACCAACCCAAATAAAGAGAAGCATTTGCATTTGAAGTGCTTGCTTTCAATGCTTTATTTCGTCATTAATGTTGGAGATAATTCCACCGCATTGCACATAAATTGTTTTATAATTACTTTCACCACTAAATTGTTGGTCAAAGAAAACCATTGCATGTTTATTTTGTAGATTTAGAGGGAAAAACAAGGCATATGAGGTTAGGGACACCCCCAGTGGTTAGAAAGCACCAACCCAAATGGAGAGAAGGATTTGCATTTGACATTAAAGGGAAAATTCTTCCAGATGTTACATTAAGATTTTTATCCTAGATCTACCAAGTCTGTCACTTTTCGAAGGGGTAAATTTCTATGTTAACACCCTGCGAGTTGATTCCTCTAATTTTTTCCAGTCTGAAAGCATCAAGATAGATGTCAAATAATATAATGATCCAATCCAAATCGTACCTCCTGTGAAAATTTCTGAACACAGAAACCCTACTGCAAAATATTGATTTACTTCTCCTACTTGTTTTATTATACACAAGTTATTTAACTGAAATATTCATAAAAACATCAAAGTAAACACAATCTGTAGCCTACACATATACAAATCATTTACTAAAACATAGCGCACATATGACAAAGGGCACATGATTTTTCGGACAAATGTCCCCAGAAAAAACCCAATGCGGGAAAACCGGTGCAACAACTCTTTGAGGGTTTTATTATTAAGCAGATTCTGAATACATTAAGGGCACTGGTAGTGGTTTGCCTGACAAAGAATTTCATGGTAGTTGTAGCTTATCACTCGGAGACGGAAAATATGGCTGATTCAAACCCTTTAGGAATTACTGAATACGAGCCCTTTCTGGCCCACTAGAACCCCAACGCTGCCCCTCCAGCCTTTGTGTTAGCCTTTCCTGCCCAGCATGGCCTCTGCGCAGCATAGGCTGCCCCTAAGTCACCCTTCAGGGCTTTGCGCTGTCTCTGTGTCAGCCTGGCCGGAATGCACCCCTCCTGCTGGCCTCTGCGCTGCCTGGTACGGATCTAACTTTATGATTTATGTATTCTCGGCCTCAGATCAGAACATCCCTTGCCGATTTGCCCCTCACCAACACTGCAAGCTCACTTGAAAATTCTTAGCAAGCCACACCCCACAATTTTGACTTAGCCCAAGTGCTACTGCAATGTGTGTTCTCCAACTGACTCTAAGCCTTCCTTTAATACTTTTCTCGTTGAGAAATCAACGACAGTGATCTAATCACTAATCAACGACTAAGATTAGAGAAAGCTTGATCCACGCCACTTAGAACATTTTCACCACGTGTAAATTAATTCACTTTAATTTTTCAATTTTTCTCAGTTAGAATTAGGGTCCCCATTAAAAAATTTAATTATTTGAATAACTTTTACAGTGGGTGGAATTTCTCCAAACGATTTCTGGGTCTTGGAGATCTCATGTGTTCTAGCCCCTCCACAAAGTTTCGGAGCTAGAGCACATCCGATGCTACCCAAAATCTCAACACTCCCTCTTAGCGAGGAATATGCTCTAGCAATACTTCACCACTGAAGCATCACCCTGATCTCTCGCATCAGTCTCTGTGCTGCTGATGCTTGGCATGCTGCCCTCCATCCACTGCGCTGCTGCATTCTGTACTGCTGCCCATGTCACTGCCACTGACACTGCCACATCTATATTGCAGATCCCTCTCAAATTGTTGCATCATGTTGCCTATAGCATTGCCACTGCTAATTGTTGTACTGCAACTTAGTTGCTGAGAAGTAAGCAACTGAAGGACAAACACCCAACAACTGACAGACAAGTCAGTCTGGCTGCATCTCATCGCTGAAGCACCCTCTGCTGTTGCTCTGCAGTGTGCACTGTCTCTCTAAAGTCTCTGCGCTGCTGCTGCTCTGCACCGCTGAAGTCCCATCAGCCTCTGCATTGCTGCTTCCACGCTGCTGTAGCCACTGCACTACGCTGCTCTACTCTCTAGCGTCCCAACACTGCCTCTGCTTCTCCATGATGTTTTGCACCCACTGCTCCAGTCATCTTGTTACTGTCTTTAGCTGCCGTAGCTCGTATGTGATCCAAGAGTTTGGGCACCTCAAGGATCCGGCCAGCACTATCTGTAGCTCAATCTACAGATCTATGTTGCCCCACCTCTTCTCTCGAGGTACATGAGCACTCATGGCCACATCATCTTCATTGCCATCATCCCCTTTCGCTGCTGTTGCCTTGGAATCCGAATCTTCCTTTCTCTTCCTCTTAGGACAAGTACTGGCGAAGTGTCCCAGTTTGCCACATCTGAAGCACCAGACATTGGATAGGTCCTTCTTCTTCTTCCCTTGTTGCTGCGTCCCTTAGATGTTAGGGCTGCATCTTCCTCCTCCTCTTTCTTTATCTTAACTCCTCCACTGCTGAATTCCCTCTTGGTTATTCTCCGGATCTCCTCCTATTGAAGAATTGCCCACATGTCTCTCCATTTTGGGAGTTGTGCTCTACCCGAGATACTTTGGACAAAGGTCTCCCACTCATCGGTGATTGCATTCAGGGATGTCCTCACCATGAGTCCATCATCCGGAGGTTGCCCCATGGCAATCAGCTGGTCTCGGATAGTCTGCAATCTGAAGAGGAAGGGATCGATCTCCTTTCCCTTGTGCATTTGGAACATCTGCATCTGATTCTCTAGAAGCATCTTTCTTTGGACGGAGCTACCTTGATAAAACGTGGTTAGTGCTGTCCACACCTCATTTGCCGACTTCTTCTCGACAATATGTGGAACCACGTGATCTTTCACTCCATCCATGATCAAACGCTTAGCCCGCGCCTGATTTTCATTGAACTTTTTTAGAGCATCAACATCGATCGACACAACTAGGACGTTCTTTGCGTGGTCTCTAATACCGTATTCCTCCAGGACTTTTAGGATTTTGGCTTTCCAGATAGCAAAGTTAGACACGCCATCTAACCTATCCTGATCTCTCAGTCTGTATGGGGCCATCTTTGCTCAAACAAGTCGAAGCAAGTGCTCTTCTCCCTTCCGCTGCTGCTACACTCAACAAAAGACTGGATCTGGTTTTCTTGGCGATAAAAACCCTCTAGAGAATTTGCTCTCTCTAACAAATGATTTCCCTCCCAGAAATCCTCTGCGAATTCTGTCGAATCAACCCTCTACGATCACCCTCCTGATCGAATCTCAAATTTCTTGGCAAGACAATCTATTGAGGGACTGTTTCCCCTTACTTTGTCAACTTTTCTATGCATTGTTCTGTACTGATAGAACCGATGCGCCACCAACAACTTTGAAGATCAAAAGCTACACTTCCAGCACCGACAACCGGCACAACGTCACTCCAACTTGGACTGCGTCACCCTCTGGGGCTTGCGTCAGGCACTGCGTCAACCCAACGTGAGCTTGACAAGCTCTGCGTTACCTACTAGGACCTGCGTCAGCTCTGTGTGAGCAGACTGGCTCTGCATCACCCTTCAGTTGGGTCTGCGCTGTCACTCTAGTACTGCGCTGCCCCTTCTTGGATCTATCAGCTTTAGCTGCCCTCCTGCAGCAAAATTTTTTCAGCCTCTTGCTGATGGCTTTAGCTTGATCTGCAATCGCTCTGATACCATGTGAAAATTTCTGAACATAGAAACCCTACTGCAGAATATTGATTTACTTCTCCTATTTGTTTTATTATACACAAGTTATATAATTGAAATATTCAGAAAAACATCAAAGTAAACACAATCTGCAACCTACACATATACAGATCATTTACTGAAACATAACGCACATATGACAAAGGACACACATGATTTTTCGGACAAATGTCCTTGAAAACCCCAATGCGGGAAAACCAGTGCAACAACTCTTTGAGGGTTTTATTATTAAGTAGATTCTAAATACATCAAGGGCATCGGTAGTGGTTTGCTCGACAGAGAATTTCATGGCAGTGGTACCTTATCACTCGAAGACAGAAAATATGGCTGATTCAAACTCTTAAGGAATTATTGAATACGAGCCCTTTCTGGCCCACTAGAACCCCATTGCTGTCCCTCCGGTCTTTGCGTCCCTCCTGCTGGCCTCTGTGTTGCGTGGTATGGATCTGCCTCTTTGAATAATGTATTCTCGGCCTCAGATCAGAACATCCATTGACGATCTGCCCCTCACCAACACTGCAAGCTCACTCGAAAATTCTCAGCAAGCCACATCCCAGAGTTTCGACTTAGCTCAAGTGCTACTGCAATGTGTGTGTTCTCCAACTGACACCAAGCCTTCCTTTAATACTTTTCTCGTTGAGAAATAAACGATCGTGATCTAATTACTAATCAATGAGTAAGATTAGAGAAAGCTTGATCCACGTCACTTAGAACATTCTCACCACATGTGTAAATTAATTCACTTCAATTTTTCAATTTCCCTAAGTTAGACTTAGGGTCCCCATTAAAAAAATTAATTATTTGAATAATTTTTACACCGGGTGGAATTTCTCCAAACGATTTTTGGGTCTTAGAGATTTCATGTGTTCTAGCCCCTCCACAAAGTTTCGAAGCTAGAGCACATCCGATGCTACCCAAATCTCAACAACATCACTTGGGGAGGCTTTTGGTTCAAAAAAACTTTACTGAATGAGGTGAAGAAAATTTTCCTCTAAATTCTCCCTAGAGTACCACTTTACTTTGCTCGGAGGTTATCGTTTCATCCCAATTTGCCAAAGGTCATGCTATCCCTATCTTGTAGTTCTAGATCTCTTTTTTGAAACTATGTCCTTTGCTAACTCTGCTTGAGCATCTAGTGTTAAGTTCTCTATTGAAGGAAGGACATGCTCCATTTTCTTATCCATCATGGAGGGCTCATACAAATTGAGATTTTCCACATTTGCTATTGAGTAAATGTGCATGAATGGGGGTATATCGAGTCTATAGGTATTATCTCCCACTTTTTCCAATATCAAATGGACCATACCAAAGAGCCTTGATCTTCTTACTATAGGACCCTATAGTCTTTTCTTGTTCAATGGTAGCTAAACTCTCCCACTTTGAATGGTTTATTTGTCCTATGTTGATCATGTTTAGCCTTATATTTTTCTTATGTTTTCTTCAGCGTCTCCTATACTTGCAAATGAATTTGCCTAATCTTCTCAACAATTTTTTTTTTGCTCATATTGCATCTCCTATGAGGTCCTCCCTCATTCCTTCTTGTTCGTATACAAGATCCAAGCGTGAAGGTGGCAAATATTGAAAGCAAGTTTCAAAAGGTGACTTACTAGTGCTATATATAAATAAGATTTTCATCCCAAGTCTTCGGATGCTTCTAATTGTAACCCCTCAAACGCTGCATCAAAGTCCTTGACTACTTATGTTTACCCATTTGTCTATGGATGGAATGCTATAAATCTCTTCAACTTAGTGTCCATCTCCTTCTACAGTGTAGTCCAAAAGGCACTGAGAAATTTGGTATCCTTGTCTTAGATGATTCATCTTAGTATCCCAAAGTACACCCAAACTTGTTCAAAGAACATGTTTGTTGCTTCTTTTCCTTTGATGGTCCTTTTGCGAGGCATGAGAATGCACATCTTTCTGAGTGTGTCAACTACCACAAATGGATAGTCATGTGCCTTCTTGTTTGTTGTTAAGCGTCCCACAAAATCCATGGAAATGCTTTTTGCCAAGGTCTAGTGGGTACCGATAAGGGATGGTATAGACCTTGCTTTTTGTTACTGGACTTGTTAGTACAACAAGTTATACATTCTTTAATATATCATGCTATTGTTGAAATTTGGTTACCAGAGGATAGGTGGTTCCCTAAGGCTTTGATATTTGGCCTAGGGAAAAGTGTCCAAAAGAATTTAATTTTTCTTCTAAAGTTATAAAGTCAAATCTAATTTAAAAGTGACTTTAAGTGATAAAGTTAATAAGTCTAATTTTAAAGTGACTTTAATAAAGTCAATGTGAAATTAGAAAGTGAAAAGTGACTTTGGAAATAAATGACTAAGAGGGTTTTTATTAAAGTGGGGTGAATTAAAAAATAGAAAGTGAGATTTAAATGAGCATTTAATCTCAGTCTTAGATCTAAAGCTATCTCAGCCATTAGATTTAGGGATTCCCCAAAAGTCACTTAGGGTTAGGTTAAAGGAGGAAAAAGAGAGAAAAGATCATTCAATCTTTCATGAGCAGATTCAGAGAAGCAGAAGAAGAGAGCTGAAGAATTTCTGAGCTTGAGAAGGTGAAGGAGAGGAAGAATTCAGTAGTCTGTATAGTAGCAAGACGCTGCATGTTTTTCGAGGCAACAACTCTGTACATCAGCACAGTTTTCGAGGCAACAACTCTGTACATCAGCACAGTTTTCGAGGCAGTGGTCCGTACAACAGCTTGAGGCACAATTTTCGAGGAGAGAGACAACACAAAAACCGAGGAGAAGGTACAACAAGCTAAAGGCACAGATTTCGAGGTTGTTGGGCACAATTTTTGAGGCAGCAAGCACGAATTTCGAGGAGGAAATTTTGTTCTACTTTTTCGTATAGTCTGTACGACCATACAACTAAGTATTGGGCATGGTTTTCAAGGCTGTTATTTGCTGTAATAAATTTATGTTTTGAATATTTCGCTGATTCGACACATTTTCCGAGGTGGTGGCAAGCACGGAAAACGAGATAAGTCTGTACATTGTTTGCTGGAATTTTTCCTGTACATTTCACTTCTCTGTAAAAGCATTTTCCAGAAATAAAGAGAAGCTTTCGAACTAGTTTTCCCCAAGGGTTGTAGGGGGTTTTTCCAGGGTCATCTTGACCAAAAATCAGCGTGTCAAATTTCTGTGTGGCTGATTTATTTTTCCGAGTTTTTATTTCTGCATTTTCAGCACTGTGAGATTTCCAGAATTTGTGTTTTCAGAAAATATTTATTTTTCCAGCTTGTTGAATGTATAGTTATGGGAATGGGCATTTAACTTTATGGGAGAAATAAGGGAAACTGAAAACGGAGTGGGACTTAAAATTTCTACATGGTATTGGAGCTAGATTTATTAAAAATGCAGTTTGGGACAACAAGAAGAAAAAATACAGCAAGTTGATTTTACACACAGAAATCAGAACCTGTACTACAACAGTTTCATTTTTAGTTTATTAGGACAGCAAGCATGTCTTTGGGCTTGAGGGTGGAGGATAAGTTGGATGGGCATAACAACTATAGTGTATGGAAGGAAAGAATGCAGAGCATCTTTGAGGACGCAGAAGTCTGGGGTATAATGGTGAGTACCCAACAATGCCCTGATAATGTGCCTACTGATCCTGTTCAGTTGGCAGACTCTAATAAGAAGAATAACAAGGGCAAGAGACTGATTCTGGATGGTATTAAAGACCATTGCATTCCTCATGTGAGAGGAAAGAGACTTGCTCATGAGATGTGGACAACGTTGACCAATCTCTTTCAGAGTACCAATGAAAACAGAAAAATGGTCCTAAGGGAGAAGCTGAAGGCCATTAAGATGGAAAAAACTAATAGTGCTATTGCATACCTCACAAAAATCACTAATGTGAGAGATGAGTTGGCAGCAGTTGGAGAGGTCGTTCCACCCTCTGAGTTGGTGCGGATTGCAGTGAATGGCCTTCTCAGTTCATGGCTGAAATTTGCTGATGGGATTTGTGCACGTGAGACCCTTCCCACTTGGGAGAGGTTTTGGGATGATTGCATATAGAATGAAATCAGAAAGAACCAGCTTGGGGTAGCCAAACCAGTTGAGCAGGATGAGGATGTAGCACTGTCAGCAGGAGGCAAGAAAGGCAAGGGAAAGAAGCAAGCTTCCACAATTAGTGGTGGGGGCAAAGGCAAAGGTAAAGGTAAGTCGCTGAACAAGGAGAAGGACTATTCCAAGGTGAAGTGTTGGAATTGTCAAAGGATGGGACACTATGCAGTTGTGTGTCCGGAGAAGAAGGGGAAGAACAAGACCGTGGCAACATCAACAGAGATAGAGGACTTTTCAGAGAGCTTTGATCGGGAGTTTGGGTTCATTGCTTGTGAGTCCACTAGTGCAGGATCAGTTGCCACAGAGGGTGAGAGGGAGTGTGCATTTCCCTCCACTAGCGGAGCATATTCAGGTATCTGGTATGTTGACAATGGGGCTTCACGTCATATGACAGGAGTCCGTGAGTACTTCTCAAAGCTTTCAGAGAGTGGCACTGATATAGAGGTAGTACTCAGAGACGACAGCATTGTTAGAGCAGTCGGTGTGGGGACATTGACATTTGATAGGGAACCCAAACCTCCCTTGAAGGTGTCATATGTTCTATATGTGCTAGGGATGAGGAAGAACCTTATATCCGTCTCAGCATTGGAGGACAGAGGGTATGAGGTATTGTTCAGTAAAGGACATGTGCTTATATATCCCAGGGGCGCTTCAGCTAAGTCAGCTAGAGTGATTGGTGTACGCCATGCAAAGGTGTACAAGTTTGCATTTCAGCCCCTTTTGGCATTGAGCAGTGGTACCGGCAGCAGAGCTAGCAGTTTAGAGCTGTGCAAGATTTAGCACCGCAGGATGGGGCACATGTATCATGGAGCCTTGAGGACATTGCGGGAGATCACTACAGGTGTGCCAGATTTCAGTATTGATCACCTAGATACATGCAGAGGATGTGCAATGGGCAAGTTTTCCAAATCCCCTTTTCCCAACAGTGACAACAGATTGACTGGGATACTTGATTTGATTCATACTGATGTGAGCGGTTGGATGTCTCATGTTTCCTTGAGTGGATATGAGTACTATGTTTTATTCATTGATGATCACTCCAGGAAGACCTGGATTTATTTCTTGAAGACCAAGAGTGAGGTCTTCAAGTGGTTTCAGGAGTTTAGAGCTCTTGTGGAGACTCAGACAAGTTGGTAGATCAAGTCCCTAAGGTCGGACAATGGAGGGGAGTACACCCTTGGTGAGTTTGTTGATTATTGTGCGGAGGCAGGCATTAGGAGGGAGTTCACAGTTCCTTACAACCCCCAACAGAACGGGGTTGCGGAGAGGAAGAACAGATACATCGGAGGGGCTGCCAAAGCCATGCTACATGATCAGGAGTTACCAATGTTTTTGTGGGCAGAGTCCTGCAACATTGTTGTTTATTTGCAGAACAGGAGTCCGCATTGTGCCTTGGGGCATGTGACTTCGAAGGAGGCTTTTTCTGGGAAGAAGCCTGATGTTGGTCATTTTCGTATCTTTGGGTGCATTGCATAATCCTATGTACCCAAGGAGAAGAGGACCAAGCTAGAGCCCACCGCAGAGAAGGGTATCTTTGTGAGCTACAGTGAGACCTCGAAAGCCTTTCGAATTTATATTCCTGCATAGAGGAGAGTTGTTGTCAGGCGGGATGTGAAGTTCGAGGAGGACAGGGCTTTCAGGAGGTCACGGGAGTTAGAGTATCTGGATCAGCCAGACCCTCAGGAGCAGCCGAGTCAGGGATAGGGATTCAGTGGGCAGGGATCAGGAGGTACATCGATTATGGTGTCAGGTCCATCAGTGAGCAGTGGCTGGTAGAGTTAGAGGGGTGGTGCTTCGAGCAGCATGCAGAGCAGTCCGCAGAGTAGTTCACCAGGTAGTCCACTAATGGACAATTCACACGGTACTTCAGCATCTACAGGTTCAGGTTTAGGCAGGAGGACAACAGACAGACATTCAGGAGTTCGGGCTCCTGATGAGGAGGAGGAGTTTCATTCTCTGGTGGGAGAAGTGTGCTTAAGGAAGAGGAAGCCCAAGTGGCTTCAGGATACCTTGAGAGAGGCCACATCTGTTGCTGGGCCGAAGAGGCCGGTCAGAGAGAGTAGACCACCTGAGAGGTTCTGTAGCTATACGGCAATGGTTGCCAACATCATTGACTTCGAGCCTGCTAGCTATGAGGAGGCAGCTAGCTAGCAAGTCTGGAGAGAGGCCATGCAGGAGGAGTATTCTTCTATCATGAATAATGATGTTTGGGAGGTGGTACCGAGGCCTCAGGGCAAATCCGTGGTTACTTCCAGATGGCTTTACAAGGTAAAGCATGCCGCAGATGGCAGCATTGAGCAATTCAAGGCAAGGTTTGTGGCTAGAGGGTTCTCCCAAGTAGAGGGAGTAGATTATGAGGCGATCTTTGCTCTCGTGGCTCGATATACCTCGATTCGCTCCATTATATCGATAGCAGCAGAGATGGGTTGGAAGATCCACTGGATGGATGTGAAGACCACATTTCTCAGTGGCTTCATACAGGAGGAGGTGTACAGTGAGCAACCATAGGGCTTTGAGGTGCATGGGAAGGGGTCCCATGTGTGCAGACTGAAGAAGGCCCTTTATGGCCTGAAGCAAGCTCCTAGAGCTTGGTACTCCAGGATTGATACGTACTTGCAGGAGATGGGTTTCACAAAGAGTGATGCAGATCTGAACCTATACTTTATTGTGATAGGTGAGGAGTCTCTCATTCTGGTGCTGTATGTGGATGACTTGGTCATTACGGGTGCAGAGAGACTCATAGAGAGCTTCAAGAGAGATCTTGCGTCAGAGTTTGAGATGAAGGACATTGGCTTGATGCATTAATTTTTGGGTTTGGAGGTGTGGCAGGAGGAGGGGCATTTTCTCTTGGGATAGGGGAAGTATATTGTGGACATCCTTAGCAGATTCCACATGGAGGATTGTAGACCCATGTCGACCACTATGATCACCAATTGGAAGAAGCTTCACGCTTCAGATTCCGAGTTGGTGGATCCAACATTGTATAGACAGCTGATTGGTTCCTTGATGTATTTGGTCAACACCAGACCAGTTATATGTTTTGCAGTCAACACAATGAGCCAGTTCATGTGTGAGCCCAGGAGGGTGCACTGGGTTGCTGCAAAACACATTTTGTGGTACTTGCAGGGGACAGTGGAGTATGGTCTGGATAATAGGCAAAGAGATGGAGTGAGATTGGCAGGTTACACTGATTCTGATTGGGCAGGTTGTGCTTCTGATAGGAAGAGCACTTCAGGGTGTTGTTTTGGGTTGGGTTCGGCAGTGGTGTCGTGGTTCAACCGAAAGCAACAATCAGTAGCATTGAGTTCAGCGGAATCAGAGTACATGGCAGCCAGTCTAGCTAGTTGTGAGGCCATATGGCTTCGCAAAATGTTGTTTGACTTATTTGGTCAGTCGTTGAGACCTTCAGTGATTTACTGTGATAATCAGAGTTGCATTAAACTCACAGAGAATCCAATTCATGATAGGTCAAAGCATATCGAGATCAAATATCATTTCATTAGAGACTATGTTCAGAAGGGAGCTCGGAAGCTTGAGTATATTCCCACTGATGAACAGGTTGCAGATATTCTTACCAAAGCCTTACCACGGGGCAAGCATGTCTACTTCAGAGACAAGATGGGTGTGGTGAGGAACACCTTCCTCGAAAAGAGAGAGAGTTGAAATTTGGTTACTGGAGGACAGGTGGTTCCCTAAGGCTTTGATCTTTGGCCTAGGGAAAAATGTCCAAAAGAATTTAATTTTTCTCCTAAAGTGACTTTATAAAGTTATAAAGTCAAATCTAATTTAAAAGTGACTTTAAGTGATAAAGTCACTAAGTCTAATTTTAAAGTGACTTTAATAAAATCAATGTGAAATTAGAAAGTGAAAAGTGACTTTGGAAATAAATGACTAAGAGGGTCTTTATTAAAGTGGGGTGAATTAAAAAATAGAAAGTGAGATTTAAATGAGTATTTAAACTCAGCGCTAGATCTAAAGCTATCTTAGCCATTAGATTAAAGGGGTTTCTGTCCATTTAATTAAATATTGATCATCCCAAAAGTCACTGAGGGTTAAGGTTAAAGGAAGAAAATGAGAGAAAACATCATTCAGTCTTTCATGAGCAGATTGAGAGAAGGAGAAGAAGGGAGTTGGAGAATTTCTGAGCTTGAGAAGGTGAAGGAGAGGGAGAGTTCAGCAGTCCGTACAACATCAAGAGGCTGCACGTTTTTTGAAGCAGCAATAGGCTGCACGTTTTTCAAGGCAACAAGTTTGTACATTAGCACAATTTTTGAGGCAATAGTCTGTACAACAGCTTGAGGCACAGTATTCGAGGAGAGGGACAACACAAAAATCGAGGAGGAGGTACAGCAAGCTAAATGCACAGATTCCGAGGTTGCTGGCACAGTTTTCGAGGCAGCAAGCACGAATTTCGAGGAGGAAGTTTTGTTGTACTTTTCCGTATAGTGTGTACGACCGTACAACTAAGTATTGGGCATGGTTTTCAAGGCTATTATTTGCTGTAATAAATTTCTGTTTTGAATATTTTGGTGATTCGACACATTTTCCGAGGTGGATTTAAGCACGGAAAACGAGATAAGTTTGTACATTGTTTACTGGAATTTTTCCTGTACATTTCACTTATCTGTAAAAGCATTTTCCAGAAATAAAGAGAAGCTTTCGAACTAGTTTTTCCCAAGAGTTGTAGGGGGTTTTTCCAGGGTCATCTTGACCAAAAATCAGTGTGCCAAATTTCTGTGTGTGGCTGATTTATTTTTCTGAGTTTTTATTTCTGCATTTTCAGCACTGTGAAATTTCCAGAATTTGTGTTTTCAGAAAATATTTATTTTTCCAGCTTGTTGAATGTATGGTTATGGGAACGGGCATTTAACTTTATGGGAGAAATAAGGAGAAACTGAAAACTGGAGTGGGACTTAAAATTTCTACAACTACATCTTCTTGCATTATGGGCTTATTACCGCTCAAACTAGTAGGGGTCGTAGAACGAGATCCTATATAGAAACTATTAGGTTAAGTGGCAATAATGGAGCGATAGTCCAATGTCACCTCAGCTAAAGCTCCTTGTTCTTTACGGACTTTCACCGATGGGAGGGGTCCCTGTATGAGAGGATCACTAGAATAAATGGATCAATGATAGGATGAGAGTGATTCTAAAAGCCTATTCACCAGAGAGCCTCAGATAATGGGCTTGCTTGCTATATAAGCAGGATGGATGGCTGTCTTAGAAGGGCTGAGAAGATGCCTAGGCCTAGGGTTTGGGGAGTATTCTTGAAAAGAAGTACCCAAGATAAAGGAATCCTAGAAGATTAGGGTTTCTAAGTGATATTTGTGAAATTGAAGTTATAATGTAACGGGATCACAAAGAAGCCCAAGTGGGCCCAAGCGAGGTCAAGGGTTTGGATTGGAGCAACAAATGGATGATCTTGACCAAGTTGAGGAGGAGAATATGATCAAAGGAATTGGATTTCTCTTGGAATTTGAGTGTAATCCTAATGAAGCCACTAACCAAAGGGGACTTAGGGAGGAGAACGGTCTTCAAGCTAGGGCTTGAAATATCTTGCGATTCCATCGTGGGATTGACCTCAAATTTGGAGGACCTCTCAAGAAGACCCTAACACTATAGTTCACGAATTTTCAAGGATTTTCAATGGCTAGAAACAATTTTAGATGATATCGTAGGAGGCTTACCGGGTTAGGGCTTAGAAAAGAGGAAGGGAGGTGAGAAGAATATACTTTTGTGATCACCTTAGGACTAGACCAGTGCCTAGCCAATTGGGAGAATGGAGTCAAATGAGATCAACGCTTAAATAGGCTTAATTCCAATCAAGGAGTTCCCTAACAATTTTGTATGGCTCAAGCATCAACTAGGTTACTAAGGGAAATTTACACTTCTTTTATGTTGCAAATGATGACTTATCAAGGTAAATAATGAAGAATTATGTATCCATAGGACAATAATTCACCATACTTCACAATGATCATATGAAAAATCCATCACAAAGACAAGACCAACAACTTCGCATAAGCCAAAGAGCAGCCACACCAACATCATGAACAAAAATATTTCATAGATCATTTCATGAGACAAAATTACAAAATAAGTTTGAAAAGGTACTCACAAGTACAATGAAATTATTCCAATCATCAAGATGCAAAAAAATCAAAGCTTCAAGAAAAGAAATTAAGCTCTTCAAATATCAAAATGCAATAATCTCCAATTCATCCATCAAAAGGCCCATCGAAATTTCCAGAAGAAACAAGTGGTCCAAATCCAAGTGATGATGTGATTCAAATGAGAACTCATCAATTTATATCCTTCCTAAAGAATTCGATTCGCGTAATTAGGCATATTTAAGCCTCAAATAATAAATAATGCAACATAACATCTCTTGGTGGCAAGCCCACCAAGATAGCTCCATAATACAGTAATAAGCCTCCCAAGAGGGCAAAATAATAGGTACAATAGATCGAAGGGCCATTGAAGAGGCCGGCATAATGGATTCCGATGTGTGTTGAAATGGATAAATGAGCTCCAAACATAGTGATCAAGGGGTTGGCCCCTTGATATCCAAGCAAACAACCTGTGGTGTCCCCAAGTGGCTATGGGGGCACAAAACATGTTCATGGGTCTCCAAGTGGATCGAATAAGCCTGTATCCCATCAGTAAGGGCTAGAAGAATGGTGCAAACCCTCCCATTGTCTCCTGCAGAGAGACACATCCTCATTTGGGCCTTGGAACATCTGTCAAGTGTGTGGTGCAAGTGTGAAGCTCGCTGGGCATGGTGGTCTAGGTGCATCATCCTCAATCAAAGGGTGGAACATGAGCAGTCAATGAATGGTGTTGAGGGATCCATGAAGTGGCAATTTGCTCTTTGCTATGGTGGAGGCCCATGGCTCTCAACGCTCACCCTACAAGTGCCAATATGACCCTCTGGAGGGCTTGCACCCCGTATAGGGAGACCAAACCCCAAATGGATACACACCTGCAATCCTGTATAAGATCCAATGTGTCCCCTTGCCTTTTAGTACAATAAATCATTAGAGTAATCAAGTAAAAGAGCTTACAAATCATGGAACCAAATGGGCACTTCATAGTGGCATGCCCTTCCACAGTGGGCTTTAACATGTACAAGTGCCTCCAAGCTCAATAAGGGGGTTAACCAAGGACCCTATTAAGTGGTTTCTATCTCTAAATGGGGTGACATGTCCATGGTAGACTCATCAAATGGTAGGTGGCATGTGATATAATAATGGACCAAAGTGGGGTATCAGTGGAGAGCTCCAGGCCACATGCCACAGTACAAGGGTAGCTATGAAAAGGGAAGCCCACACTTGGGTATATGAATGTAGGAGGGAGCAAGAGTGGTACGTGAGTTACCCCGACCTTTGTTTTTCCACCCTTCTTCATATGCCTTTTACCTTTTAATTGATTTTTCTTTATAACTGCTTGGGGCTCCAGGGGATGAGAGCATGATTCGTAGGATATAGCAGTGAGTACCCCCTCAAGGTGGGGTAGTTCATTGCCCACTAGGGGTTGGGACAATTATGGGTTCCTTACTGATGTAAGGGGCCAATATGAGGGGCCCTAGGAACCATGGTGATGGCGATAATGATAGGGGTAGAGCTCATGTTTGGCTTTTTCCCATGTGTTAAAGTTGTATGTCCCGACCATCTTTTGCATTTTATGGTACATTTCCTGTTGAGAGGGGCCAAATTATGCTTTTTCTTTTCTTTTTAGCTACATCAACCTCTAGGGCATCGTTCCAAGCCCGACCCAAGGTGTGGACATGGGGAGTGGGAAGCTAACTGCTTGTGGACCTAGTGGATAAATTTGGACCCAGATGGAAAATATGGTAAATGGGGTTATACTGAGCGAAAGGGGTATGATGATATGGTGTCAGGAAGCGGAACCACACAACCAAAATCGGGGTTTCCCGTGTAGTGTCACCCCTAAAGCTAATAGCCAGTAAAGGAGATCCAATGAGACTAGGATACAAGGTTAACCATGAAATTGGACAAAGGAGACAAGAGTACAACTAAGCCCACTCTTTTCTCCGAATCCCCCCACTAATCTATGCCCAAAAGTGTCCATGATAAGTAAACAAAAATAGGCAACTACACAATGAAAAGTCATTCCTTCGGGGTTGGAAGGCCCACCTTCAAACATACGATTTTAACAGATGGGCGAGGGACCACATGGCTGGTTTAGGTGGCAGAGAAAATGGCACATCGAGCTATTTGATGGCTGAGGACCATCTAGGAGAAAATTTTCTCCTATGGATATCACCCAGAAAATTGTGGGTAACATTTGGCTCCAACCGGGACATGATCTCTGAGAAGAGTGCACTAACATACTCAAACGGGGAGGTCATGGGAACATCAACAATCTTTTGGGACCGCAGACTTGTCACCTGCACATATCACAAACTGAGCACACAAGGCAACATATTTTTATGACGTCTTATGATCGCCCATGCTTATATTAGGCCATAAAAATCAACAAGAAATAAATTTTTAAATCTAATGCAACTATTCTACCATGATAATATCACATCATGATAGTAGCTATGCAAAAATCAATATGCAATGCATCCTACCCTACCATGCATGATACATTATGCAAATGCTAAGTGTAATGATATAGCCAACGTAACCAACATATTATTAAATCAATATAAAAACATTATCCCTTATGAACCATCATGAGGCAGGGGACCTAAATATCACTTTTCCGATTGTAAGATTTGCTTGATGAATGATAAGGGTGGGGGGTAGAAACATTTGAGGACCATGCATCAAGGGTCATGGATGAGGAGGGAAGATAGGAATCCAACTCGTGTAATCTTTTTTGCAACGAGCATATGGAGAACTCAACAACCAAACTCATAAATTTTTGATGAATAACAAGCATGAATAACAAGCTCGGGCATATCCTCCTCATGGCATGAAGAGATAGAAGGCTCATAGACATCCGCAATCACATCATCTTGATTATCGAGGAAGGAACAAGGTGGACTACACTCATCATATCTTGGGAAGAACCACAACCCCCTTTCAGGGCATTAGGAAGGCTCCCCAATTTCATGGCTCCCATGAGATTCATCAAGAGGGGGATCAAAATCATCATGATCATTGGGTCGAGGGTCATCATCTTGAAACATATAAAATAGGCCTCTCCAATGATCCATTTATTTCCATGCAAATTTTATAAGATTCTAGATTTGGAGTCGCCAGGGTGAACTTGAAATGCCTTGAGAGATGCTTGCTTCACCCTACAAGCATTGACTTTGAAGTTCAATGAAGAACTAGGGCTTTGTTCTTCCAGTGGTGTCACCAAAAAGATATATCAGTAATGTGATGGGGGAACAGGACACATGTCTTGTGTTCCCAACAACGATGCCAAAAATGTTACCGCTCAAACTAGTAGGGGTCTTAGGAGGAGATCATATGGAGCAACTACCAGGTCAAGTGACAACAATGGAGCGATAGCCCAATGTCACCTCAGCTAAAGCTCCTTGCTCTTTACGGACTTTCACCAATGGGAGGAGTCCCGGTATGAGAGAAAACACAAGAATAGATGGATCAATGATAGGACGAGGGTGATTCCTAAAGCCTATTCACCAAAGAGGCTCAAATAATGGGCTTGCTTGCTATAGAAGCAAGATGGATGGCTCTCTTAGAAGGGCTAAGAAGATGCCTAGACAAAGGGTTTGGGGAGCATTCTTGAAAAGAAGTATCCAAGATCAAGGAATCCTAGAAGATTAGGGTTTTTAAGTGATCTTTGTGAAATTGAAGTTATAATGTAGTGGGACCACAAAGAAGTCCAAGTGGGCCCAAATGAGGTCAAGGGTTTGGATTAGAGCAACAAATGAATGATCTTGACCAAGTTGAGGAGGAGAATAGGATCAAAGGAATTGGAATTCTCTTGGAATTTGAGTGCAATGATCCTAATGAAGTCACTGACCAAAGGGGACTTAGGGAGAAGAACGGTCTTCAAGCTAGGGCTTGAAATATCTTGAGATTCCACCGTGGGATTGACCCCAAATTTGGAGGACCTCTCAAGAAGATCCCAACGCAGTAAATTTTCAAGGATTTTCAATGGCTAGAAACGATTTTAAATGATGCCCCAAGATGCTTACCAGGTTATGGCTTAGAAAAGAGGAAGGGAGGTGAGAAGAATATACTTTTGTGATCACCTTAGGACTAGACCAGTGCCTAGCCAATTGGGAGAATGGACTCAAATGAGATCAACGCTTAGATGGGCTTAATTCCAATAAAGGAGTTCCCCAACAACTTCAGATGGCTCAAGCAACAACTAGGTTACTAAAGGAAATTTATACTTATTTTATGTTGCAAATGATGACTTATCAAGGTAAATCATGAACAACAATGTACCCTTAAGACAATAATTCACCATACTTCACTATGATCATATGAAAAATCCCTCATAAAGAAAAGACCAACAACTTCTCATAAGCCAAAGAGCAACTACACCAACTTCATGAAGGAAAATATTTCATAGATAATTTCATGAGACAAAATTACAAATAAGCATGAAAAGGTACTCACAAGTACAACAAAATTATTCCAATCATCAAGATGCAAGAAAATCAAAGCTCCAAGACAAGAAATTAAGCTCTTCCAAACATCGAAATGCATTAAATCTCTAATTCATCCATCAAAAGGCCCAACGAATTTCCAAAAGAAACAAATGATCCAAATCCAAATTAAATCTCTCATCAATTTATATCCTTCCTAAAGAGTTTGATTTGCCTAATTAGGCCTAATTAAGCCTCGAATAATAACATAATGTGCAAAATAACATCCCTTGGTGACAAGCCCACCAAGGCAGCTCCATAATACAATAAAAAGTCTCCCAAGAGGGCAAAATAATAGATACAATAGGTCTCCGACTGGGCATGGTGGTCCAGGTGCATCATCCTCATCCAAAAGATGGAATGCAAGCAATCAATGAATGGAGTTGAGGGATCCATGAAGTGGCAATTTGCTCTCTGCTATGTTGGAGGCCCACGACTCTCAATGCTCACCCATACAAGTGCCAATATGACCCTTTGGAGGGCTTGGACCCCGTATAGGGAGACCAAACCCCAAATGGAGACGCCCTTGCAATCCTGTATAAGATCCAATGCGTCCCCTTGTCTTCTAGTACAACACATTATTAGAGTAATCAAGTAAAAGAGCTTACAAATCATGGAATTAAATGGACACTTCATAGTGGCATGCCCTTCCATAGTGGTCTTTAACATGTACATGAGTCTCCAAGCTCAATAAGGGGGTTAACCAAGGATCCTATTAAGTGATTTCTACCTTTACATGAGTCTCCAAGCTCAATAAGGGGGTTAACCAAGGATCCTATTAAGTGATTTCTACCTCTAAAGGTGGTGACATGTCCATGGTAGACTCATCAAATGGTAGGTGGCATGTGATATAATGATGGAACAAAGTGGGGTATCAATGGAAGGATCTAGACCACGTGCCATGGTACAAGGGTATCTCTGAAAAGGGAAGCCCACACTTGGGTATATGAATGTAGGAGGGAGCAATCGTGGTACATGAGTTATCCCGACCTTTGTTTTTCCACCCTTCTTCATATGATTTTTTCCTTTTAATTGATAATTTTTTATAACTGCTTGGGGCTCTAGGGGATGAGAGCATGATGCATAGGATATGATAGTGAGTGTGAAAATTCCAAGTCCTAGATCTAGAATCCTACTGCAACAAACTGAATTACTTCTCCTACTTGTACATTACATTAACAAGTTATTTTGCAGATTATTTCTAAAAACATTGAAGCAGTTATTGAAGCAACCTTCACTTAACTAATTTAGATGCGGAAAGAGGAAACTGAGCAAAAGAAATAACACACAGAGGACACCTTTATTTTTGGACAAATGTCCTCGGAAAACCTAATGCGGGAAGATCGACGCAATAGATCTGAGGGTTTTATTAAGCAACAGTTATATCTGAATACATCTCTGATTGTCTCACTAGACAAATCAGTTACAAAGAACACTGACAGAGAAAAAATAGTGAGAATACCTCACTTTACAAGCCTCGGTTGATCTGGTAGCTGAACTGACGAAACCCCAGCACCCTCTGCGCTGCCTCTGTGTAGTAGTTGCGTAGGCCTGTGTGGGGACTTCTGATGGATTGCGTCACCCCTTCTGTGTGATCTTTTAGCCCTCAAGAAACTCGATCCTAGCTCTCCCAACTTAGAATCTCGATTTCCCAGATGAATTCGGACTGTAACTCGGAAACACTGTGCTGCCTCTGCGTGTGGCCTGCTTGGCCCTGTGTCACCCATTCTGGGTGCTGTGTCACCCTCTCTGGTCACTGCGTTGCTTCCTCTGCATCTTTATCTGCCTCTTTGTTGATGATCCTTGGCCCCAGAGAAAATCCTCCTGCCAAAACTGTGTCTGCCCCTCAATTGCGTTGAAGAATCACTTAGATCTGGATTTCGTCTCGAGCACTGCTCACTTTAGAAAATTCGATCACTTGATCATTTCGGTGTATTTTACAAATGACCCTCAAGCCTTCCTTTATAGTCATCTCGTTGATACTTCAAAGACCGAGATTAGGTCTCCAATCAATGGCTAAGATTACATTTAGACTTGATCTACTTTTTCTAGAAGTTTCACCCACAGTTTAAATTAATACCCATTCACTATTTTAATTTCCTAAGTTAGACTTAGGGTCCTAATTAAAAATAATTAATTTATCAAATTAAACTATTTATGGGTGGAATTTCCCAAAACAATTTCTGGGTTATCTGTAATGCATGTGTCTAAGTCTCTCCACAAAGTTTGAGACTTAGAGCACATCCGATGCTATCACAAATCAATAGCGAGTACTTCTAAAAATCACTTTTTCTAGAAGTATCTAGAGCAAAATTGATTTGTATGAATTAATCCCAATTAATTAATTCATTTCCCTAAGTTAATCTTAGGGAAATAATTAAAAGTGACTTATTAATTTAATTAAGACAATTTCTCTAGGAAACTTTTTCTGGGTATTGGGAATAATTAATCCTCTTGTATTCCTTAGTATCATAGACACCATCTGAGACTAGAACACCTGTTAGAGCTACAGAAAACTAACATTGAAGTCCTCCAACTTAGTTACTGGCAGATCACCCTCTAGCTCAAGTGTTTTTGTATGGCTTTTCCACCAGGTTAAAGCTTGGTCCACTAACTTCAGTCTAGCAAATGATATCTTTTGTTTTTCATCTATATTGTGAACATTGAAATAAACTTATAGTTGTTGCAACCAAAGATTTAATTTCAATGCAACGATCTCACTTTGGTGTGTCTTTAGGTCCACTTTCGCTTCCATCTTGAATAGGATTGTGAAGGGTTAATGACATTGGAACTCAACTGCTCTTTCTTGGGTTCTTTCCTTAACTCCGTTTTTGGGTTTTCATTATCTCCTGGTTTCCCCTTTGATTTGGTATCTGAGTTAGAACATTCAACCTCTCTCACCAAACCAAGCTTGCTTACTAGAGTTGCCATGGGGAGGTTCATATTGCGATTGATATTGACAACTTCTGGTTCCAATCTTGCAAATCTCTCTTCTGCTAGATCTTGAGGGTTAGCATGAATAGACTCGTCGGCCATGACTATGGTTCTGTGACTTTCTTCTTAAACTAGTTCCTGTATCCTTTCAACTTCCCACAAAATGACCCAAATAAAACTATTAAGATACCAATATGATTTGTAAACACTTGTGGATATTCCGTTAGAACATTTTGTCACAACAAATTTCATAAAATACTAAAATATTTACTGTGAAGGTTAATTTCCCCTAGACCTTTGATTCTTTAATTACTAGTTTAGTGCTTAATTGTATGAAATAGTTGAAATGCGAAGAATAATGAACAAAAAATACTCACTGACCATCCGTAAATAAACTCAAGATTTACCTTGGGAAACTCGTATGTGAGAAAACCTAAGTAAAAGGTGATGTTGCTCTGCTCTCTTTTCTCTAATATGGAAATATGCAAATACAAAGAAAGAGACACTCTTTGTGGAGTTACTTGAAACTTGTGGCCTATAAGGTTGCCATAGATTCTTATCCCCCTCAGTTCTGTTCTCTAACTTCCCACTTCTAGTTCCTCTGCTCAACTATGGAGCAAATATAATGAAATAAAATGGAACACCCCACTTTTAGTGGCATTGTATTTAACATTGCTCGAT
This sequence comes from Pinus albicaulis, assembly GCA_034641835.2. Classification (NCBI taxonomy): domain Eukaryota; kingdom Viridiplantae; phylum Streptophyta; class Pinopsida; order Pinales; family Pinaceae; genus Pinus; species Pinus albicaulis. The sequence continues at coordinate 677,657,259 of CM076573.1, forward strand.
AGCCATCAATGTCACAAGGTTCCCAAATTCAAACCTTGAGGTTCAAAATTTGGTGAATCTCAATAATTTTTTTTAAGTTCATTGCTGTTCGGCAATAAAATTCGCCAGGTAATCATACAGCTCACTAGACAATCATACAACCCATTTTTTGAAGAACAAGTGCCCCTTTTTTTCTGGATTATTGAAAAAATTGATGAGAGAGAGAATAAAACGCCCAATGTAGTAAATAAGAGATTCAACTCATCAATCTCGCTTGACATTTCATCGCAGAAACTAACTGTTCGTTCAAATAGAACCAGTATGCAACGAAGGGGATGTAGTCCGCATGTGATTGCAACTATGACGATGAATATTCTTTAATTGTGAAACTGTGTTGATTAATTTTAGTGTCTGTGCTTTGAACGTTTGTAGTCTGATTAATTTCCATGAGTCTTTTAATTTTTTTGCAACAACCCTTTAAATTTTAGCGACAATGCTTCGATCGTGCTTAAAATATGTTATATATGTTAGACATTAACCATTTAGAATGTTTTTTTTTTTCTACTGTGGTTCACGAGCACTGAGTGGCCGCTACATCCATGGGAATATTCTAAGGCAGATCAACCCGAAGGGATCTACCCTCCGGCTTATCTAGTCAGGCGTAACCCCAAGGGTGTCGAGGAGATTTGACCCCGTGAGCTCCCAATTAGCAAGGTACTTAGCAATGGGAACTCGACCAACTGAGCTATCCCTTGGGGCTTTAACCATTTACCATTTAGAATGTTATTTACTTATTTATTTTTATTTTATGTTAGTTTTGTAATATTGTATTATATAATGATATAAAATATTTTATTTATTATATATTTAGTACATATAGAGTATCATATATATATATATATATATATATATATGAAATGTTATTTAATATGTATAAAATAGAAATATATAAAATATGTTATAAAATATTTATATTTTGAAAAAATATATAAATGTATAAAATATGTTATAAAAGATTTATATTTTGAAAAAATGCATATGGACAAACCTAATGGCGAACCTTATCCGAACGTTATGAAAAATTTGAATTCAAACCGAACTTTATCTTTGTCGAATTCGAATTCGAACCCGAACCATGTGACGTCGATAGCCATCTAGGGGTAAGGTTTTGACTTCCTCAACCCTTAGTTAGAGTTATCATTTTAGACCTTTTGGAATCTTCTTGAAAGTCCACACCTAACTTGCCCCATATGCGTGAGTAACAAGGGTTGACTTGGCATCCTTTCCAACCATGGTGGTCAACATGGTAAGGCAATTTGTGGGGGGCATAACTTTTGCATACATGCTCTGATTGACATGATTTTTGTGTTATTGAATAGGTCTTTGAGTGTAGATCAATGTCAAGGGATGTGAGTTAAAGTCGAGAAAGTTTTGACCCCAAAAATGTTGTTTGATGCCTCAAAATGGCTTTAGGAGGTTTCAAACCTCAATTTTCCAAATTGGGACGTGCTATCAAAATGACCTTGCAAGATGATTTCTCCATTTTTTTTTGCTCTGAAAGCATTGAGATATGTTGCGCCTATTTTGTCACAAATCTAAGGGAACAATTGTACATTTTTTTTTGAAAGTCAAAATCATCAACCAGCTAGTCCTTGTCATTGTAAACCCATTTTTTGCAAATTGTAATGTAAATGATGCTAGTACGACCATTTAATTATGTAACAACCTACGTAAGCCTATGATTTTGGCGACAAATTTTATGTTAGGAGGTTTTTCGTCTCACCACATAATGTGTGTTTCTAAACACGGATAATTGACAAAGTTTTTCCCTCCGGCTTAAACTTCAAAGCTAGGGTGGAAATCATTAACGAGGCCTTAGGTGAGTCCTAGTGTTATATCAATTGTTTGTAAAATTGGTTTGGGAATAATTTAAGCGATTTGGATAAATTATTTTATTACAGATCACTTGGTCTACTAGATCATATTGTGTCGTAGAATTGGGTAAATAATATAAGGGTCTATAACGAATGGGTATTCCCCCTTTGAGGGTTGAATTTGTAATAACTAATGTAAAAAATATTTTAGTGCATGGTCCCTCGCAATCAGACACCATGGTTAAAGTATTTGAGGGTGGAAAAAATAATTAATCCCCTCTTGTGTCATTAATTAATTTTTCTGGCAAAAATAAAATTAAATTCTAAGCCAAAAAATTAATTAATTTAAAGTCAAAAAATTAATTTTTAGAGAAATTAATTTCTCCAAGTGGAAATGACCAAAAATTCATAGGTAAAAAAGAAGTTAATTTTTGGAGGTCCTCCACCAAAGCAAAAATGGATTTTTTAAGAAAAACTAGGCCCTTAGATTTTGGTGGTGAAGTCAAAGTCAAAATTTTGAGGAAACTAATTTAAAATATTTATTTTTGGATTAATAAAAAATAGTTTTTAAGAGAAATTCGAAAATTCTTCAAATATAAATATTTTTGACGACAAAGATTAAAAGTTGATCAAATATTTATCAACGGTCGAGATTATTTTGACGGGGATCAGGTCAACTAGCCGTTATTTTCCACTTGGAGGGATTTCTCTATAGATAGAAGTCATTTTGCTTCTATTGGAATATCTTTGGTGAATGTAAATTTTGTAATGTTGGTATTGATCCATTGATCTGCTGGGAACGTCTTAATATCGTAATAAAAAGACTTTGGGGTTCAATTCATGGTGTTATTTGTCTATTGTTCTGTGGTACGTGCTTGTTATGTGCTTTCCTATGTTGTGTTGAATATTTATGTAAACTTGTTTTTTCATTTGTCGGTGATAAGAGAATTCTATTGGTAGATTTTGGGTCTATCTTAGGTGATCTAATTCACTATATGTCTCACAAGCTTACTTGAAGAAATATATAGAGTTTACAGGTACACCAGCCTTTGGGCTCCAAATTCATAGACTTTGGTGAAGAACCGACCTTGTTTGGGCTTCAGGAATTTTTATAGGATTTTCTTGCTTTGCTAAAGACATTGGTTGATACTCTAACTTTCGAAATACACTGAGCCATTGTCATAAATTAAAAAAATATTTTTATAAATCTTGTATATATTTGTAAATGCTTGTAAATAATTTTTTCTAAGCCTTTTTTTGTAGCAATTGGGTTTTGGGGTTTCATTTTGAATTTTTGTATATATTGGGGTTTTGAGAATTTTTTATTTTCATTTGTGCAGGTGAGATTCAAGCTATTCAAGAAGAGTTGTTGGGGTTTTGAGCTAGTTCTAGGCCCTTGAGGGTAAGATCTAGTGTGCATTGGATTTGCAGGGAAAGCATCAAAGATTATGCAGTGATTTGGGCGATTATTGAAAATCTGAAGTGGGAATCAAATTTTGTAGGGTTACGAATTTTTTAAGCCTTATAGGCTTAGCGTTGGCCTTTTTCCCCTTGGCCGTGGCTTCTTTCCTTCCCCTTGGTGAGCCCCTGGCCTAGATAGACCCTCCAATTGGGTTTTGGGGTTTCATTTCGAATTTTTGTATATATTGGGGTTTTGGGAAATTTTTATTTTCATTTGTGCAGAAGAGATTCAAGCTATTCAAGAGGAGTTGCTGGGATTTTGAGCTATATCTAGGCCCTTGAGGGTAAGATCTAGTCTCCATTGGATTTGCAGGGAGAGCATCAAAGATTTTGCAGTGATTTGGGTGATTATTGAAAATCTGAAGTGGGAATCAAATTTTGTAGGGTTTTGAATTTTTTTTAAGCCTTATAGGCTTAGCATTGGCCTTTTTCCCCTTGGCCGTGGCCTCTTTCCTTCCCCTTGGTGAGCCGCTGGCCTAGATAGACCCTCCAAAACTTGTTGTGGCCCATCTTACCCCTTCCGTCAGCCTTCTAGGGCTTCCAAGCCCTAGCCGTAGGCCTGCCTAAGGCCTTGGCCTTCTCTGCGGCCCTCTTTTCTCCTCCGTAGCCTCTATCGCAAGCCCTTAGTCCTCTCTGCCTGCCTGCCGTGGTCTACCTCCCTCCTCAGCCTGCCTCCTCCTTCCTCTGCTGATGTCTTCTCCCTCTGTTGCGGGCCCTAGACCTCCTCTCACCCTTGCGGAAGCCCCATCTCTCTAGGCCACAGTCCCTTAGCCGCAACCCTTTTAGGGCTTGTGGCATGGCCTAGTGGCCTCATTGCCCTAGCCGCAGGCCTAATTGGCTTTGTTGACCCCTCATCCTAGCCCTTTCCTTTCCATTTTTGCCTCTCCTCGTCTCTTTCTAGTTATCATTTGATTTTTAAACTAACACTTGGTGTTTGTTGCGGAGAATTTGGTGAAAATTTTGTGGTTGCAGGTAGCCTATCCATTGGAGAAATTTTGGGCAAGCTTTCCAAGTCCTTCAAGGCCTTAAGGCCTAGTGGGTTGAGCTCCAAACCCTCATTCTCCTCACTGTTCACTTACTGCTAGTTAAACATTGCATAAAAGTGGCCTAAAAATCATTGATAAGTAGCCTAAGTTCATTAGCTAATCTTTGGATAAATTGTGTAGGGTTCACTTTACTTATTTCATCAATCTTGGGTGACTGTTTTACTGTTTAGATAAGCATTACAAGGTCTGAAAGTACATCAGTGGCATTGGCATATAAAAGAGTCTAATTCATTGAAATTTGTGTTGGCAAAGTATCTAGCATTTAGGGTATCTCATTTGCATCCTTGCGCTCACAATTTGCATCCCAAAGTGCTCACAATCAAAGTAGCTTACTGCTGTCATAAGATTGGAAAATAAGTGACATAAAGGCTATCATTGGTTTATGCTCTAATTGCTCATTGTGGAAAGCATTGTTTACATTAAGTTGTTGAAGAAATTTGACAATTGTGCTAATAAGAATGCTAACGTATTGTTGTCTTATGTGATCTCAATAAGTTCCAAATTTTGTGCTCACTCTCTAAAGCACATAAGTACATAATCCAATAATCTTGTTGAGTGGTTGCTCAAGTAGATAAATTTGAGACTTCACTGGATATTGGTATCTTTTATTCTCTCACACATTGGCATTAAATATGTAAGTGTTCTTAACTTAAGGACTTGCTAGCCTAATTGCATATATTTTGAATAATTGTCATTGGCATCTCTTGTTGAAGAATCTAATTACAATATTGATGTTAGATCTAAGACTTTTATGATCCATAATGTAGATAAATGTCATTCGGATTAATCACATCATTAGGATTTGGTCGACGTTTTGAATCATCTAATGCGTAACGTCGACCCTTCTAATGCGTTTCCCACATTAGATGGTTCGAAATGTTGACCAAATCCTAATGATGTGATTAATTCGAAAGACATTTATCTACAATACTGACATCAAACTTGGAAGACTTCCAATTGTCTAAAGAGCATTGATAATATTAATGTCTCTTTTGAGTAATTATCATTGGCATCTTGTGTTGTCTACGAAGAATCATTGGTTAATTGCTCTAAGTGGATAGGTGCTCTAATTGTCCTTAGATTTATGGTTCATATCTAAAGTGAATATCTATTGTGAATGATAATTCTATATTGGTAAATCACCGTGAAGAACATTTATCTTGTTGTTCAATACCTGGGCAATTGTATCTCGGTTATCTCTTGTATCTTGTCGGCACATATAAAATTGACACATACTCTTGTGGTTGAAATTGTCTCCTATTTACCATTGTTAAGTACTTTTGTCATAACTTAAGATCAATCATAACTAAGTACTTAAGATCACAAACAATCTCCCCTTAAGAAGCACTCAACCCATCCTGCATTGCATCCTAGAACTAGTCTTGCATTTATAATTTACCTCCGAGCATAAACTTGGTTGATCGAGAGATAGGAACACCCTTTCATTTTTGTTTGAGAAATCTAGTCCCTCTGGTATTTAAACGGTGACCTTGCAGTCATCAGATCCACAGTCTCTATAGTGCTGGAGGCACCGGGTACATTAGATTTCAAGGAGAGGGGTCATTAACGAAGCCTTTGCTTGCTTCACCTTGACTTCTCTCTGCCACTTACTTTACAAATTACTAATTAGGCTCAAAATAGATAAAGATTAATGGATACACTTTGTTAGGTATATAATCAAAATTTACCAAGATTTTGCATTTCACCTAGATCATAGGACTTGCATTTCATCGAGGATAGTCAAGCATCCATTAAGCAGCGTTTGTTCATCCAGTCATTTGGTATTTAATTGATCTAAAACACGTAATTGACTCCATAAGGCACTAGTATCATAAATAAATCAATCTAATCCTTCTGACTTGCTATAATCAACCAAATGGCTAGGCCATTCATTTGTGTCTCCCAAACTTGTTGATTACCAATGAGTCCTCCATTTCCATATTTCATAGGGACTACCCCCCATAGCCTGCTGTTTGGAGACAACTAGAATGGAGAGGTCGGGGATTAGAGTAACAGCCCCCGACCTAAGTCATTGTCGCACCGTGCCTGTACAATCTGAGCAACAACAAGATAGATGACTAATAATATAATGATCCAATCCAGATCATTTGGCTCTTGGAAAAGAGCAAACAACTAAAAATAACAGTTTCTCGGAATCTAGTAGAACTGACTCTCAAACATGCTCTAGTCACTGTGAAGAAATGGATGCGTCTGAAATGGAACCAACATGATGGAGTCTGGTTCAATCTTAGCCCTCCAGTTGCCCAAGAAAATCTCATGGTTAACATTGCTTGAGCTAGCCTACTGGGTTAAACATGCTTAATTAATATTTAGATGTCCATTATTATTTATTGTTACTATTTAGTACATTTTGGCATATTAAGCACATGCTACACTCATTCCTTTTTACTGTGCAAGGATCTTGCTAGATTTTTTGTCGTTTCCCCAATATTTTGAGTGATACATACACTGGGTTTCCTTTAGAGTCTCACATGATTCCTCTTCTACTGGCCCTTCCTGGATTCCCTATGGATGCTCTGTCAAAGTTCAGTTTAGACTCAGGAAGGTCCAGGGATCTACAAAATTCCTTGGTCCAGTTTCTTTTTCTGATGCAGTTTTATTCATTTATCTATCAGAGGGGAAATCAATAACTAGAACATACAATCATTACTGCCACCAAGGAACACATAGTGCTGCTGCAAAGAAAACCTCCCCTGGCTCAATATGAAGCCGGCTAACCATACTGAGCAAGGCTAGCCAGGATACAAACTCAGGTGGCGGTGTTATCACTGTGAGTTTCAATCGCTCAGGCTACCCGTGACGGGCACTAATTTTTCTGATGCAGTTATTTTCACTTGACTTCCCAGGATTTTATTTATCCTTCCTCTGATATGGATGGTCTGAGGTCTTCTTCTCTCTACTCTCTTGCTTTAATAGTTTCTGCAACATTTCAGGTTCTGGATATTGATTTCTCAAGATTTTATTTTTTCTTCCTCTGCTATGGATGGACTTAGGTTGTTTTCTCTCTACTTCCCTGCTTCAATGTTTTCGGCAACATTTCTAGTGATCTTCTGACATAGATGAAAGTGCAAAGGATAGGGAATATATTTCATATTTTGTTTAATTTCTTTTTAAGATAGATTTTCCATGTCTAGTAAATTTTTTTTTTTCTATGTGGTTCATGGATCCCGGAATCAGTGACACTACTTCCACGGAATAATTGTACCAGACAGATCCACCCAAAGAGATCACTTCCTGCCGGCTCAACCACGTAGCCTGACCCTGAGAATGTAGAAAGAATTGAACCCGTGACCTCTCAATAGCAAAGGTGCTTTAACAACGGGGACTCGACCAATTGAGCTAACCCTCGGGGCTAGATAGATTGTCTAGTATAAAATATATTTTGTATAATTTTTAATTATTATGGCTTTTAGTTACAGTGGATTAAATAGATTAGTTGAGGTTTACAATAGAACTATTTCTTATTAGTTGAGGTGGTGGCATTATCACCGTGAGTAGCAACTACTCAGGCTACCCCTGATGGGCACTAATTTTTCTGATGCAGTGACTTTTACTTCAATTCCCTAGGATTTTATTTATATTTCCTCTGATATGGATGATCTGAGGTCTTCTCTCCATTCTCTTGCTTTAATAGGTTCCGCAACATTTCAAGTTCTGGATATTGATTCTTCAGGATTTTATTTTTTCTTCCTCTGATATGGATGCATTCAGGTCGTCTTCTCTCTACTCCCCTCCTTCATTGTGTTTGTCAACGTTTCTAGTGATCTTCTGACGTAGCTGAAAGTGAAAAGGATGGCGAATATATTTGATATTTTGTTTGATTTCTTTTTAAGATAATTGTCTAGTATAAAATAAAGATTGTATAATTTGTATTTATTATGGCTTTTAGTTACAGCGGATTAAATAGATTAGTTGAGGTTTACAATACAACTGTTTTTCTCGCCTGAACGTTCTTTCTTTGCCTAGAGTACTTACTGGCATTGTGTTAGTTCTAAACCCATTCCATTTCTTTTTCGCATCTATTATATGCATTTTTAACCCAAGACAATTCTTGTTCTGAATTTCTTGATCGTGCATGGTTGTCTTGAATATTTTCTTCTTTGTTCCTTTTCTTTTATTGTGGTCGGAGCCCGTCTTTGGAACATTCTATCACAAGCAATAGCATTGGTGTTTTTGGCAATCATTTGTCCCATGTTCGTATGTTCTTTCAGATACTATCACTGTTACTTTTCATGTTCTATGCCTTTATTGGAGGTTGCATTCGCTTTGTTCTTGCAGGGCGCCCAAGTGGATAAAGAAAATATTTGCGTTAGTCACAAAAAATGACTTGAAGGGCCCTGTTTTTCCATTTTTCTTGGACATTGGTGATGCAGGTATTGAACTTGTGTGATCTGAAGTCAAACTAGAAGCCATGTAGGCAAGTATGAATGCATGCATATGTTTGTAGAGGTGCTTTTTTCTAGATATAATACAGTTCCTGGCTGGAGACAAATGACATTGATATCAAAATTCTTTCTAGTAGTCGAAATTATTTCTCATTTTTCATACAGAAATTCTTCCTGTTAGGATGTATGTATAAAGAAATTGAACATGGCTTCGTGAGTAAATCAAGGTTGCAACTGTGGATTGCAGAATGGCTTAAGCATTTCTGCTTCCTGCATTATTTATTATTCATTTTTTCTGGGAAAACGTCTTATATAATCTCTTTGGCTAAGCTTCTGCTCTATGAGGGGGTGTTTCTACGCCATAAAGTCACCAAGGAATTGTACTTGGCCCCATCTTCACCCACTCGGGGTGTTTTGAACCTGGGTCTCCAGTTTTACATAAGCCCAATCACCTCACTGCCAGATCTGAGACTTGTGATAGTTTGATGAGAATTCTGTTCTACTTTTTTGTTAAAATTAATCTTGTATTTATTGCAAGGAAATGAAACCTCTTCAAAACACTACTGTTAAAGTTTATACAGGACAAGTAAAGAGAACTGAAAAGGAGAATGCATAGAAGCAAAAATCGCGATTTTTTCAACTCAACTATTTTATCGGTGATTTTTTCCCGATTTTTTGAAAAAATCGCCAATCGCCAAAAAATCGCGATTTTTTGGAAAAAATTGCGATTTTTTTGGTAAAAATCGTGGGCCCATCAAACAGCAACCCTATAAGTTCAAAAATCGATTTTTTTTTTGTCATTTTTGCAGCCCTCTCATTTTCCTGACACACCCTATTGGCAGTTAATGGTAATGTTAAATTCTTAAAGTAAAAGGATGAATCATCCTTTTACTTAAATTTTTAACATTACCATGAAATGACTCAGGATGTTTAAGAGTGGTTTCGACCTCATTGGATTTCATATGGAGAAACTAGAATTTTAGATTTCACTCAAAATTCAACAGACTTAATGGTTTTCAGGGTTTCATGGTTTGGGGATTTGCATTGTTTCCATTTGATTATATTATGTGTAAGGGTATGAGATTGGCATTTGATCAAGAGTATGAAGTCATTTAAGAACCTTGATGTTGGTGGCATTGATTGTTGAACTTTGTTGATGTTGGTGGTATTGAATCTTGATTGTTGAACTCCCCTACTGTGGCCTTAACAAGAATGTACCCTTCACTCAAAGGAAAACAACTGGTTAGGCATGTTAATCTTTTTCTACCGCATTTTAAGGTTGAGGAGATGAACCCTTCACTCAAACCAAAATCATTGGTTAGGCATGTTAAACTTTTCAATTTCTATCATGTTATAAGGTTGAGCAATCCAAGTCTAAAGACTTTGAGCTAGATGATGTTTATGTATCTCTTGTTGATGATCCCATTTCTAGTAGCGATGAATCAATGATGAGTTTCATGAGGAGGAGGAGGAGGAGCAACAATAGGAGGAGGAGGTGACACCACCTACCCCTACTACTGGTAGAGGACGTGGTCTACCTCCTTTAACTCCTAGTGCTTCAGGATCTGGAGCACAACAGAGTCCATTGCCAGCCCCGCCAACTTCTTCGTCTAGAGGGAAAGCTGTTACATTTTCTCGCAAGAGGGGCAGAGGAAATCAATAGTATAGGTTATTTGGTGCATTCCTTTGTATATAACATTATGACTCATGATATGAGATACATTATTATATTTTTTGTTGATATTTTGAGGTTGAGTTGAGACTCGGGACTTAGTATTCAGGACAGGATTCAGTTTTATGTGTGATGTAGCACTAGACATGATATTACACATCTTATATATTAGTTTTTTTTTTCATATTTATGTGTCAATGCATTTATTTTATGTTGTAGATGCTTTAGATATTAAAAAAATTGAAAAAAAATGAATATTTTTGTATGTGCCGATTTTTTCCCGATTTTTACGATTTTTTCCGATTTTTTCTCCTCGGCGATTTTATCTCGATCGCGATTTTTTCATCTTTGGGAGAATGTTAACTTTTATCACGCATACAAGATGAATCATGGTAGAGACAATGTTTACATTCATGTGAATTACAAAGCTATATCATATAACTCTTACAAACCTAAATACAATGAATCTATCGTCTGCACTATAGATTGACCTTTATTTCGTAACACTCCTGATTAATGCTCATTCTATTTTTTACAGGAACAAGCTTATGAATGGATAGTAAGTATTTACAATAGAACTGGCTATGCCAAATACTTGTTGCATTGGCTGTCTTTGCAGTATACGGATCTTTAACAAATTTTTTCAGAAATTCTGTCACTAAGCTGTTTGCACTCCAGTTTCCCATGAAAAGTTAAAAAAACCCATTTCTTGCAAATACTATCCCAGAAAATACCAGGACATTTACTAAACTGATGAAATGGAAAATGACCAAAATCATCAAGAGAGCTCTGATAGTCTTAGACCTCAAATCTATTTCATGGAATTCTCATTCTGCTCTGAAGAATCTCTGGCAATGTGGTTGGAGCTGGATTGAACAGGCATTGCAAAGTAACCGGGTTTGGGAGTATTATTATTCCTCTACTGAACCTCCATTTTGCCTGACCATGTTTTCAGTCACCTGAATTGACACTCCATTCTCTCCATTTTAGAGATTCTTGCTTCGATTTCTAAAAGGGTCTACAGATCTGAACTGAATGTGGCCATGTTCGTCATGCAGGAGTTCATGGCTGTGGTATCAGCGGAAACTTGTTTGGGAGTGGGCTTGGAGCTTGGCCTCCATCATCCTCTCATTTTCCTCCAACCTTCCACGAAGCAAGAACCTTGTGCATTCCTCAGTAGATCGATTGCTCTGAAGGACTGGCCTTATCCTGCTTCTAGATATCCACATGGATGTGACCTCCAACTGGATGCCATCGTGGCATCACGTTTTCCTTACCTGTCTTATTCTGTCACAGTAGGATTAAAGCTAAAAATTTATTGCAAATGGGAACTACCCACAAGACACACACACACACACACACACACATATAGTAGGGGGGACATGTTGAGAAATGTAACTAGTTTCGGTCTTCATAATTGTTGTACTCATTTCAATATGTATCCTATGTAACAAACAAGAAAAGAAAATATTTTTTTATTATTTTCATTAAAGCATGGGTTTCATGCTCTTTATTGATGGTCTTCTAGGTAAAAGCATATTCTTCGTGCTTCTAGGGTTTTTTAGGTCTTCGGATTTATTGTCATGAGTCAATGGAGTCAGCATCATGTTTATAAGACCCTTCTGGGCAATTTGTAATTGTAAAAAGAATTATTTGAGTCTAGAAAGTTCTAGAATCTCTAAGAGTACAAGTCGGCCCTAGGATCATCAAGTCGGCCTAAAGGAGGGAATTCAACGACTTGAGAAGGCTATACGAAGGAGCAGTTCGACCTCATTTGAGACACACTCACTCACAGGTTCGATCTACAAGAAAAAGTTTGATCTATAGCTGGGAAAGGCAAAAGAAGAAGAGTGAAGGTCTAAAAGAAGCTGCGAGGACGAAATTTCTTGTTTCTAGGCTATATCTCTCACACATACAAAATTCTAGGGTTTCTGGGTTGCAGAAACAGGCAGAAGTAGTAGGTCTGAGTTGGAGTAGGACGAAGTGCAAAATCTGGTAGCTGGAAGAGGGAAAACCCTTGTCTTGACCTTGTTGACCTTGGGAGAGCTATCTTGCTCTAAGTAGGTCTCAGGAGGAGGCTATATTGGGGTTTCCAAGAAGCTGCTAGGACGTGTGAAAATTCCTAGATCTGACAATCTTTGGAATCTTACTACAACTAATTGAATTTACTTCTCCTATTATGTAAATTACATTACAAAATTAATTCATATTTCTTCATGAATTACTGAAGCAGCCTACACTTAATACTTTATGATTCAGAAACAAGGAAGCTAAGCAAGAATTAGATCACACATAGGACACCTTTATTTTGGACTAAGTCCTTGGAAAATCCCAATGCGTGAAAACCAGTGCAACAAATCTAAGGGTTTGTATAATTAAGCAACAGTTTTTGAATACAAATTTGAGATGCCTTTCTGGAAATCCCTACAGAGAATATGAATGACAAAAAGTTCGTGAGAGAAATATCACACTGATCTGGAAGCCTGATTGAAAAACAACCTCGAAACTGCAAGCCCACCACTGCGCTGCGCAGTCATTGTGCAATCTCTGCGTCACTCTGCGTGGGGGTTGCATGGCTTCTGCGTCATTGGTCTTCTGTTCGCTGGATCTGTACTTCTGGCCTCTTCCGGTCTCACACCCGACTCTCCGGCACTGGATCTGGTTGACCCTCAACTGAATCTCGAATTCCCTTGAGGCTGCAGCGTTGCCTTTGTGTGGGACTACGCTGACTCTGCGTAGCTGCTATGCTGCCTCCACTGATTTGCTCTCTACCTTCTCTACTTTGTATTCTTGGTCCCCGAGAAGATCCTCCGACCAATAACTATCTCTGCCCCTCACTGCAATTGGAATTACTTACTTGATCTTTGTTCAAGCACTTGCTCCGTTAGAAGAATTCGATCACTTGATTCACTCGGTGTGTCTTTCGAAATGACCTTCAAGCCTTCCTTTATAGTCTTCTCGTTGAGAAATCAACAACTGAGATTAGATCTCTAATCCACGACTAAGATTATAACATGACTTGATCTTCGCTTTCTAGATCATTCTCACTTTGTTTTATTAATACCCTTTAATTATTTAATTTCCCTAATTTTAGACTTAGGGTCAACTTTAAAATAATAAAAATAATTAATTTATACAATAAAACATAATTCGAGTGGAATTTTCACAAATGGTTTCCGGGTTCTTTGAAATACCAATGCTTAAGCCTCTCCACAAAATTTGAGACTTAGAGCACTTCTGATGCTCCCAAAAATTAACAGGATGAAGTTGTTGGGTCGAAGTTGCAGGTCGAGTAGCAGTGTTGTAGTTGGTAGGTTGAAGTTGCAAGGTGCAGCAGTTTGGTGCAAAATAAAGAAAGGACTTGCGAAAGGGCCGTGTTGTCGTACAAAATGTCTAGGCACCACGACAATGGCTCAGATCGGGGGCGTCACCCTGATCCCCAATCTCTCTGTTTAAGCTGACTCCTTAAAGCAGACTAAGGGGGGTAGACCCTATGGAAATGGAATGAAGGAGAACTAGTTGGGAACCAACCAGTTCGGGAGACACAATTAAACGACCAAATACTTGTAAAAGATCTAGCAAGATTAAAGGATTTGATTGAATTTGAATGATTGATACCAGTGCCTTATGGAGTCAACTATCTTGCTAAGGAAATTACAACCAAGTACTTGATGAGAAACTGCTGCTTGGATGAATAATCATGCAATGCTAACTTAGAATGCAAAATGCAAATAAAATGATTTGGAGAAGGAGCGAGATGAAGGAAGCTTCGAAGATGAGAGGTGATGTTAAAAGCCAAAAGCACTCAGATTATAAATAAATCTGATCTAACCAATAAGTACCTAAGCGAGAGTGCCAATTACGAAGATGCTAAAAATTACTCAATTAAAAGATATACAATTTGTCACAGATCCACAATAGAGCTCTGAAAAAGATATCGATTACATTTACTTGAAAATTTTCCTAAACATTAATATTCAATATCCAAATTCAAGTAAGAGTTAATTACACATTAGGCCGTTTTAATCGACAGAAAATGTTTAAAAATTCAAATGCTAATGATCATCAAACTCAGCTGAAGCAAATGAAAGTAACTTAGCATTTGAATCTCAGTAATTAATCATCAAGAAATACCATGAAATTTCAATGCTAAATAAACACTTCGTCAAATAATTTTATGGATTAAAAAATGCAAATCCAATAATTTTTTTATTTTATTTCTCCTATAGTCAAACTTGGGATATTTAAAAAATTAATTCATGTCAACTATAGAAATTTCTCCATAAATATCTTGCCAAGCCTAAAATTTAAATGGCTCAAAACTTCAACGTAAAAAGAAATCTAACTTCAAAAATAAATTAAATTTTCCAAATTTTTTATACAACAAAGAATTAGAAATTAAACTATAGAATAAAGTTAAAAGTTCAATAAGAAGAAATAAATCTTTGATTTTTATTTTTATTTTTTAAACTTAGGAATTTGAATGATTGATACCAGTGCCTTATAGAGTCAACTATCTTGCTAAAGAAATTACAACCAAGTACTTTGATGAGAAACTGCTGCTTGGATGAATAATCATGCAATGTTAACTTAGAATGCAAAATGCAAAGAAAATAATTTGGAGAAGGAGCGACATGAAGGAATTCAGAGATGAGAGGTGATGTTAAAAGCCTAAAGCACTCAGATTACAAATAATCTAATCTAACCACTAAGTACTTAAGCGAGAGTGCCAATTATGAAGATGCCAAAAATTTCTCAATTAAAATATATACAATTTGTCACAGATCCAAAATAGAGCTCTGAAAAAGATATCGATCACATTTACTTGAATTTTTTCCTAAACATTAATATTCAATATTCAAATTCAAGTAAGAGTTAATTACACATTAGGCAATTTTAATCGATAGAAGATGTTTAAAAATTTAGATGCCAATGATCATTAAACTTAGCTAAAGCAAATGAAAGTAACTTAGCACTTGAATCTCAGTGATTAATCATCAAGAAATAACATGAAATTTCAATGTTAAATAAACACTTCGTCAAATAATTTTATGGATTAAAAAATGCAAATCCAATAATTTTTTTTATTTCTCCTATAGTCAAACTTAGGATATTTAAAAAATTAAATCATGTCAACTATAGAAATTTCTCCATAAATATCTTGCCAAGCCTAAAATTTACATGGCTCAAAACCTCAACGTAAAAAGAAATCTAACTTCAAAAATAAATTAAATTTTCCAAATTTTATATACAACAAAGAATTAGAAAATTAAACCATAAAATAAAGTTAAAAGTTTAATAAGAACAAATAAATCTTTGATTTTTTTTTTTAATTTTTAAAGTTAGGAATTTTTTTTGAAACTTTTGAATATTTTAATAAGGTTAAAAGTTAATGAAATTACAATAAAAAGCTTTATACAAATTTAAAAATGAAATGTTAAAAATTTTAAATGTCAAAAAGTCTAACTTAAAAAAATGAATAAAAATCGAAAGTCATAAAAAAAATTTAGAAAGTTAAATGTTATGTTAATGTTAAAATTTAAAATTTTAAAGCTTTTAAAGTCAAAAGTTAAACAAAACAAAAAATCGAAATCGAATGTCATAAAAAAAAAAATCAAAGTTACAAGTTATGATGTTTTGTTTTGTTATATATATGTGTTGAGTCATGCAGGTTGAAAAGGAGTAGGAGGAGGAATGCGTGAAGGAGTGAAAGCCGACAGCTAGGAGGAAATGGATGCGTAGAATTAGGGCTGGTAGGAGCGAAGGAAGGAAAGGAGCCAGCAGGTGCAGGGAGCAGCGAGAAGAAGGCAACAGAGGAATGGGTCGTCGAGCAGCAACGTGGAGACTCGGGGGGCTTGGAGGGGAAGGCTGTGTGAAGGGAGGACGCGCAGAGTAACTAGGAGGCAGATAGCAACAACAGAAATGATGGCAACAAATGAGGAGCAAGGGAATAGAAGAAAGGGAAATGGTGACTGCGTGAAGGATAAGGGTAGCGTAGAAGAAAAGAAATCGATGGGGAATGGACAGGCTGCAGATTGATAAGCCGAAAACAAGGAAAAAATGCAGCAGGGAACAAGCAGAAAGGGCGCTGCCAAGGCTGCGAAATGAGGCTCGATGAAGGCAGAATGCAGAGGGGAGGAGAAGAGCCACGACTTTCAGCAAAAAGACCCAAATAATGCAATCACGATGGATGCAAATAGGAGCCGACAACGGGGAGGAAGGAGGTAAAAAAATGGAGACCGAGTACAGGCTTTAGAAGCTCCTCAAATACCACAAATTAATTTTTTTTTTTACCCTGGCAGAAAATAAAACTCCACTTCCAGATTTTAAAATTTTTCCCTAGAAATTTGATTGTGAGAAATAACCTAGATTTGGAAAATTTTAATTTGAATATCCCTACAAAATCCTGATCTTGAGATAAGATCTTACCCTCCAGGGCCTAGACTTGTCTCAGATCCAAAAATATTTGTTTGAAAACGCTCAAATGTCACCTGCACAAAAATAGAAACCAAAACCCAGAAACCCAGCACATATACAAAAATCTAAAAATGAAACCCCGATTTAGAAATCAGAAAAACTAAAAAGAATTTCTAAATGTTTACACTATAAAAATACAGATCTACACAATGTATTTATAGATCTATGCACAAGAGTTGTAGATATGTCAGATCTGAGTGTAAGTCTAACTTCGCTCTTAGATCTGAAGATCCAAAGCTCTTACTAGCCAAATCTAACTTTAAATTCAATAAAAAGTTAAGATAATTTTTTTATTTAGGCACAAGCCCTAGAAAATTCCTGCAAAATGAGAACTTAAGATAAGCTTGGGGAATTAGATATGGAGGGCTCTTCAGATCTTATTTCCTTGGGAGTCAGCTGGTCTAGCTGATGACTTCCCCAAACGCTCAATTCTAAATCTGAGAGATTTCTGCACACTTAAAGTTAAACTGTTAAATCAATAGGGAAATAAGATAAAAATGAAACTTTCAAGAGTTAGAGATACCTGCTAACTTAATCTAATTAGAATTCTTACCCTAAATCCATTAACCTAAGCAAGATACCTGTGCAATAGATTAATCTACAAGAGCAATTAATCAACAATTCATTGAAATAATTACTAGCAGAATATAAAGAACAAGTTTACCATAAAATGCCGAAGAGGAACACAACCATCAAGTAAAACTCCAAAGACTTCATTTGTATTATTCCAGAAAGTATTACAGGATAGCTTCAAGAGTTAGTACATGATCAAGAGATCGGATGAAAAATCAGACTGACATTGACCTCTAATTTATAGGTAAAATCTCCAACGGCTAGTTCGCTTGATCCCCGTCAAAGTAATCTCGACCGTCAAAAAGGATTTGATTATTTTTCAATCTCGTCCATCGAAATTATTATTTTTTGAGGAATTTCGAAATTTTCAATTAATTCCCTTTTAATTAACTCAAAAATAATAATTTTGAGTTAATTACCTCAAAAACTTGACTTTGATTTAACTATCAAGGGCTAAGGGCCCAAAATTTCTCAAAATTTTCAATATTCCTTTGGCTCGGGACCTTTTAAAATTTATTTTTTAGAGACCCACGAATTTTGCCTTTGAAGAATTTAATTTGACCTAGGACATAAAATTAATTAAATTTCTGGCTTAGGATTTTTAATTTAATTTGGCCAGAAAATTTAATTAATTGACTCGAGGGGATTAATTATTTTTCCAACCCTCTTTACATAAGATTAATACATTAAACCATGAGGGGAACACCTGTTCATAACAGACCCTCAATAATCTACCCAATTCTGCGACTCAAAATATGATCTAGTAGACCTAGCAATCTGTAATAAAATGATCTAGCCAATTAGCTAGGATTATTCCCAGATTACTTTTACAAAGACTCGATAAAAGACATTATGAATCACTTAGTATCTTGACGACAAAATCCACTCTAGCTTTGGGGTGAGGCTGGAGGGGAAAAACTCTGCCGATCATTTGTGTCTAAAGACACAGATGAATCAGTGAGACGAAAAACCTCCTAGGATAGAAATTATCACCAAAATACTAGTCTTACCTAGGTTGTTACATACATGATGGTCTTACTAAGATCATTTACATTATAGATATGCAAAATAGGTTTACATCATTTACAAAACTGTCGGTTGAATGATGAAATCTGAATGACATGAACACTTGAACATGATAGATCCGGTCTACGAAAAAAGGGGTGTGCTGCTATGGGGTCGTTGACAAACAGTGGTCAACAGGCCGACTTGGTACTGGAAGAAGGACTTGGTCTAGAGATTGGGTCTTTGTATTTCATTTGAAGCATATTCTAAGAATAGAAGAGTTTTTGGGTTTTCTCCTTGGAGGGGTTTTTCCCTAGCTGAGAGCCTATATATGTGTCCTTTTTTGTTAGTGTTATTGTTCTTGATATTGTTTGATGAATTATCTATCTAAAGAAGATGTTGACGGGAAAATCTGTCTGGCCAACAGAACGGGACCTCCCTGGTAAAAAGCCCCAACTAGACTCTAAACCGTTTGGAATGGGGATCCCGTCCGAGGTGTGGGTCCGGCTACCGCTTAGTTTCTTTTCCTTTGGTCTCTGGAGAACTTTGTGAATCTGCGGACACACGCTTACTCAAATGATACAAAACACATGATTGATGAAGTAAATGAACATATAACACTATGCGTAGCAAGATGAGTTAAAAAAAGCATGGCACCGAAAGGAGATGCTGTTAACAACACGTCATTAGGGTCATACTTGTAAAAACAAAAGCTGTCCTAACCACGAAAGAAATAGTTCTTTATGGCAGGATACCCTTCATTTCCTTGAATGATTAAGTTGGTAATATAATGTTAGTAAACAAAGTTATTAACATTTATTGAAGTAGACATAGAACTTAAACACCATTAACACATGTCTAGAAAACTATAATGCATAATGATGTAATCAGAGAGACAGTTTCATTAACCAAAAGATATTAGAAATTGAAAATAGAATACTCATAGTGTTGGAACATTAACTGACATCAGATCCAAAAATGGGTTTTACAAGTGCTCCATATTCATAATCAAAATGTTCAGTCCTTCTATACAATGTTATTCTCTTTGAGTCTCCAAAAGAAAAGTCCCTTTTACATGTTCCCGAAGGAAGTATTTATAGAGCAAAGCTTGCCCTTTGGGCTCCCTAACTTTTCGCTTTCCCGACCGTTGGGCTGCCTTGTGACCCAGTTTGTTCTGCGACCTGCGACTTGACTGGATTTTGCGACTTGCGACCTCACTGGATTTTGCGACTTGCGACCCTCAGCAATCCGCGACCTACGACCTGCGACCTGAGGAAATTTGTGACCTACAACCTTAAGAAAATCTGCGACTTGCGACCTCAGGCAGATCTGCGACTTGCGGTTATCTTTTGGTGATCTTTGGACTTACATAACAATATTCCTTATCCCGCATCCTTTGCTTTGAAAAAGGGCCCTCTTGCTTGCTGGGAAAAACTTTGGCTCATCGTGCAGACCAACAGCTTCCACCTGCAGTCACATAACTTAGGTTACATGTCTTCATTGATCGAATAATAATGTTAGGGGCATATTTAATTAATTGTACAAGTGAAAATGATAACTTTAGACCCCTGTGTGGTTAAGTGTTGTGTCATTAAACCATCAAAGAGAACGGCTTGTGTAGGCTTTCCCTATGCCCCTTTAATCACTGTACTTTATCCCCAACATTTTCTTCAGACTCCATCAAGCTGAAGCTATGTTTGGCATGAGGAAGCGCTCCGCTCTTCCCATGCTCAGCTGCGTCTAGTTCGCTTAGCTGTTAGAGCACACCAGTAGATAAGGAGTTGCAAACCATGTAAATTTAACAATGGTCTTGAACGGTACTCTTTTGAACAAAGGCACATGCTCATCTTCAAACGCCTTGTATCTCTTCGATGGTGCAGCGAAACAAAGGGATCCTCTTCCAAGACCGATTTCCTGGTAAATTCTTTATTTCCATGTAGGCAAAGTAGCACCATTTTAAACTATGATCTTAAACCATTGTAATGCCACCATAAACGAAGCTTGCCAACGCATATTGAAACCCACCATTATAAAATGCCGCCCACCGTATTAATATATGCCTTTTGAATGCCCATAGGCTCCACGTGAATTATTAATAGAGGTTTTGTGTAAATGAGCAACACCATTTTAAACTGGTTTGGGAGATGATGGATATCGTCCTCCTTTTGCGTAACCTAGCCAATTTCCGCGACCTGGCGACCTGGTCACATAGTCGCATGGTCGGGTGGTTGCACCTCGGATGACTTTGCATGCCCTGTGTCCTGGCGACTTGGTCGCATAGTCGCATGGTCGGGTGGTCGTATTCCGGATGGATTTGTAAGTTCTGCGACCTGGCGACTTGGTCGCACAGTCGCATGGTCGGGTGGTCGCATTCCGGATGGATTTGCAAGTTCTGCGACCTGGCGACTTGATCACACAGTCGCATGGTTGGGTTCCCTTGGATTTTGAGAGAACAAAAATGGCATATGCTACGTCGACGTTGATGGAGCTCGACGAGGTTTTCTTTCTTAATTTTCCTCTATCCGAGCACTGATAGAACGAGCTCCTGCTGCTGAATTAATTTTGCGTTGTCGGCAGAAGGTAGAGCAGCCTTCGAAGATCTAGCAATCCGTTGCTTCCGATGTCGATCTTCAGGATGACATGCGCTACTCACCGAAGCACGCATATCTGGGAAAAATTGTCTTATATCATTCTGCGCTTTGATCGGTCTTGGTATTGGCAGTTTCTCGTTTGTGCGCAGGCCATAACCAAAACAGGTGGCTTACGAACGCTGTTTTCTTCACGGGGCGTGATATATTTCCATTGTCGATAATTTGAGGCAATCATAATTCCATATCCACTGCTGAGGGGAATAAACCTTTCAAACAATTTGTGCAAGTCGTAAAACCCTTTGATCTTCGCACATGATTGTAGAAGTTGCATAAATGATAAAGATTCTCCTCCCATCTTTTCTTCTTAACCCCTTGCTTAAAAACAGTGTTATCGATTTTGTTTCATCTTGATCGCCCTTCCCATTCGTCAAGCTAGGGATAAAATCCTATCTCCAGAGAGTGTAGACGATGATGGCAAGGAGAACGGACCTTTCTCTGGCTTCTTGGGTCGTTCAACGGGCTCGTTCAGGCGCAACCGGTAAGATTTAAATGAACATGACTTTGCCACTAATATTTAGGTAGTACAGTAGTGCAAGCGTCACAAGTTTAGGTGCGATTTTGAGCTGAATATGAATCCCCAATCATGCGACCAGAAACATGAGGCTTATTTACATTTGACTTGGTAACAATTGCTCTGTTCTCATCCCCTTCTAAAACACCGAACAACGACGTGGTCCATGTGCCCAACAAAATGCGCACAAGTCACGTGGCAGTGACATTAGATAACGAAGGATCATATCATCTGCTGCAGTTGCTAAGGGACCATTTCCTGGGTGACTTGTCATCTTAATTAATTAATGGAGCCCTAATTTCCCATCGGAACTTAGCTCACGCCCTTTGAAATCCCCAACCTTAATGTCTGCGTTATTTTACTTCGCATTGTGTGCACACTGTCTTTTTTTTTCTTTTATCAACGTAAGTCCTTCGATCAATCCCCGATTGAAGATTGAAACGCTCAAGCCGCCCTCCCTTCTGTTCCAAGCGCTGCAAAATTTCCGCATGCACCGATATGGCTTCAAAATATGTTCGCCAATTACAAGTTTTGAGGATGACATGTGCATGCACAAGGCTCATCCAAATGGTAGGTGATAACATTGCACTGGTCTCTTTCACGAATCTCGGCTACAATGACTGGAGGCGGTTGGATGACCTCGTGAAATTTCTCTACTTTGTCGATTCTGTATAACAAAGAAAATCCGGAAAGCTTGATTTTGCCCAACGGATAAAATATGCCGCCCTTTACCATAACACCTTGTACACATAGGAGGTGCCCTACAACGACTTTCGTACTTTAAGGGTCGTGCTTCTCCATTAGTTGTGTCAAAGATCCTCATCTTGATTGAATTAGCATTATTCATTTAAGACTGCAACTTTTTCTGTTCAAGGTTCCATATACTTATCGCCCTAAAGGAAGCTCCAGCGGTTTGAATCATGTAGCCCTTTCCCTTTGGGAATGAAAAATACACCTCCGGAAAGGTGTGGCTCAACCATGATTGACAATTCTCCAACCAATGCGCTCTTGTTATTTTGATTCCAATTTCTTTCTCCCAACGTGATGGTAATATTGTTTGGCATACCATCTGTAGGGTTGACCTGCATGTGACATTATAAGATCAATTAGTTCGCGGTTGGCCCTTTAGAGAACGATGCCCCCAAATAATTAACATCAGATTATGGGCTTGGTGAAGTACCCAAACCGAGTGCCTAAACAATCTAAGGTGCAAGAGCTTTTAATGTAAATGCACAAAAGGTTTCCATTCGAATGCATGCATGGCGATCCCTTCACATATGGCACGGTTGCGGCAAGAGTATCTCGTCATGATGGTGAGAAGCCTCACTAGGGGCTTGGGACAGGTTACGAGGATGTCGTTGTCTATAGGCCAGGTTAGAAACCTTAACGGCTAAGCAAGTAGAAGGGGGACCCAAAATTTTAAATATATCCAAAATTTTGGGTGCTGTTGTAGCGGCTACAACAAATGGCGAACCACTAGTAGAATCCAACCTCTCTTTCCATATCACAACAATAGTCTAAGTCCAGATAATGATGCAAGGGAATATTGATCAAGTTCTGCGGGTACCTTTTATATTACTTTGGCCTTTACAGATATGCCCAATCCTTGTGCCTCAGCTAGGTCTCACTAATCAAAACACATCAAAGTGGAAGCTCACGGACGCCAGTAGCTTGCTGATAATGTGAAGAGCAAGGTAGCGGGTTTATTATTTTCAGGATTTTTAAAGTAAGTTTCTGGTGTTGCTCCGCTGCCAGCAGGCCTGGACAGTACCCCGGCGGAGTCACTTCAAGAAATCACAAGCGTTGCTCCGTTGCCAGCGAGCCTAGTCAGTACCCCGGCGGAGTCGTTGCATTACCTCTCTGCGCAGGAGGCCTTTCTCGATCCTTTACCCTTATTTGTTTCATGTGCTTGTAGCACTTATTTTCATGTGCTCGTGGCACTTATTTTTCATGGGCGGATGAGGGATCCTGACTTATTTTACGAGCAAGAGAGGTTGTTTCTTGTTTTACAGAAACTGAAAGATATCCTGACTTGGGTTTGCCCTTGTGCCAAACCTTCACATCCCATCTACCCCAATAGGCGAAGCGTGCAAAACATATCATTAAGATGTCCAAGACTATGCTGGGCACAAGGCTTAGGCTACGAGTATTGGGCCATTCAAACTCATTAGGTCTCCCACAAACAACCGGCTCGTATCTCCCTGGCTAATAAGTTTAGACTCATAGGCATCTTGTTGAAAATGCGACTTCGATGACCTGTCCTGAGAGAAAGCTGCCTCTTGAGATAGCCACTGCAGCTACACGCAAACAATGGGGTTACTGTTTTAGCAATCGGGGCGAAACAAGTCCGCAAGGTGGTAGGGTTTCAATGAGGGCTCATGCAATGATAGGTGATATGTCGAAAATTTTCAAAGCTATATCAACAACCTATGGAAATGATGTGAGGAATAAAGTGTATGACGCAATGTAATAAACGAGGTTCAAGATGCAATGCAACGTCATGTGTGGGAACGATCAACCAATTTTAAGTGGAAAAGGGGGATAATACAAGTAGTGATTATTTATGCAGCAACAAGCAAACTAAAAAGAAATGAGTGCAAAGCAATTGTAACATGATGATGCCTAAGATACTAATCGTAAGCAAAATAGCAGACACACTTTTAAATCATAAATTAAAAAATTTCACAAGTAAACCTAATTAAACTTTGAACTAAAAATTTTGTTAACAGGTCCTAGCTAGCCTACACTTAAAACCCTAGTTTAACCAATGATGCGGTCGGGTTATGTGAAATCAGCTTTCCAGTGCAGCCACCGCATTAGTTCCCATCCTGCAACAACAACAATGCTCGGGATCAGAGCTAGCATCCAAAAAAGTGTATCAACAACAAAACTTACCTGAAGAGCATGTGCAACGGCAAGAAGATAATGGATACTTACCAGAGAACATGCCAGAATGGATTGTGCAAGCTGAATTCCACTCTCACCCTGATACACAGCAATATGTTCTTGAAACTTAACATTTTTTATGAATGACACAAACCCATTCATGCACAACTTTAGGTCCGACGGGAGGGGGGTAAGCCATTGCTTATTCGTGAGTATATTCATCGGATAAGATCCGTCGAACCAAACGGAAAACCCATCATGGTGTTGAGGATGATCAGTTTTATGGAATGGAAACAATAAGCATGTGCCAGGCGAATTATAGATGCTTGCGCATCCAAGTGCAGAAACCCTAATTTTGAAAACCCTAGTTTGGAGTTGCTCCTGCGTTTCGCCGAGGATGTGAGGATCCGAATTAACCGTTAGTGAAGGCTGAAATGCCTCACCGTCTTGGGCCAATTCTGGGCCTTCGAGCGGGGGGCTTCCAAACTTTGATGGGTTCGTGAGATCAACTGGCGAATGGATGTGATCATCAATTATAGTGATTGGAAAAATGTCAGTGGGCTCTATATCAATTTGGCCAAATGTTTGCGCATTGACAGATTGATAATCCAATGTATCAGATTCTTTAGATTTGCCAGGATGGGGTGAATTTACCGGAAGGTTTTTGGGCAGTTGAGGGATTTTCCCAAAATCACAAGTTTGTGCCTGATTGCAACCAGTACTGGTTGGGCAAAAACTGAAAATATTAGAGACAATGGCCGATGTTTTCTTACCGGTGAATAAATTGGGGTGTATCGATTGTTGCACAGTAGTTGTTGGGGAATAGGAATATGTGCTTAGGGAAACCTTACTAGAATGAAAGATCCGCCCGGATGAGATGATATCTGACGTGGTTATGCTGGGAGGAGCATGGTACTTGGGAATCGTTATTTCAGAAACCCTAAGCTGAGAAACCCTAGTTGGAGTTGTTTGAGGGGTCTCGTCAGGATCAGAGGGACTAGGGGTAACAACAGGCAGAAGCGGAAGTGCTTTGATTCCCTGATGGGTACTCGACTCTTCATAAAGCGGATTATTGAATTCTGGTGTCTTCATATGATCGGCAAAGAGATACGAGTGGAAGTCCTTAGCGGTATGAGTGAATATGTTTTTAGATAAGCAGTGATCGCTAGAACCATCGATTTGATCAAGTTGGGGACCTGGCATGTTAAGCTCCCTGGGAGTTACCAATTGGGATGGATCAATAAAGGGGACATCTTGAGGTTTCCCAGACAGGAAATCGCTCCTATGGCTGTCTAAAGATTTTGAGTGAGAAAGATTAGATCTAAAAGATTCATCAATTTTGCACTGTGATTGTGAAACACCATTCGCGTGCTTATGATTGTCGCCAATACCAGTATAAGGAAATTTTGAATGTCTCGAAGAAATTATTGGTGTGGCGGACTCGTGAAATAAATCGGGGAATAATGAACGAAAAGATTGAGTCGCAGGGGTGTTAACTGTACAAGGACTTTCATCTCGCATATCGATGTTATCCGGAGTGAACAATGGTCTTGCATGCCTAGGACGGTCCAATGATTTTGTAAGGTCAACTTTATCCGGGACAAGAGTCAATTTGTTATTAGCGTGTGAATAAGATTTAGGACTGTGTCTAGGGAAACATTCAGTGGGCTCGAGATAGGTCTCATAAACCAGGAGAGATAATGAGCCACCATGG
Organism: Pinus albicaulis; assembly: GCA_034641835.2. Lineage (NCBI taxonomy): Eukaryota > Viridiplantae > Streptophyta > Pinopsida > Pinales > Pinaceae > Pinus > Pinus albicaulis. The sequence continues at coordinate 677,683,514 of CM076573.1, forward strand.
TTTTCAAGCTCTGATTCGACACAGTGCGTGAAAGATTCAGAGGTGGCACAACAGGTTCTATCTTCTTGCACCTGTCTATCATTGCTTTGAACTTTCGAGGTCACAACTCCACTACATGGCGATTCAGGAAGAAGAGCAGGAATATCACAAATAGTAATACTCTCTTTGGAGGCCTGAATGTGGTCTGGACTCGGGGAGATGGATAAGGAAACATTGGGGACGTAGTCTGAACAGCTGGCAACTTGCGGGTCGTCATAGGGAACACTAGGATCAGGCTTGGTTGATACTTGAAATTGTTCAAGGGAAACTAGGATCACATACCTGAACTGTTCACTTAACAACTTCCAATCAACATCCTTTTTAGGGAACTCAAAACAATAATGAACAAATCTGATAGAGAATTCATTTAGAGGTTCCTGAGGTTCCATTCTGATGTCATTTAACTTTATAAATACATTTTGAAAATCGTACTTGTGAAAAGATTGTTGTAATTCACTAGCGAGTTGTTCAAACGAATGGATGGAAGCTTCTGGCAATGTGTGGCACCATTGCTTAGCGCGACTTTCGAGAGTGAGGAGGAAAAGCAAACAAATCAAACCTTCATTGTCAATTTCGTAGCACTCACCAAAGTCACAGAAATCTAAAAGGTGTTTGGTTACGGACACTCCGTTTTCACCATCAAATTTTAGCTGGGACAAGTGATACATAAGTTCATCGGGGATGAAGCATCGACGCTCATAAAACTTCGACAAACATCTCGTGAGGATGATTTGGGGACGAGCCATTACAGATATGAGATTAGCTGTAGGCTCTAAGGGCTCAGCTTGTCATCTGGCCCTCTTTCTAGTGCCAATTCTGTTGACAGGAAAATCTATCTGGCCAATAGTAGGGGACCTCCTCGGTAAAAAGTCCCAACTAGACTCTAAACCGTTTGGAATGGGGATCCCGTCCGGGGTGTGGGTCCGGCTACCGCTTAGTTTCTTTTCCTTTGGTCTCGGGAGAACTCTGTGAACCTGCGGACACACGCTTACTCAAATGATACAAAACACATGATTGATGAAGTAAATGAACATATAACACTATGCGTAGCAAGATGAGTTAAAAAACGCATGGCACCGAAAGGAGATGCTGTTAACAGCACGTCATTAGGGTCATACTTGTAAAAACAAAAGCTGTCCCAACCACGGAAGAAATAGTTCTTTATGGCAGGATACCGTTCATTTCCTTGAATGATTAAGTTGGTAATATAATGTTAGTAAACAAAGTTATTAACATTTATTGAAGCAGACATAGAACTTAAACAACATTAACACATGTCTAGAAAACTATAATGCATAATGATGTAATCAGAGAGACAATTTCATTAACCAAAAGATATTAGAAACTAAAAATAGAATACTCATAGTGTTGGAACATTAGCCGACATCAGATCCAAAAATGGGTTTTACAAGTGCTCCATATTCATAATCAAAATGTTCAGTCCTTCTATACAATGTTATTCTCTTTGAGTCTCCAAAAGAAAAAGTCCCTTTTACAAGTTCCCGAAGGAAGTATTTATAAAGCAAAGCTTGCCCTTTGGGCTCCCTAACTTTTCGCTTTCCCGACCGTTGGGCTGCCTTGCGACCCAGTCTGTTCTGCGACCTGCGACCCGAGCCACTGTTGCGACCTGCGACTTGACTAGATTTTGCGACTTGCGACCTCATTGGATTTTGCGACTTGCAACCCTCAGCAATCCGCGACCTGTGACCTGAGGAAATCTGCGACTTGCAACCTGAGGAAATTTGCGACCTGCGACCTGAGGAAATTTGCGACCTACGACCTTAAGAAAATCTGCAACTTGCGACCTCAAGCAGATCTGCGACTTGCGGTCGTCTTTTGGTGATCTTTGGACTTCATAGCAATATTCCTTATCCCGCATCCTTTGCTTTGAAAAACGGCCCTCTTGCTTGCTGGGAAAAACTTTGGCTCATCGTGCAGACCAACAGCTTCCACCTGCAGTCACATAGCTTAGGTTACATGTCTTCATTGATCGAATAATAATGTTAGGGGCATATTTAATTAATTGTACAAGTGAAAATGATAACTTTAGACCCCTGTGTGGTCAAATGTTGTGTCATTAAGCCATCAAAGAGAACGGCTTGTGTAGGCTTTCCCTATGCCCCTTTAATCACTGTACTTTATCCCCAACATTTTCTTCAGACTCCTCCAAGCTGAAGCTATGTTTGGCATGAGGAAGCGCTCCGCTCTTCCCATGCTCAGCTGCGTCTAGTTCGCTTAGCTGTTAGAGCACACCAGTAGATAAGGAGTTGCAAACCATGTAAATTTAGCAATGGTCTTGAACGGTACTCTTTTGAACAAAGGCACATGCTCATCTTCAAACGCCTTGTATCTCTTCGATGGTGCAGCGAAACAAAGGGATCCTCTTCCAAGATCGATTTCTTGGTAAATTCTTTATTACGATGTAGGCAAAGTAGCACTGTTTTAAACTATGATCTTAAACCATTGTAATGCCACCATAAACGAAGCTTGCCAACGCATATTGAAACCCACCATTATAAAATGCCGCCCACCGTATTAATATATGCCATTTGAATGCCCATAGGCTCCACGTGAATTATTAATAGAGGTTTTGTGTAAATGAGCAACACCATTTTAAACTGGTTTGGGAGATGATGGATATCGTCCTCCTTTTGCCTAACTTGGCCAATTTCCGCGACCTGGTGACCTGGTCACATAGTCGCATGGTCGGGTGGTCGCACCTCGGATGACTTTGCATGTCCTGCAACTTGGCGACTTGGTCGCACAGTTGCATGGTCGCACAGTCGCATGGTCGGGTGGTCACATTCCGGATGGATTTGCAAGTTCTGCGACCTGGCGACTTGGTCGCACAGTCGCATGGTCGGGTGGTCGCATTCCGGATGGATTTGCAAGTTCTGCGACTTGGCGACTTGATCGTACAGTCGCATGGTTGGGTTCCCTTGGATTTTGAGAGAACGAAAATGGCATATGCTACCTCGGCGTTGATGGAGCTCGACGAGGCTTTCTTTCTTAATTTTCCTCTATCCGAGCACTGATAGAACGAGCTCCTGCTGCTGGATTAATTTGCGCCGTTGGCAGAAGGTAGAGCAGCCTTCAAAGATCTAGCAATCTGTGGCTTTCGATGTCGATCTTCAGGATGACATGCACTACTCACCGAAGCACACATATCTGGGAAAAATTGTCTTATATCATTTTGCGCTTTGATCGGTCTTGGTATGGGCAGTTTCCCGTTTGTGCGCAGGCCATAACCAAAACAGGTGGCTTACGAACACTGTTTTCTTCACGGGGCGTGATATATTTCCATTGTCGATAATTTGAGGCAATCATAATTCCATATCCGCTGTTGAGGGGAATAAACCTTTCAAACAATTTGTGCAAGTCGTAAAACCCTTTGTTCTTCGCACATGATCGTAGAAGTTGCATAAATGATAAAGATTCTCCTCCTAGTTTTTCTTTTTAACCCCTTGCTTCAAAACAGTGTTATCGATTTTGTTTCATCTTGATCACCCTTCCCATTCGTCAAGCTAGGGATAAAATCCTATCTCCAGAGAGTGTAGACGATGATGGCAAGGAGAGCAGACCTTTCTCTGGCTTCTTGGGTGGTTCAACGAGCTCGTTCAGGCGCAACTGGTAATATTTAAATCAACATGACTTTGCCACTGATATTTAGGCAGTAGTGCAAGCGTCACAAGTTCAGGTGCGATTTTGAGCTGAATATGAATCCCCAATCGAGCGACCAGAAACATGAGGCTTATTTACATTTGACTTGGTAACAATTGCTCTGTTCTCATCCCCTTCTAAAACACCGAACAACGACGCGGTCCATGTGCCCAACAAAATGCGCACAAGTCACGTGGCAGTGACATCGGATAACGAAGGATCATATCATCTGCTGCAGTTGCTAGGGGACCATTTGTTGGGTGACTTGTCATCTTAATTAATTAATGGAGTCCTAATTTCCCATCAGAACTTAGCTCACGCCCTTTGAAATCCCCAACCTTAATGTCTGCGTTATTTTACTTCGCGTTGTGTGCACACTGTCTTTTTTTCTTTTCTTTTATCAACACAAGTCCTTCGATCAATCCCCGATCGAAGATTGAAATGCTCAAGCCGCCCTCCTTCTGTTCCAAGCGCTGCAAAATTTCCGCATGCACCAATATGGCTTCAAAATATGTTCGCCAATTACAAGTTCTGAGGATGACATGCGCATGCACAAGGCTCATCCAAATGGCAGGTGATAACATTGCACCGGTCTCTTTAACGAATCTCGGCTACAATGATTGGAGGCGGTTGGATGACCTCGTGAAATTTCTCTACTTTGTCGATTCTGTATAACAAAGAAAATCCGGAAAGCTTGATTTTGCCCAACAGATAAAATATGCCGCACTTTACCATAACACCTTGTACACATAAGAGGTGCCCTACGGCTACTTCCATACTTCTCCATCAGTTGTGTCAAAGATCCTCATCTCGATTGAATTAGCATTATTCATTTAAGACTGCAACTTTTTCTGTTCAAGGCTCCATATACTTATCGCCCTAAAGGAAGCTCCAGCTGTTTGAATCATGTGACCCTTTCCCTTTGGGAATGAAAAATACACCTCCGGAAAGGTGTGGCTCAACCGTGATTGACAATTCTCCAACCAATGCGCTCTTGTTATTTTGATTCCAATTTCTTTCTCCCAACGCGATGGTAATATCGTTTGGTATACCATCTGTAGGGTCGACTTGCACGTGACATTATAAGATCAATTAGTTCGCGGTTGGCCCTTTAGAGAACGATGCCCCCAAATAATGAACTTCAGATTATGGGCTTGGTGAAGTACCCAAACTGAGTGCCTAAACAATCTAAGGTGCAAGAGCTTTTAATGTAAATACACAAAAGGTTTCCATTCGAATGCATGCATGGCGATCCCTTCACATATGGTGCGGTTGCAACAAGAGTATCTCGTCATGATGGTGAGAAGGCTCACTAGGGGCTTGGGACAGGTTACGAGGATGTCGTCGTCTATAGGCCAGGTTAAAAACCTTAACGGCTAAGCAAGTAGAAGGGGGACCCGAAATTTTAAATATATCCAAAATTTTGGGTGCTGTTGTAGCGGCTACAACAAAAGATAAAGAAGATAACTAAAGGTTCACAAACACTATCAAGGTTAAGGAAAATAAGATTAATATCTGCCCTATCGAGTTTTCTAACATGGTATCAAAGCTAAGGTGAACAAGGAAGGCAGCTGGAAGGACACTAGAAAGAATTGCTGATCAAAAGATAGGAAGCTCCCAAAGCCTAAAAGAAAAGTCTACAAGGAAAATTGTCTCTTGAAGGGATTTGGTTAAAGGCTCGTTTGTAGAAGACCCTTCCAATCTAGGGTTTCTATATCGAAGAAGATCAAGACTACATCAATCTTGCAAGGAGGTTGTTGATCTCTCAAAAAGGAAAGTCTATCAATCTTGGAAGTTGTTGGTGGAGGAATCCTAGGGAAAATCTTTCAAGGACATCATCAAGAACCATCCAATGGTCGTGGAGGCATCAATAAGGTTGAAGACATCGTCAAGGAAAATCGTGATCTCAAGTAAGTAACATATTATTACACTATGTCTAAATCTTCAAGTCATATTATTACACTATATCTGAATGAAGAAGTCAAATGATGAGGATGTGTCATTCTTTTTCCTGAGAGTCTCTCAACTAAGAGACCACTTGCAAAGGACTTGGGGAACCTATTATTGATTTGAAAGTAACCATCTGTGTATTGAATGCATTGCCACCAAAATGGAGCAGCTTTGCAACAAGCATTTACTCCAAGAATGATTCAACTCACTTTGAAGAGTTTTGGGCGAAATGCATATTGGGAGAATCAAGGATCAAGGTCAAGGATGATATTGGATCAGATGAGCAATCTCAAGAGAGACATGTCCAAAGTGCAATGTTTTGGATGCAATGAATTTGGACACTTTAAGAGGGACTGTTCAAACAAGCAGAACAACAAGAGAAATGTAGTTGAGGCAGTGGGAGAACTTGAGAAGAAAGCAAAGAAGGAAGAAGTGAAGGATATTTACTACTAAAGAAGGTTCACTGACAGTTAGGTTCTCTGTGAAGTTTAATCTTTCTTGTAGAATAGTATGTGTTGCATAACATCATAAAACGAAGCATATGATAGTAGCATGTCTAGAATTTTACATGATTTGGTTGCTATGAAGAAATCATCTAGATAGATGGATAGATAGAACATTTTGCATATTGATCATCCAGACATTATCTAACATTATGTTAGAGGTAGTCATCTTGCTCAGGTGGATCGTCATGATCCTGGAAGAACCATCATTATGGAAGATTCTTGGGAAAAGCACTGTGACAAGGTTTGTATGCATTCCATGTAATGTGGAGTCAATACTAGAATAGGGATGAAGGAATGCAATGGGTCAGGATGCAGGCTCTTTGTGATATATATATATATATATAGCTAGATGGTCGGATAAAAGCATAAGAATGCATATTGGATATAAAACTTTGTATAAGATTCATATGTACAAGAATCTTATGGAAGAAAAGTTGGTCATAAAATATGCTCAAGTATATGGATATATGATGCTTGAAAAGAATAAGATTCGACTTACTTTAAAATGAATAAAAGATTAGGACTTTCTCTAGATTATGTAAATAATGATTAACATCCAGTATAATCTCTGAAAGGAAAAGTTGTAACTTGGTAATCAAGTTCGATCCTTGGGCACTCTGATGCATGAAGGAAGTTTCAATTGGAGATGGTTGATGAGGATGTTGATGGAACAAGAATGCCATCATGATGAGGTAAGTCTGATTTTCATTATTGTTGGTTATCTGGTTAACATATTATTTTGCTACCAGGAAGATGTTGTAGGAATATATGATGACACTTGAGGCAAGTTCAGTTGTATGGATAAAGGATATTGAGAGAAGCTCCATATCTAGTACTTGGCAACTGTGAAGTCAAGATATGGACATCATGAGGTGGTAGTGCGAGAAGATAACCTGGAGGTCAAAGGAAGATCACTTTCAAGAAAAAACTATGATCAACTCGAAGTTTGGGAAGGCTCAATGTAATGCCTTCATATCGAAGAAGAAAGTGATGAACAAGAAGATTGGCCTGGAACTTGTCACAAGATTGAAGAGAAGGTGGCTCCATGATACCCTGAAAGAAAGAAAGCTCGATGAAGCAGAAGAAAGAGGGAGCCAGACAACTATGAAGAACTTGTAGCTGATACTCTTTTGAAGACAAGTTGTAAGGCTTGTGATGGTGACTTTCCAAATAGAAAGGAAGTCTAGATCTCTTATGTTTTTGAGAGGGAATAAAGGAGTCTCCTTGTATAGGAGCAAGGTTCTATTCTCAAGACTAAAGGAGAATAGGGATATCCTCTCTGGTTGTGAAGGCGTGATGTTGGACATCACATGTGCATTCTCCTCTTCAGGTAATAAAGAGAGAATGACAGAGGATTGGATATTCATCCATGGTTTCCTTGAGGATATAGCATCCAAGAAAGGAAAGATACCGACACTCTTTGAGGATGGGACATGTATCCAAGAGAAGAATGGTCGAAGAGGATCGATATTATTTGAGGACTCAGGATTGGAGATCAAAGATAAGAATAGTCCTAAAAGAACATACCTTGTAGACATCTAGATGGGGTATGTACCTTGTAGAGGTAGTGCGGTATCACGCGTAAAGCCTAGCAACATAATGCTCTTGATTAAAGAAGAGCTTGTCTGTTAAATTGGACAACTAGGTCCAAACTCCATGTTGTGATGCTCAGATGAAGACACCAATATTTTTATTGGGTTCCTCTTTCAGAGAGGTGCAAGATTGATCTAAAGATCATCTTGATCCGATGAGTAGAACATTTATTTTGAATTTATTTTTAATACTTTCAAAATATGTGCAGGTCGACCTTAAGGTCTTACACCCCCAGCAAATGTGTCACACACCCTCAGTGATTGATATAAATAGAGTCTCAACGTTGGAGGACATTTCACTCATCTCATCCTCACACATTCTCTCCTCTTCTGATTGGTTCGAGCTCCTTGGAGGCAGTTTCTGTTCACACATGGGAAAGAAGGACGAAGATATTTCTGCTGTAGCTAGGGTTTCCACCGCAGGTTTGACCAGTGTTGACTTTGGTCAAAGGGAGCTGAATTTTGGCGTAGACTTCGATTTCTAAAGTCCGTACATTTTGGCACAAGAACTGAGGTCAAAGGTTGACCATAGACCGAGATGCATTGACTTTTACTTGCCACTGTTCTGTGTTGACTTTTTTGGGCAGCATTGACTTTTCTGGAGTTGACTTTGAGTTGACCGTTTCACTGTTTTGAGGGTTGTTGTGACACATGCTGGGCTGGCTGACCAAGGAGACTTTGCTGGTTGAAGCATCCTGCTGATTGCCGCAACGCACCAACAAATATATATTTTTCTGACTTGTCTTCTGTTGATCCATTGGTATGTTCTATCAGCATTTTACTTAATGATTTATGTGATTGCTGTCTAGTATTGAAGAGAAAGTAAAGTTGCATCAAGCATAGAACATCTACATAAATTTACATGGTATCAGAGCTGAGGTGAAGACAAAGTCCTAATTTGTAGCAATCACCGAAGAAGAAAATGGGTTCCACAAACTATGGCTTCAAGGAGGATGATAAATTCACTGGGAAGGATGACTTCCATGCTTGGAAGATGATATTGGATCTTAAATTGGAAGACCAAGATGTCATGGACTATGTGCAGGGTAAAATCCAAGAACCTCCATCCACTGCTACTGTTGCTGCCAAAACAAAGTACAAGAAGGGGGAGATCAAAGCAAAACTGATGATCAGTGAATCCATTCATACGAGTTTGGTGGCCTACATCTCTGAGCTAGGCACATCCAAAGAGATGTATGATAAGTTGGTCCTCATGTTCAAGGCCAACAATGCAAATCAAGCACTATTCTTGAAGAATCAATTGAAGAATATGAAGAAAGGTAAGGATGAGTCTGTTCAATCATACTTTCTGAAGCTGACCGAGATCAGGAACAATCTGCTGGCTATTGGGGAGACAATAGCTGATCGAGAGATGGTACTCACCGCACTTGGAAGGCTCCTATCCGAATGGCATGTGGTCAACACTACCATTCTAGATAATAATGTGATACCTGACTTTGACGAAGTACTATCGAGATGCATTCAAGAAGAGACAAGAATGAAGGAGTATGGAAATGAAGGAAATGCTGCCTATGCTACTCATTCTAGAAAGAAGAAATTTGGTGGTCCAAAGAACAAAGGAAAAGCTGGGGCCCAAGGAAAGAAGGGCAAGTGTTTCACTTGTCATGGGCCAGGTCACTATGCTAGAGAATGTCCTTTCAAGAAGGATTCTCCTGATGGTGATGACAACAACAACAACTGGAGGAATGGCAATCAAAGGAACAACAGGTTCAAGAGAAAGAGGGAAGGCTACCTTCGGCGGAAATGATCAACCTTTCAAAAGGTCAAGAAACTCCAGGTATGAGGAATCAAATGTTGTTGATAAAAGAAATGAATACATTCTTGTATCTGCCCTCTCTGTTGCATCTCCACCCGACACTATGTATGTTTGGTTGACAGATAGTGGTGCCTCAAGGCACATCACTGGGTTCAAGGAAGCACTCTCTGATATGGTGGAGAAGGATACTAATCAGGAAATTATCCTTGGGGATAATGCCACATATCCCGTGAAAGGGACAAGGACTGTGACCCTCCACTTGTCTCGAGGTCAAGTCCTCCGCTTGCAGGATGTACTCTATGTACCAAATTTGAAGAAGAACCTTGTGTCTATATCGGCCATGGAAGACAAAGGTTTCAATGTGGCATTCACTGATGGAAAGGTGCGCATGTGGAAGAAGAGCTTCAAGGAAGCTATCATGATTGGGTTTAGAGTTGATACACTCTACCAGATTGGAGGAAGTCCACTGGGAGTGATGACATGTGAAACTATCCGACACACTGAACTATGGCACCGGAGGTTTGGACACCTTCAATACAAGGCCCTTCTCGAAGAAAGGAAGGTGGTGACAGGGATGCCCGAGTTTTCAAATAATCTTGAAGGTGTATGTAAAGGTTGTACCGAAGGAAAGCATACAAGGGGACCTTTCCCCTCAAGTGTCACAAAGACATCTGATGTCTTGCAATTGATCCATTCTGATCTTTTTGGTATGCTGCCCGTGACATCCTTGGGAGGATGCTCTTATTATATGACGTTCATAAATGACTTCTCTCGCAAAACCTGGATACTCTTCTTAAAGAAGAAGGATGAGGCTTTCATGTGGTTCCGTACCTTCAAAGCCTTGGTGGAAAATATGACAGGGAAGAAGATCAAGATTTTGAGAATCGATAATGGCACTGAATATGAGACAAACAAGTTCAAGGACTTTTGCAGAGAAGCTGGCATCAAGAAGGAGACCACAACTATCTATACTCCTGAGAAAAATGGCGTTGCTGAATGAAAGAACATGACCATTGTGGAAGCTGCCCGTGCCATGCTATGTGACCAAGGTCTACCGAAGCTTTTGTGGGGAGAAGCTGCGAACACTACTGTGTACATACAAAACCGATGCCCGCATTCCGCTCTGGACTCCAAAACTCCCGAAGAGGTTTTCTCTGGTAAGAAACCTGACGTCTCACATTTTAGAGTTTTTGAATGTCCTGTTTATTTCCATGTGCCAAAAGAGAAGAGGAGCAAGCTGGATGCTTCTTGGAAGAAAGGAATGTTTGTGGGCTACAGCGAAATTTTGAAGGCCTATAGAGTCTATGTGCTTGGTCAAAGGGAAGTGGAGATATGCCACTATGTCACTTTTGACGAAGATGCTTCCTTGAGGAAAGTAGTCAATCTTCCGAGATCTGAGGAAGACCATGAAGCAAGGCCTGGAAATCAAGAAGGACCGAAGGATGAGACGATGCCTGATGTTGAAGGATCGATGGATCCGATTGATCCACCTCCTTCACTGGGAAAGAGACCATCACAGCTCAGGGACACTCTTGAGGATGCCAAGGGACATATGGCCCCAAGGGGGACATTCCATGAAAGCAAGAAGCCGAGTAGATACCATGGGTATCTAGCAGCCATGCGTACTATTGTACAATCTGAGCCTGGATCTTTTGAGGAAGCCATAAAGCATCAAGTCTGGAAGGATGCTATGCACGAAGAGTATGAGTCCATAATGAAGAATGATGTCTGGGATGTGGTTCCAAGACCGAAGGACAAAGCAGTTGTCACCTCGAAATGTCTCTACAAGATCAAGCATGGATCTGATGGAAGTGCTGAAAAGTTCAAGGCAAGGTTCGTTGCCTGTGGCTTCTCTCAAAAGGCAGGCATCGACTATGATGACATATTTGCACCTATGGCCCGATATACCACCATTCGATCTGTTATGGCCCTTACTGCTACGCAAATATGGAGTCTCCATCAGATGGATGTGAAGACCACACTTCTGCATGGTGCGATAAAGGAAGAGGTATATGTGGAGCAACCTCTAGGGTTCGAAGTCCAGGATTGGGACACCCATGTCTGCAGGTTGAAGAAAGCCCTTTATGGGCTGAAGCAAGCACACAGAGCTTGGTATGAGAGGATAGATAGCTACCTGATGAAGCTGGGCTTCACTCGTAGTAATGCTGATCCGAACCTTTACTTCAAGGTTGACAGGGAGAAGCCTCTCATTCTGGTGTTGTATGTGGATGACCTCTTCCTGACAGGTGCTGACCCTCTCATTCATTAGTGCAAGAGGGAGCTCGCTGCTGAGTTCGAGATGAAGGACCTAGGACTGATGCACTATTTCCTAGCCCTGGAGGTCTGGCAGAGACCAGGCGAGATTTTCCTTTCTCAAGGAAAATACATTGTGAAGCTTCTGGAAAGATTTGGTATGGTGGACTGCAAGTCCATGTCGACACCGATGGAGCTCAACTTTAAGAAGTTGAGCGGCAGCGCTGCTGGGTTCGTGTTAGCAAATCCTACCGAGTATCGTCAACTCGTAGGGGCCCTGATGTTCTTAGTGAACACTCGTCCAGATATATGTTTTGCAGTGAACACTTTGAGTCAACAGATGGTTGAGCCTCATCACTTTCACTGGGTTGGTGCCAAATATCTTCTGAGATATCTTTGGGGCAGGATAAACCATGGGCTGAGATACACTACCGGGAGCGTGACACTCCTTGGATATACTGATGCCGATTGGGCTGGCAGTGTGGTGGATCGTAAGAGCACATCGGGATGCTGCTTCAATCTTGGTTCTGCTTCGATATCATGGATGAGAAGGAAGCAAAAGTCGGTGGCTTTGAGCACCGCGGAGGCCGAATACATTGCAGCGAGTATGGCCTGTTGTGAAGCAGTTTGGTTGCGAAAGCTCTTTAGTGAGCTGTTCGGACATGTGCTAGATACCACCGTGATACTCTGTGATAACTAGAGTGGGATTCGCTTGTCCGAGAATCCCGTATTCCATGATCGATCCAAGCATATTGATATCAGGTACCACTTTATTCGGGATAGTGTACAGCAAGGCGCCGTAAGGCTCGATCATATAGGAACTGATGAGCATGTTGTGGATATTCTCACAAAGCCCCTGTGGAAGGTCAAGTTCCTAACCTTCCGTGAGAGTCTTGGTATCGTGGAACGACCCTATGATGTGGGTCCTGTTGGACGATGAGCTCTATGAGCTCTAGGGGGCTTTGGGGATAGCTTCTCGGAGCTATAAGCACTCACAGGGCTAGGCTTGCCAAACCTTGTGGTGCTTTTGCCCCACCGTTATGATGTTTGAGTTGGTTCACCTCTCATTATCTGTGCTCCGTATGCATCCTACCCATTGAGTTTAGGGCTCATGGGAAGTGCCTCTCATTTGGCCAGTGAGGTGGGAAAATCTAGAGACTAGTAGCAAAGATTGATGGATGAATCAGAGCTTGCCGTACTCTTTATCTAGGATGACACGGTCCAACCACTTGATCTGGGATCAAGTCTAGTGAGGCTTCGGACCTCCTTCTAACTTCGAGTCAGATAAACCAACTTCGGGTTGGTGTGAGACTCTTTGTGAGTCCTATAGAGGTTTCGGACCTCTAGGCTGAATCTGTCAACCGGGAATGATGTCTTTGTGACTGACCCACTTCTGTTTTGAAATAAAGAGGCCAACAAAGCAAGTTACGGCGGGATGACGCACGATGTTTGATTGCACAGGGGGATGGAGTTCTCCCTAGTTGAGAGGGAGTGTTAAATTGGACAATTAGGTCCAAACTCCATGTTGTGATGCTCAGATGAAGACACCAATATTTTTATTGGGTTCCTCTTTCGGAGAGGTGCAAGATTGATCTGAAGATCATCTTGATCTGATGAACAGAACATTTATTTTGAATACTTTCAAAATATGTGCAGGTCGGCCTTAAGGTTTTACACCCCCAGCAAATGTGTCACACACCCTCAGTGATTGATATAAATAGAGTCAACGTTGGAGGACATTTCACTCATCTCATCCTCACACATTCTCTCTCCTCTTCTGATTGGTTTGAGCTCCTTGGAGGCAGTTTTCTGTTCACACGTGGGAAAGAAGGACGAAGATATTTTTGCTGCAGCTAGGGTTTCCATCGCAGGTTTGACCAACGTTGACTTTGGTCAAAAGGAGTTGAATTTTGGCATAGACTTTGATTTCTGAAGTCCATACAATTTGGCACAAGAACCGAGGTCAAAGGTTGACCATAGACTGAGCTGCGTTGACTTTTACTTGCCGTTGTTCTGCGTTGACTTTTCTGGGGTTGAATTTGAGTTGACTGTTTGGTTGTTTTGAGGGTTGTTGTGACACATGATGGGCTGGCTGACCAAGGAGACTTTGCTGGTTGAAGCATCCTGCTGATCGCCGTAACGCACCAACAAATATATATTTTTCTGGCTTGTCTTCTATTGATCCACTGGTATGTTCTATTGGCATTTTACTTAATGATTTATGTGATCGCTGTCTAGTATTGAAGAAAAAGTAAAGTTGCATCAAGCATAGAAGTTAGAACATCTACATAAATTTACATTGTCCAGTTAGGCCTCAGGGACAATGCTGGTCATGATGGTGATGCTTACAATATGGCTTATCGATCTGACTCTTTTTGAGAACTCTTCAGTTTGAGATATGATGTTGTACTGATGGTACAATTATGAAGACCTCCCTAGTTAAGAGGGAGTGTTGAGAAATGTAACTAGTTTCGGTCTTCATAATTGTTTTTTTTGTTAAAGCATGGGTTTCGTGCTCATTATTGATGGTCTTTTAGGTAAAAGCATGTTCTTCATGCTTTTAGGGTTTGTTAGGTCTTAGGATTTATTGTCATGAGTCAATGGAGTCAACATCATGTTTATAAGACCCTTTCGAGAAATTTGTAATTATAAAAGAATTATTGTTGAGTTTAGAAAGTCCTGGGATCTCCAAGAGTACAAGTCGTCTTTGGGATCATAAAGTCGGCCTAAAAGAGGGAATTCGACCCCTTGAGAAGGCTATATAAAGGAGCAATTTGACCTCATTTGAGACACACTCACTCACAAGTTTGATTTATAAGAAAGAGTTCAATTTGTAGTTGGGAAAGGCAAAAGAAGAGGAGTGAAGGTCTAAAGAAGTTGGGAGGACAAAATTTCTTGTTTGTGGGCTTTATCTCTCTCACACGTGCGGAATTCTAGGGTTTCTAGGTTGCAGAAATAGGCAAAAGTTTCCCGTCCAAGTTGCAGTAGGACGAAGTGCAAAATTTGGTAGTTTGAAGAGGGAAAATCCTTGTCTTGACCTTGTTGACCATGGGAGAGCTGTCTTGCTCTAAGTAGGTCTCAGGAGGAGGCTATATTAGGGTTTCCAAGAAGCTGCTAGGACGAATTTGCTGGGTCAAAGTCGCAGGTCGAGTAGCAGTGCTATAGCTGGCAGGTCAAAGTTGCAGGGTGTAGTAGTTTGGTGCAGAATAAAGGAAAGACTTGAGAAAGGGCCGACTTGGTACTGGGAGAAGGACTTGGTCTAAAGATTGGGTATTTGTATTTCATTTGAAGCAAATTCTAAGAAGAGAAGAGTTTTTGGGTTTTACCCTTGGAGGGGTTTTACCCTGGCTAAGAGCTTATATCTGTGCCCTCTTTTGTTACTGTTATTGTTCTTGATATTGTTTGATGAAAATCTAACTAAAGAAGTTAAAGAAAATAACTAAAGATTCACAAGCACTATCAAGGTTAAGGAAAATAAGATTAATAACTGCCCTGTCGATTTTTCTAACAAGGCATTCATAAGAATGTGCACTGTAATATTCCCAAATGGGAAAAGCAGGAATATAGTGCAAAATGCTGGAACAATAGTGTAAAACATCATATAAAAGCAAGAGGCCAATATGGAGACCTTCTATTCATTATAACAGCAGCAAAATATACATCATAAATGGGCCATAGGATGTACAATAAGATAGAACAAGCCTCCAATGGACAAAATCCCTCAAAAGAGGTGCTGCTACTATATATAAAGAGCTGGAAGGCTGCTACAACGCTGTTTAAAAGACACTGCTACAACAAATGAATATACAACAGATCTAAGGCTGATATGTGCCTCAAAAGATAGATCCAATACAGATCTGAGCACTATACAACCTCCAATAAAGAACCCCTTAAGGGTTTTCAGCAAAACACCATGTACAAGATGGGAATCTAAGCCCTAGGGCTGAAGATCCACTGCCAAATATAGATCTTGAAAGTGTGGCTGATCTGATATGATAAATAATGTAGCCTCCTCCAATAGATCTCCTAGGTGAAAGGAAGATCCCCTTCACTAGCAAACCTCTTCTCCAAATGGTGTGCCAAACCACCCTGCAACTCTTGCAAAAATAACGCAGATCTGGAAATAAAATGCGCTGTAGGGGCAAATAAGTCAATGGCCTGAAGCCAAGATATGGAAATGAGCACAAGGGCCTTCCTTACTGTCCTCCCAATGGAAAGGAAGCCTTCTCCACTGAAAATAACTAATGAGATGACCCAAAGATGGTCTCCACTGCTACAACTTGCAAACAACTCAACCCTCAACAAAATATGATAGTGGGCAAGATGAAGCTTGGCCTTAAGCCTGATAGTGGGCAATGTAGTACAGGACTCCTCCAAGAGCTTCTCAATGGAAGAGGTGGGATTCCTGATCAGGAACACCTAGTGCTAAACAACATTCAATCTCAGCTAAACAGCTAGAGAAAGGTATATGTCTAAATAGACCATATATTCAGAAATATCATATACATCAACCTCCTGAATATGGCTGCCATCCTCTTCCTTTTATAAGATATGAGCTTTCAAACCCTAAGCCCCATTCATTTATGACCCTACTTCCATGCAAAGCATCTCCATGTAAAACTACGCTGTCTTTCATTGATGGCCACTCCATGATAGCGCTGTTGATTTGGTCAAAGTTGACCCATTCTAGGTGTTCCAGCCTCTTTTCACACCTAAAGCTGCTCAATTAAGCTGCCAAGATCTATCCTTTTCACATTGACATTGATTTATTCATTATTAAGGAGAATTATGGACCTCCATTGTCCTCTTATTCATAAAACAGAGCAGCAAAACAAAACTTAATATTCCAACTAGCTCATGGCTAATTGGGAATAAGCAAATCAGTTGCTTTAAAGTTCTCACCCCCTTGGATGATTGATAAGTGGGGGTCCCTAGTAATCTGACTCCGTGGATTTAGAGTCTTGACCACTGGCAACATTATGACGAATGTAAAGCATCCCCTCAAAGTTGCGAAGACACATTCACCAAGGGGTGACAAGACAAAAAGAGGATATCCATGCAAATAGAGGAATTATCAAGGAGCATGATTAAGATGATGCCACCATCGCTTGTCCAAACCTTCTTTATTAGTGTTGTGGAATGAAAATGAAAAGATGACATATGCCATTCCTTACCTGCTTCTTGTCCTTTTTGTTATTATTTCAGCACTTTGAGGGGCCTCCTGACACCTGACTCTTTAGGAGACTAACCAGCACAAGTGAAGATGCCTGCCTTGTCAAGAGAATGATGAGCGTTCTGATTCACCGCTGGAACTTCACTCATTCCTGATCTTACCACGAGATGGGACATAAGATTGTTTCCTCCCCACTAAGATCCTCCTGCTGCATTATTTAGCTTCCTGGTCAGGAGGCACAGTTGTTGATTTGCTTTGGAATTGTTTTCTCTGCTGTATTTTCTGTAAATGTGGAGTAGTTGAAGAGAGCAACAATTTGCCCCTTTCCAGCACTGTGGTTATTCTGCAATTGTTGGGATTGTAATCACCTCTTAGTGCTACGATTATTAGAGAGGAGTTGCCGATGTAGACTGATGGATCAAAGGTAAGAAATTTGGCTATCTGTAAATTTCTATTAATGCTAAGACTTTAACATGGTTAGTAGTTGTGTTTCTGACATCCATGCAACTTCATCTTTTTTCCTTCCTCCTGGGTTATAAATCAGGCCTCCTAATCTGACAAGGATAGGGTTTCCTTTATATGTCCCATTTTAAAAATGATATATTTATTTTTCTTAGAAATCCATTTTTTAATGTCTTCATATTGAGGCTCAAGCAAGGGCTTTGTAGAGTAACAGGAAGGAGAGCTATGAGTCAATTTTAGTTAGCATCATTTTCTTAGCCAGTCTGTTTCTTTTTCTTCCAAGTTTATAGTTTCTTCTCATTTGTAATATGGTCTTCTGCTTTCTGTCGATAGGGCTATTAGTGAAGCTATGTCTTGAACATTGTGTTTTTATTTATTGTTATATATGTGGTCAATTGTGTTCAAGCCAAATTCCAGAGAAATTCTTGGAAGCATACCCTAGGTTTTTGTGAGCAGAGGCTTCCTTAGCAAAGATTTGGCGTAATCTATAGAGCAGGAGCTGAATATGGAGTTACAATTTAAGATGTCATGTGTTCGCTTGACTCCTGATTCAATGTAGAGAGCAGTCTATTCTTCTCTCGAAATTCGTATACTAAAATTAATAATGTGTAGTTTCTTCACTTTCTTTGCATAAAAGTTAAAACACAGATTGAAAAGCCATGAATGCTTCTCTTTGCAAGGTTTTCTGATGTTAAAAATATAGTGTGTTAAAACAAGTTCCATGCTTCCTCAAACTGGGTGGCATTCAGGTTCCTGAATATTGAGCAAAGACCCCAGCATGGTTGCCAAGCAAGAGGATGTCTGCGAACATGCACAAAAAGTTGTGTAGTAAGTATCATGGGGCTAGTTTGCAACCATCACTCCAGTTGCCTAGAAAAGAGGTTAACTTATTTATGGAGCAAAATGGAGAAGACACACTGAGCAAGGGAAATTTGCAAGAGAAAAAGGACTCTTGCTCAGCAGACTGGCTAGTGACCAAATTCTACTATGATTTAAAAAGGGAGTTAACACATCGATCAAGTAAAATGGGAAGAAGTGGGAAACATTGGTTTTGAATGATATGTCATCCTTGGAGCGAATATAGGCCATGTGGACAACCACATCAAGCAAGGAGTTACAGTGACGACAGAGGGTTATGTTGATGGTGGAGTGGAGTCCTGGCTGAGGAACAAAGGAACACCAAGGGAAGATAATGCAGAGGGAAAGAATAGGAAGGGCTTCGATGGCAGAATTTTAGAGTCTTACTAGTGCAAGGTCCTGAATAGAACAAGGAGCAAGGAGAGCAATAAGAAGGGGGAGAAAAGGGAATTGAATGATGTTATAGTAGTTTTGGAGTTGTTATGACACAAATCTGCACAAACAAATTTGTCTGGTAATTTTAAAATTTACACAGCCAACGCTGTCATAGTTGGAAGCCTTTCCAATTGGAATAATAATATCCTAGCCTCAGGGGGGTGTCCCTAATCGTTGTATGCTGCTGTCTAAAATAATATTTCTGCACGTTTTCTAAATATGATCAACACTAAAAAATCACCCTCAAGATGTCCGGAAACAGTTGAGAGTCAGGGTGAGTTCAGATAATAATTTTGTGATGGTTGGGATCAGATTACAGAGGTATGTTTAACAATGAAATACATGAAGTTTGCATGAGAGAATGTGTGCTATAAGTGAAATAGGTTCACAATAAGTGCATAGAAGACCACGTTAATCTACGATAACAATTTAATCAACACAACCATTAGACTGCAGAGAGAAAGAAACAAACATAACTGAATCAAATGAGTCATTACTGAAGAGATTGCTTGCTTCATAGTGAATAATAGATGACAGGTTTCCATTGATCTGCTTTCCTGCAACGGAGGTGGTGGTAATCCACATGTACCTGTTGTTTAGATCACAACTATGTGTTGCAACAAAACTCTGCAAATATAGGGCGACAGCAAGTACCAAGCCCCCTCCTCCATAAGCATGATCCATGGTTCAGAAGGAACCATTTTAATCATAACCCATGTGATTGCGAAGCTCAAGTCCAATAGACATGACTTCCACCAAGAAGATGACATCTAGCTTGGCTTTTTGAAGAACTCCATGAATAAACTGCTTAGGACTTGGGATTGTCATCCATCGATGTCTCCTTCCACTTGTTGGATTTTTCCTGAAAACAATTACCAATTTTGTTTCTTGAGCATGTGCTTAACCCGGGTGTATGACTCCTTAAACTCCTTTTGACACTCCCTACAAACCCATGCCAATGATCTCCCTCTTTGGATCTTCTCTACAACAGTTACATATTTCCAAAGTGGTGACTTTGGATCAACTTTAGAGACATTCAATTTCATGTTCATCTGCCTCACAAATGACTGAACTTGAAGTTGCCATGATGATGATGTAAATGAAACTGCAAAATAAAATTGACAATTACAAATTCAAACTCAAATAATTTTAAAAAAGGTTTGGTGATATTCTAGTGAAATAATAAATATTTGTTTATACTTTCTAACGACTTAAAGAATTAGAGAAGTACAGTTTCTCCTCTATCA
This sequence comes from Pinus albicaulis, assembly GCA_034641835.2. Classification (NCBI taxonomy): domain Eukaryota; kingdom Viridiplantae; phylum Streptophyta; class Pinopsida; order Pinales; family Pinaceae; genus Pinus; species Pinus albicaulis. The sequence continues at coordinate 677,703,466 of CM076573.1, forward strand.
CATGACACAAACAAGTTTGCTTGACCAAGTACTACCTATAAGGCTATAAGCACTTAAGAAAACAAACTGTGGAAGCACTCTTTTCTCTTTAGTGGGATTTTAATGGTCGTCTAGTTGCTGGGGCATAGCATACGACTAATATGGAAGCTGGGGTTTGTATTATGTAAACATTGCTTGGATACCTAATAGCTTGACCCAACCCCTTACACTAATAGGGTCCTGTTTTTGTGAGTTGCATGCAATGGACAAAGAAGCTTTCAAATTTTCAAAGCACTCTCAAAAATCATAACTAAAACCATTTATTGCAAAATGAGCTTAGAGGTAGGATCCTTGTGGAATAATTTGAAGTGGTCATATGGGAATTGTGAAAATTCCTCAACTGGAATCCTATTGCAGCCGTTGGTATTATTTCTCCTAATTGTTTATTTGCTACAACGAATATCGAAATAAACACACTGCAACCTTCACAAATAAAATTCCGCGGAAAAATAAACGCTGGAAATTGAGAAATGCTACCATATACACATAAAATTAACACACTTGTTTTTGGACAAAAGTCCCAGAAAAACCCAATGCAAAAAAACCGGTGCAACATCTAAGGGTTTTATTATTATGTAACAGTGAGAAATTATGAGTACAATTGGATGTCGAAATTTGGCAATCCTACGAGAAAAATACTAGCAAAATCTAGTGAGGAATTTCCTCACCCCACAAGCAAACCGCAATGCAACCTGCCTCTAGAAAACTTGACCCTCTGATTCTCTGCGTCAGCCTCTGCGTTGCACTGTGTAGTTTGCTTGACGTCAAGCCTTTGACTGCTCTCTAATGAAGTCGTTTTGCCTTCTGCTTGCTAGGAAAATGCTTCTCCGACACTCTGGGACTCCTTCTCAGCCTCTGGAATTGAAGAGGTCTTTCCCTCTTAGCAAATCAAACTTGCCTCGAGAAGTTACTACACAATCCCTGCGTCAGCTTCTCTGTGGCTCTTCTGCCTCTTTGCAGATGCACTCACTGGATCTGGAATACTTCCTCCAACCTCACTATCTCTGCCCCTCACACACTGCTTCGATCTCTGGCTCTCTCCGACAACTAACTGCTGCCACTCTGGAAATCGCTCTGTTAAGAAATCGAACTTCTGGTGCTTTCAAATGTATTCTCCATCACCACATTGATCTCCTCTTATAATCCTCTGTTGGAGCACCAATGACCAACGTTAAAACATAATCGATGGCTAGGATCATTTCTGGATCGATCTGTGTGAGTTTCTAGATGATTCTCTCCTTGAATTAATTAATACTGATTAATTAACCTATTTTCCTAAGTTTAAACTTAGAAAACATTAAAAATTTGGTTAATAATCTAATTAAGTATCTTCTAGGCGGAATTTCCAGAAACGATTTATGGGTTTTGGAGATCTCATGTATTCTAGCCTCTCCACAAAGTTTCTAATGTATTCTAGCCTCTTCACAAATTTTCGTGGCTAGAACACATTCGATGCTACAAAAACTAACAGGAATCCCTTGAAAGTTTTAAACTTGATCTTCTTTTCATCATTGCACTTTTGTATTGTAAATTTTCTAAAGTGTTAACAATAATAATGTGCTTAATACTTTTGTTTTGTCCCTTTGGGCCTTGGTTGAATATACAATGGAGAATGGTGATATTGATTTTGTTCATAAATGTTAAATTTTCTGCTCTCTAGAGTCTAGATTCTTGAATTTTAAATTTTCAGGTTTGAGCTCTATTTTATTTCAGTTTAGAATTCCTCTTTATGTAATGTGTGGATGCTAATTAAAGTTTATTGACTATATAACCAAAGAGGCTTATGAAACTTAGAAACTTTGAAAAACTGAAAGTACTCATTGAGTCTTACCTCATCTGCTTGCCTGGAAGTTGGAACGGTGGAACTGCTTGCAGTTGCAACTTAACTGGCAACTTTAGCAGCTTCGCTCTAGCTCAGGGTTAGGGATGGCTTTGAGTTTGAAGTTTGACTGTGGTGGCTCCAACAAACAACTCTTATCAACAGTAGCCAACATGAACAAACAACTCTTACCGTCTTACAATTCCAACAGGCACGCGGCAACTCTTCACAATGGCTCGAGAGTCGAATGAAGCGGCCCGACGGGTTTAGGTTTAGAGTCAATGTTTCATTGTTCATGGTTTCAACTTTCGATTGAGTCGTTTCAACTTTAATGCGACCTTGACAATTAAAAATTTAATTCGACAAAAAGAAAAAATTGTCTGTTTCCTGCGATTGGTTGATTTGATCTGTTCTTGACTTGATGCATTTTCGTTATCCGATCCGTTTTTGAAAATCCGTGATCCATACCACAATTCTAGATTCATATCATAATTCAGTCCCAAAAACTGAAACGGAAGTGATACCTATCCAGTCAGTTTCCAAGCCAGATTGCACACGTTTCCGTAACCGAAACGATGATTGACGTTTCAGAGGGTTAGGGACGACATTTATGACAACTTAGATTTACTCTTATAATCTCTTGTTGGACTCAACGACCATGATCATATCTCAATCAATGGCTAAGATTATCTTTACTCTGTCAAATGACCTTTCCAGAAGTCTCTAGTGCAAATTTAATATTCCTCAATTAATCTGATTTAATTAACCAATTTTCCTAAGTTAAACTTAGGAAATATTTAATTATTGGCTAATTAATCTAATTGAGGTGTTTCTAAGGCATTTCTTGCAAAACCTTTTTTGGGTATTGAAGTAAACATGTTCCTTAGCCTCATAGACACCATAGAGACTAGAACAGCTATCTGCTGCTACCAAAAACTAACAATGGTTTACATATTACATGTTGTTTTTAAATTAAATTTGCTGTTCATAAGGTGTTATGTTGGTCATTTAATAGTTCAGACCTAAGTTGCAGGAAATGTAGGGTAGGGGTCTGTTTCCGCCTTGAAACGAAACGGAAACGTGTTCCTAGGCTGTATGGGCGCGTTTCCGTTGTTTTAACTTAAATTTTTTTGCTTTTTTTTGGGGTTCATGTGTTTTGTTATTATTTTAATTGTGGAAAGTGTCTTTTGTTACATCTAGATGTCTCTTTCAACTTATAAAAAGGCTCTCGCTTCTAATGATCAAGCCTATGGCCCTAGTATTTATATGCGATTCATGGTAATGTTAAATTCTTAAAGTAAAAGTGACATTCTCCTTAATCTTCATTTTCCTTAAAGTAAAAGTAAAAGTGACATTCTCCTTTTACTTAAATTTTTAACATTACCATGAAATGACTCGGGATGTTTGAGAGTGGTTCCAACCTCATTGGATTTCATATGGAGAAAGTAGAATTTTAGATCTCATTCAAAATCCAACAGACTTATCAGTTTTTCAGGATTTCAGGATTGGGTGATTGCAATGTTTCCATTGAATTTTGTCATGTATTAGGGTATGGAACTCGTATTTAATCAAGAGCACCAATCCCTCTATGTACCTTGATGTTAGTGACATTGGTTGTCAAAATCCTCTATCATGACCCTACTAAAAATGTACCCATCACTCAAACAAAACCTTGACTTGACATGCTCATAGTTTTTATTGTACTTGCAGCCTCATAGTCTTTATTGTACTTGCATCCTCATATATATAATAAAGGCTGATTTTGATATATAATAAAGGTTGGTTTTGGATATTTCGATATTGCTATTTTTATTATGTGTCTGTTATCAATGATCATTCATGAGTAAATGTCTTGTAACTTGTAATAGTTTATGCTTTGAATTTATAATGTATGTTTTATGATTTCACATAACATTTCTTAAATGTCATAATTTTTAATATAAATTTAAATTATAACATATATATATATATCACGTTTCCCCGTTTCCAAAATTTGGGGAGGTCGCGTTTTGTATCGCTTCCTGTTTCGGAAACTCGTTTCCGTTTCCCCATTTCGTGCAACTTATGTGTAGACAAATATTAAAAGGAAAAGTAAAAGTGCTTCTTGAATTCACTAAACTGATTCACCCCCCCTTAGTTTGGTCAAGTTTCCAACAACTCTACTCTCTTTCTTTGAATATAAAATGTTTGCGAGTACAAAGAAGGATTACATGTGGCTTGTGGGCTACTACAATGCACAAATTCTTTGTGTGCTCTATCTCTTATCCCTCTTGGCTATTTTGCTCAGCTATGGAACAAATGCAGTTGAAAGAATGGAACCCCTGTAGAAATTTGATAACCCAACCCCAGTTTTCAGTTTCTCCTTATTTCTCCCATAAAGTTAAATGCCCATTCCCATAGCCATACATTCGACAAGCTGGAAAAGTAAATATTTTTTGAAAACACTAATTCTGGAAATTTCACAACGCTGAAATGTAGAAATAAAAACTCAGAAAAATAAATCAGCGACACAGAATTTTGACACGCTGATTTTTGGTCAATGTGACCCTGGAAAAACCCCCTACAACTCCTGGGGAAAACCAGTTCGAAAGCTTCTTCTTATTTTTGATAAATGCTTTTATAGTGAGACAGAAATTACACAGCAAAAAATTACAGCAACCTCATAAATGTACTTATCTCAAAAACTGTGCAAAACTCCGCCTCGATTTTCGTGCCAAATACAAACAGAAAATATCAGCAGAAAGTACAGCTTTAAATGCTGTACGGACAACATCGAAAATAGTGCCGGAACAACTGTATGGCCTCCTTCGAAATTTGTGCAAATGTTGCCTCGATTTCTGTGCTGTACGGACCTCGTTTTGTGTGCTGTTTGTTGCTGTATGGAATCCAAAAAATCAAATTTCTCTCTCTGCTATACGGACCTCGATTTCCGTACCTCCTTGCTGCTGTATGGACCTCGAAAAGCGTGCTGCAATAAATGTTGATTTTCCTCCCTCGAAATTCGTGCCCACTTGCCTTGAACTTTGTGCTCTGTCCTCGCTGTATGGATTTGCTGAATATAAGTGCGACTGCCCTCCTTCTTCTCACTGCTCAGAAATTCTCCCTTGCTTTCTCTCCTCCTCTCTCAATCTGCTCATGAAAGAATGAATGACATCTTCCCTCCTTTTCCTCCTTTAACCTAACCCTAAGTGACTTTTGGGGAATCTCTAAATCCAATGGCTGAGATAGCTTTAGATCTAGGGCTCAGATTAAATGCTCATTTAAATCTCACTTTCTATTTTTTAATTCACCCCACTTTAATAAAGACCCACTTAGTCATTTATTTCCAAAGTCACTTTTCCTTTCTAATTTCACATTGACTTTATTAACGTCACTTTAAAATTAGACTTTAGTAACTTTATCACTTAAAGTCACTTTTAAATTAGATTTGACTTTATAACTTTATAAAGTTGCTTTAGGAGAAAAATTAAATTCTTTTGGACACTTTTCCTTAGGCCAAAGATCAAAGCCTTAGGGAACCACCTATCCTCCGGTAACCAAATTTCAACACTCCCTCTTACCGAGGAAGGTGTTCCTCACCACACCCATCTTGTCTGCGATAGTGTGCTTGCCCCGTGATAAGGCTTTTGGTAAGAATATACGCAACACGCTCATCGGTAGAATATACTCAGCCCAGGCTTATCCCGTTATAGTCTTTGATGAGAAATGATATTTGATCCCAATATGCTTTGACCTGTCATGAAATACTGGATTCTCCGTGAGTTTAATGCAACTCTGATTATCACAGTAAATCACTGAAGGTCTCAACGCTTGACCAAATAAGCCAAACAACATCTTGCAAAGCCATATGGCCTCACAACTAGCTAGACTGGTTGCCATGTACTCTGCTTCCGTTGAACTCAATGCTACTGACTGCTGCTTTCGGCTGAACCACGACACAACTGTCGAACCCAACCCAAAACAACACCCTCAAGTGCTCTTCCTATCAGAAGCACAACCTGCCCAATCAGAATCAGTGTACCCTGCCAATCTCACTCCATCTCCCTGTCTATAATCCGGACCATAATCCACTGTCCCCTGCAAGTACCACAAAATGTGTTTTTGCAGCAACCCAGTGCACTCTCCTGGGCTCACACATGAACTGGCTCATCATTTTGACTACAAAACATATATCTGGTCTCGTGTTGACCAAATATATCAAGGAACCAATCAGCGGTCTCTATAATGTGGGATCCACCAACTCGGAATCTCAAGCGTGAACCTTCTTCTAGTTAGTGATCATAGGTGTCGACATGGGTCTACAATCCTCCATGTGGAATCTGCCAAGGATGTCCACAATATACTTCCCCTACCCCAGGAAGAAATGCCCCTCCTCCTGCCACACCTCCAAACCCAAAAAGTAATGCATCAAGCCGATTTCCTTCATCTCAAACTCTGATGCAAGATCTCTCTTGCAGTGCTCTATGAGTCTCTATGCACTCGTAATGACCAAGTCATCCACATACAACACTAAAATGAGAGGCTCCTCACCTATCACAATGAAGTATAACTTTGGATCTGCCTCACTCTTTGTGAAACTCATCTCCTACAAGTATGTATTTATCTTGGAGTACCAAGCTCTGGGAGCTTGCTTCAGGCCATAAAGGGCCTTCTTCAGTCTGCACGTAGGACTTTATTCTCGCTGCATCAAAGCCTGTGGGCGCTCAATGTCTCCAAATGTGTAAACCGTTGAGAAAGGCGGTATTCACATCCATCTGGTGGATTTTCCAACCCATCTTTGTTGCAATCGATAAAATGGAGCTAATCGAAGTATATCGAGCCATGGGAGCGAAGGTCTCCTCATAATCTACTGCCTCTACCTCGGAGAACCCTCTAGCCACAAACCTTGCCTTGAATTTCTCAATGCTACCATCTGCAGCATGCTTTACCTTGTAAAGCCATCTGGAAGTAACCACAGATTTGCCCTTAGGCCTCGGCACCACCTCCCAAACATCATTCTTCATGATAGAAGAATACTCCTCCTGCAGGGCCTCTCTCTAGACCTGCTGGCTAGCTGCCTCCTCATACCTAGAAGGCTCAGAGTCAATGATGTTGGCAACCATTGCCATATAGCTACAAAACCTATCAGGTGGTCTGCTCTCTCTGACCGGCCTCTTAGGCCCAGCAACAGATGTGGCCTCTCTCAAGGTATCCTGAAGCCACTTGGGCTTCCTCTTCCCTGAGCACACTTCTCCCACTGGAGAATGAAACTCCTCCTCATCATCATCAGGAGCCTGAACTCCTGACTGTCTGTCTGCTGTCCTCCTGCCTGCACCTGAACCTGTAGATGCTGAAGTACCGTGTGAACTGTCCATCAGTGGACTCCCTAGTGAACTACTCTGCATGCTGCCCGTAGCACCACCCCTCTGACTCTGCGAGCCACTGCCCACTGACGGACCTGACATCGTCATAGATGTACCTCCGGATCCTCCTGATCCCTGCCCACTGGATCCCTGTGACTGACTCAACTGCTGCTGAGGGTCTGGCTGATCCAGATACTCTAACTCCCGTGACCTCCTAAAGGCCTTGTCCTCCTCGAACTTCACATCCCGCCTGACAACAACTTTCCTCTGTGCAGGAATGTAAATCCGAAAGGCCTTTGAGGTCTCACTGTAGCCCACAAAGATACCCTTCTCTGCGGTGGGCTCTGGTTTGGTCCTCTTCTCCTTGGGTATGTAGGAGTATGTGATACACCCAAAGATACGAAGATGACCAATATCAGGCTTCTTCCCAGAAAAAGCCTCCTCCGGAGTCATGTGCCCCAAGGCACGATGTGGACTCCTGTTCTGCAAATAAACAGCTGTGTTGCAGGCCTCTGCCCACAAAAACAATGGCAACCCCTGATCATGTAAAATGGCTTTGGCAGCCCCTCCGATGGATCTGTTCTTCCTCTCCGCAACCCCGTTCTGCTGGGGGTTGTAAGGAACAGTGAACTCCCTCCTAATGCCTGCCTCCGCACAATAATCAACAAACTCACCAAGGGTGTACTCTCCTCCATTGTCCGACCTCAGGGACTTGATCTTTCGACCTGTCTGAGTCTCCACAAGAGCTTTGAACTCCTGAAACCGCTTGAAGACCTCACTCTTGGTCTTCAAGAAATAAATCCAGGTCCTCCTGGAGTGATCATCAATGAATAAAACATAGTACTCATATCCACTCAAGGAAACATGAGACATCCGATCGCTCACATCGGAATGAATCAAATCAAGTATCCCAATCGCTCTGCTGTCACTGCTGGGAAAAGGGGATTTGGCAAACTTGCCCATCGCACATCCTCTGCATGTATCAAAGTGATCAGTACTGAAATCTGGCACACCTGTAGTGATCTCCCGCAATGTCCTCAAGGCTCCATGATACATGTGCCCCATCCTGCAGTGCCAAATCTCACACAGCTCTGAACTGCTAGCTCTGTTGTCGGTACTACTACTCAATGCCAAAAGGGGCTGAAATGCAAACTTGTACACCTTTGCATGGCGTACACCAATCACTCTAGCTGAATCAGCTGGAGCGCCCCTGGGATATATCAGCACCTGTCCTCTCCTGAACAATATCTCATATCCTCTGTCCTCCAATGCTGAGACGGATATGAGGTTCTTCCTCATCCCTGGCACATATAGAACATCTGACACCTTCAAGGGAGGTTTGGGTTCCCTATCAAATGTCAATGTCCCCACACTGACTGCTCTAACAACACTGTCATCTCCGAGTACTACCTCTATATCAGTGCCACTCTCTGAAAGCTTTGAAAAGTACTCACGGACTCCTATCATATGACGTGAAGCCCCATTGTCAACATACTGGATACCTGAAGATGCTCCGTTAGTGGAGGGAAATGCACACTCCCTCTCAACCTCCTTGGCAGGTGATCCTGCACTATTGGACTCACAAGCAATGAACCCAAACTCCCGGTCAAAGCTATCTGTAAAGTCCTCTATTGCTGCTGATGCTGCCATGCTCTGGTTCTTCCCTTCTTCTTCTTCGGACACACAACTGCATAGTGTCCCATCTTCTGAAAATTCCAACACTTCACCTTGGAATAGTCCTTCTGCGTGTTTTCCTGTTTACCTTTACCTTTGCCTTTGCCCCCACCAACACTTGTGGAAGCTTGCTTCTTTCCCTTGCCTCTCTTGCCTCCTGCCAACAGTGCTACATCCTCATCCTGCTCAACTGGTTTGGCTGCCCCAAGCTGGCTCTTTCTGATTTCTGTCTGTATGCAATTATCTCAGAACCTCTCCCAAAGGGGAGGGGTCTCATGTGCACAAACCCCATCAACAAAGTTCAGCCATGAACTGGGAAGGCCATTCATTGCAATCTGCACCAACTCAGTTGGTGGAATGACCTCTCCAACTGCTGCCAATGCATCTCTCACATTAGTAATCTTTGTGAGATATCCCGCTGCACTATCAGTCTTACCCATCTTAATGGTCTTCAGGTTTTCCCTTAGGACTATTTTCCTGTTCTCATTGGTAATCTGGTAGAGATTGGTCAATGCTGTCCACATCTCATGAGGATATCTCTTTCCTCTCACATGAGGAATGCAATGGTCTTTGATTCCATCTAGAATCAGTCTCTTACCCTTGTTATTCTTTTTATTAAAGGCTGCCAACTGAACAACATCAGTAGGCACATTAACAGGGTTCTGTGCAGTATGCACCATGATATCCCAGACTTCTGCCTCCTCAAAGATGCTCTGCATTCTCTCCTTCCATATACTGTAGTTACTATGCCCATCCAACCTATCCTCCACCCTCAAGCCCAAAGACATGCTTGCTGTCCTAAATAAACTGAAAATAACATTGCTGTAGTAAAGGCACTGTTTTCTGTGTGAAAAATCAGAGTGCTATGATTTTTCTTCTTGCTGTCCCACACTGCATTTTTAGCAAAATAGCTCTGATACCATGTAGAAATTTGATAACCCAACCCCGGTTTTCAGTTTCTCCTTATTTCTCCCATAAAGTTAAATGCCCATCCCATAGCCATACATTCAACAAGTTGGAAAAATAAATATTTTCTGAAAACACTAATTCTGGAAATTTCACAATGCTGAAATGCAGAAATAAAAACTCAGAAAAATAAATCAGCCCCACACAGAATTTTGACACGCTGATTTTTGGTCAATGTGACCTTGGAAAAACCCCTTACAACTCTTGGGGAAAACTAGTTTGAAAGCTCCTTATTTCTGATAAATGCTTTTACAGTGAGACATAAATTACACAGCAAAAAATTACAGCAACCTCATAAATGTACTTATCTCGAAAACTGTGCAAAACTCTGCCTCGATTTTCGTGCCAAATACAAACAGAAAATATTAGCAGAAAGTACAACCTTAAATGTTGTATGGACAGCACTAAAAACAGTGCCGGAACAGCTGTACGGCCTCCTTCGAAATATATGCAAATGTTGCTTCGATTTCTATGCTGTATGGACCTCGTTTTACGTGTTGTTTGTTGCTGTACGGACCTTGAAAAGTGTGCTGCAATAAATGCTGATTTTTCTCCCTCGAAATTCGTGCCCACTTGCCTTGAACTTCGTGCTTTGTCCTTGCTGTACGGATTTGCTGAATATAAGTGCTGCTGCTCTCCTTCTTCTCACTGCTCAGATATTCTCCCTTGCTTTCTTTCCTCCTCTCTCAATTTGCTCATGAAAGAATGAATGACCTTTTCCCTCCTTTAACCTAACCCTAAGTGACTTTTGGGGAATCCCTAAATCCAATGGCTGAGATAGCTTTAGATCTAGGGCTGAGATTAAATGCTCATTTAAATCTCACTTTCTATTTTTTAATTCACCCCGCTTTAATAAAGACCCACTTAGTCATTTATTTCCAAAGTCACTTTTCCTTTCTAATTTCACATTAACTTTATTAAAGTCCTTTTAAAGTTAGACTTTAGTAATTTTATCACTTAAAGTCACTTTTAAATTAGATTTGACTTTATAACTTTATAAAGTCACTTTAGGAGAAAAATTAAATCCTTTTGGACACTTTTCCCTAGGCCAAAGATCAAAGCCTTAGGGAACCACCTGTCCTCCGTTAACCAAATTTCAACAACTCCTTTTCTTCCTAGTGGCCCGTTTATAACACAGCCCGATAGCGTACTAGTGGTTAGGTTTGACTACCTCAACTCTTAGCTAGAGTTACAATATAGATTGTTCTAGAGTTTTCTACATCATAATCACATGGCTAGCCCATTTTTCATGAATATTGGGGGTTGGCGTGGCATCCTCTTGAATTATGGTGGTGTAAACATTAAGGTCAACATCTGAGTGGGCTAACTTTCGCATACAACCTTCGATTGACACAATTCTTACGTCGTTGGAAAGGTCTCTGTGTGTAGAATAAGATTAAAGGTGTGGCGCTAAAAAGTGACAAAGTTCCCCCACCAAAGAACGTTGTTTGATGTCTCAAAACACTGCCGGAAGGTTTCAGACTCCAATTTGCCAAACTGGGTCCCGTCGGTAAAAATGGTTCTGAGAGTTGGTTCCTCCACTTTTTCCACTCTGGAAGCATCGAGATGGATTACAAACAAAATAATGATCCAACCCGAATCAAGATTGCTTTCTTGAATGGAGACTTGAAAGAAGATGTCTTTATGGCTCAACATGAAGGTTTTGTTGTAAAGGGAAAAGAAAAAAAAAATTATGAACTTATCAAATGACAAATCATTATATGGCCTAAAACAAACTCCACAAGCTTGGTATGAAATGTTAACTAAGCATCTTCTGAAATTGAATTTCAAACAATTTAAATTGAATGATGCAACTCTATTTTTCAAGAAAGTTGAAAAAATTGTTGTATATCTTGTGGTTTATGTAGATGCTCTATTAATAACAAGGAACAATGAACATTGAAAACTATATTGCATCCATAAAAGAAAGAGTTGAAGAAGGGCTTTGAGATGACAGATTTGGGACATCTTCACTACTACTTGGGCATTGAAGTGACCCAACATCTAAAGTATATATTCCTTTCTCAAAAGATGTACATTGGAGATTTATTGAACATATTTGGCATGGTTGAATGCAATCCTTTGTCTACTACGATGGAATAGAATCTGAAGCTCACATCGAAGGATCCTTTATCTACTACGATGGAATAGAATCTGAAGCTCACATCGAAGGATGAGAATGAATGAGGATGCAACAAAGTACAAACAAATTGTGGGAAGGCTTATCTACCTCACCACCACTAGACTAGATACTTTATTTGGTGTTGGAACTCTTTCCAGATTTATGCAAAAGCCTTGTGAATGACATTGGTCCACTGCAAAAAGAGTTATAAAGTGCTTGAAATGTACTCAAGACTTTGGACTCAAATTTTCAAAGGTGGATGACCTCAACTTGATTGGACATTCTGATTTGCTCATTGATGAAGACAAAAAATTGGAGTATCTACTTCAGACTATCTTTTGATTTTTGGATCAAGAACTATATCCCGGAGGTCACGCAAACAATCAATTCCAACAAATTCCACGACATAGGCTAAATATGTTGCAGTTACAGAAGCAACAAAGGAGATTGTGTGGCTCAAGAAAATTCTTCAAGACTTGCAAGAGAAACAAGTGAATTCTACTCCTCATCTGGTTGACAATACTTTTGCAATCAAGTTAGCCAATAATCCCAACTTTCATGATCGAACCAATCACATCAACACAAAGTATCATTTGATTCGAGATCATGTAGAGGACAAGGCTATTCATATAAGTTATTGTTCTACAAATGAACAAATTGCATATATCTTCACCAAGCACTTGAAAGAGAAAAGTTTGAAAAATTTAGAATGATCCTTGGTCTCACTAACACCCCTTCGAATTAATGGGGTGGATGTTAAACACCTAATCCTTAGGGATTTGGTGAATTTGTAAATATGAGAAATATGAATTGTTAGAATAGGAAGAGACATTGGAACTTGGAAGTTGAAACCAAAGGTCACAACATCTTGTATATATATGTATGCTTGTTTAATGGAAAATCAATCAACTTTGGAGTTTCCTAACTTGGTCCTGATAACCAGGATAATTCAAGAACCCATCCACCCTCCATATGAAAGCACGAGGTCAATGAGCTACACTCTTGTCCAAAAACTTGATACTTCATGAAACATTTGTTATTTAATTGGAAGAGGAGGATTCAAAAAAAGGGCATATTGTTGAAGAAGATGGGCGCCACAAAGAAACTGAAAGTATTGATGCTTTCCTCTAGGTTGACAAGTGCAAATGGGGTAAAAGCTATGCTCATTTGGATGGTGATCCTATTTATATCACAAACACTGAGTGAAATCAGATTGTTTAGTTTTGGCCTCATGAACAATTGAGTTATCCCATAGAGTATGAACAACCATATCAACTCATACAGGAGAAAACATATATATAGGTGTAGAAAGGGCATTTCCACATTCAACGTACAACAAAAACCCTTCAACAATGGATGTACTTGATATATGGTTCACATGTGTACAAAGATCCTTTTGATAGGAGAGATGTGAACCTTGCCGTGGTGGGAAAGATGCAACATTTTCATTTCCAGACATGCTTCACGAGTTCTCAGTCTTCTTGGTCAAAGTAGATAGTTGTAACTTGTGGGTTTCGATGTATTTTCAACTTTCACGATTTTTCTTATTATATTTATGTGCATGTGATTAGGGGTAGCTAGGAAGTGTAGTAGTCTTTGCACAAGTTCCAGTTGGAGCCACCATCAAAACCTCCCTTGCTTACCAATACAGTGAAAAATATTGATGAATGGCCCTATGCCTATAATTAAAAGTGTCATTATATTAGTCCTATCGATTTGTGGATTAAAGAAGCTAGTTGTAACTTGTGGGTTTCAATGTATTTTCAACTTTCACGATTTTTCTTATTATATTTATGTGCATGTGATTAGGGGTAGCTAGGAAGTGTAGTAGTCTTTGCACAAGTTCCAGTTGGAGCTGCCATCAAAACCTCCCTTGCTTACCAATACAGTGAAAAATATTGATGAATGGCCCTATGCCTATAATGAAATGTGTCATTATATTAGTCCTATCGATTTGTGGATCAAAGAAGCTAGTTGTAACTTGTGGGTTTCGATGTATTTTCAACTTTTACGATTTTTCTTATTATATTTACGTGCATGTGATTAGGGGTAGCTAGGAAGTGTAGTAGTCTTTGCACAAGTTCCAGTTGGAGCTGCCATCAAAACCTCCCTTGCTTGCCAATACAATGAAAAATATTGATGAATGGCCCTATGCCTATAATTAAAATTGTCATTATATTAGTCCTATCGATTTGTGGATCGAAGAAGCTTGTGGTAACACAAAGATGATGAAGATTCCCTTGCAGATTTCGTACAAACCTTTAGGAAGGTTCGAACAAACATCCACTATAGGTTTTATGTTTCACTATGTTGCTTAGCAACCAAGCACAATGGTAAAACCAAAAGTAATGATGAATTTATTTGTTGGTTACATTGGTTGTATGATTTTACTTAACATATTTCATTTTGCTTAGATTAGAGTAGGTTAGGATGAATAAACTCTTTAACATGAGCATTTTATTAGATTAAATAATTTTGTAGTTTCAAAATTTGTTTTTATGATTTAATTTCATTGCATGCTGCATTTGCATGTTTTAGTATAGTTTTTTTTGGTCTAAGTTCTTTGAAGCGAACAAAGTTCCTTCTCAAGTTAAATACTCCAGAAGACTGGGAATATCAGAATATCCGTTGAGGATACAAATATTATATTAAATAGTATGAATAATGAATTGATGACGAATGATACAAATGAGGCCTGCTTATATATCTAGGCAGGTGCCTCTTCACGAAAGGTCATGTCCATTAGACATGCCTCTTCAACCTAATTATTAATTAACTAATTAATCATTATTTATATGATTTTATTCATTGCATTGCCTTCCTCAAAAATCTTTGTCCTCAAAGCTTGTTGATGAATGGCCTTGATTACTTTTCCTGCTACGAATGTCTTCTCGTCTTGGGGCAATCATCCTTGTCGATACAAGTTGATATGATCCTCTAAGTGACAAACAAAATTGTCGCACTGAGAAGGGATTAGACCATTCTAGATTAATATTCCGCGGAATCTTGCGATGACTGGCAACTTGTGATGAATTGTTATCACATGAGTGGATTGCACCGACATTAGTATTCTTCGGAACATTAGTTTGTTCATTTGGTTTTGAATACATAGCTTGCTCGAGTTGTCTACTCTCATGATTCGGATAACGATAAGGAATTCTATTGATTTGATTTTTCCTTATTTTCTTTATGTCATTTCCTTGATTTATTTGAAGTACTTGACTTCCTTTAGCTATGGACGTTGAATAGCTAACTTCTGGATCTTCACTTGAACCTTTTGTTGCTGGAGCTGCAACTTCTGAGTACGTCTTTACTTCAGCTAGTTTATTTTCTTTTTGAGTTGTGATATTTATTGGATCGATGTGCTTTTCTTCTTCAACTTGAATTTCTACATTTGAAGGTTTCAACGATTCCTTTTCGACAAGTTGTTGCACCTTGTTTTCTAATGACTTCTTGTCCTTCTTCAGCTTCTTAATTTGCGTTAGTAATTTTTTGTTGTGGTCCTTGAGGCGAGCAACTTCTTTATTCTTGTTAGTGGTGATTTTGTCAATTTCCTTTTGCATATTTTGTGTCACCTTTTTACCTTCTTGAAAAATTACTTTTGAAATTTCTTGTATGTCTTTAGGCGTCACTGAATTTGGCTTTAAGTTAACGTCCTGTAGCGTTATTTTCTCCTTTTTGTAGGAGAATGTCAAAAACTTCTTTTTTGTATTTAGGATAAATGAACCTAGGGTTTCCATCCATGGTGAACCCAACACAATGTCACTAACGTCAAAAAGTAAGGCTTTCACAGTAAATTGAGAGATAAAAGTATAATCCCCAATATTTAGTTGTAGACTTTTTATGTCATATTTTTTTTTTTGTTGTTGTCAAAAGAGTCTAATTTTTCGATTATATTTGACTCAAGAATCACCAATTGGTTTGCAATTTTAGGGTTTATGTAATTTTTATCTTCAGCGGGTGATATAGCAATAGTGACATCTTTTCCTGCGAGAATTCCTTTAAATTTAAATAGCACTTTAGCGTCGATGGGTAAGGTTTCTAAAAATCTACCTTTCTTCAATTATGAATTAAATGCCATTTTGCTTGAGTCAAGATAAACTTTCTTCAAATTACTCCAATAGAGAACTTTACTCTTTTTTTTTAATTCTTGCTAAAATCTATTTTCAAAATATAATATCTTTTTTGTTTTTTTTTTTAAAATCTTGTGTATACTATATTCCAATGCCCTTTTAAACTTAATCTTGTAATAATAATGTGGATAGCTTAACTTTATTTTTCTTAAATCAAAGGTGCAGTATATTTGGAAGATCGTGACTCAGACGATTCGACGCAAATAACTTTTAGTATTGAGAGTTACGTAATCCTTCCATTGTGGTAACTTATTTTTTGGCTGTTTCAAATTTTATAATTAATATAATTTATCGTAATAATAAATTAATTAATTTATTTTTAAACGTAACACTTCATGTAAGTGTGCAACCCTTCCCACGGGAAATGAGTCAATTCACATAAAGATAGTTAAATAGTCATTGCTAGACTTTGGCCAGTGCACTAATTAAGGTGGTTTCCTGTTGGTTCGAGGAGCTCCCAATATGCACCGGTGCCTACAACGCACTGACAACCTGACATGAGTTTTCTTTTTACCCTGCGTTGATGTCCAATATAGATATTTACAGCGTTCAAGCTGCGACTCTACGGCTCCACGATGGTGCTGTCGGGAGGTTGATTGTGGCGAAATTGCAGTGGACGGGTTAGTTTGTGCGAGCTGTGAGCGGCGTTATGGGTGAGCATCAACACGTAGGGGGATGTTGTGGGAACTAACAATGACCAATTGGTGAAGCGATTATGTTGGTGTGGGAACGAAAGTGGCAGTGGGTTCTCTTTTTACCCTGCGTTGATGTCCAATATAGATATTTATGGCGCTCAAGCTGCAACTCTATGGCTCCACGATGGTGCTGTCGGGAGGTTGACTGTGGCAGAATTGTAGTGGACAGGTTAGTTTGTGCGAGCTGTAAGCGACGTTATGGGTGAGCATCAACACGCAGGGGGATGTTGTGGGAACTAACAATGGCCAATTAGTGAAGCGATTGTGTTGGCATGGGAACGAAAGTGGCAGCGGGCTGTAGCGATGGCGGTGGTTAGCAGGTCAGCGGTACGGTTGACGACGAAGCGCGGTCTTGCTGATTGTTACAAGAACCAACGAAAAAATTAGCTACAGGGACGACTGAAGTTTGCCGACGATGGCCGGATTTCATTGTTCGAGCAAGGGGAGAATGGACAGAAGTTGCAGGGATGCAACAACAAGACCAAGGAATCGTCGAGGTACAAAGGTGGCAAGGAGAATAGAGGCAGAATCGAAGGAATAAAGGTTTGGCAGTTGGAGACTTTGCGACGATGGCAGAGGGAAAGATTGCTGCAGCGATGAGAGCCGACAATGCTGGTGAGAAGCCTGATCGCGTTGATCTTTTTGTAGAATGAAGGTTCTGTCATTGCTGTAATGAACAGGTCCGTGGAGTAGACAGGCAAGTGGTGATGTGTGGTTGTGTGCAGTAGTCGCTGACACTGTGGTTCTATAGCGACAGGGACTAGGTTTGAAGGCAATAGATTGGTCGTGTTTTTTTTTTCCTGGTTGTGGTAAATATTGACTATCCTTTTATATATATATATATATTTGTTTTTAATATAACTTAACTTTTTTTTTAAAAGTTATATATAGAGTTCCCTTCTCTTTCTTTTTCTTGTTTCTTTATTTTTTTTTAAATCAATTTTTTTTTTAATGACCCTTTTTTTAATAATTTTTTTCTTTTAATTTCTTATATATAATATTTTGGTCTCTTTTTTTTTTCTTCAAATGGCCAATGGCCTGACGTTAACCTAGAGAACCTCCAAAAGCTTATAGCGAAATGCTTCAACAACAACAACTTTGACGAATTTGACGATCAAGGACCCAGATCAGAGAGCGTGGCTTTGTGCAATGGTTAAGCGGCCGAAGGCTTGAGCTGCTCTGATACCAAATGAAGTGAACAAAGTTCCTTCTCAAGTTAAATACTCGAGAAGACTTGGAATATCAAAATATCTGTTGAGGATACAAATATTATATTAAATATTATGAATAATGAATTGATGATGAATGTTACAAATGAGGCCTGCTTGTATACCTAGGCAGGTGCCTCTTCACCAAAGGTCATGTCCATCAGACATGCCTCTTCAACCTAATTACTAATTAACTAATTAATCATTATATATATGATTTTATTCATTACATTTTTTGCAGGCTAACACTGATAGGGTATTTGAACTGGTGACTTATCGCGAGGAGTGCCTTATCAATGCACCCATTCACTGTCAATCTAAAGCTCCATGGGCACAATGTTTCTTTGTAAGATTAATTGAATAAGATGAGCGCAGATCGAACATGTGACCTTAGATCTTCAGTTTGACGCTCTCCCAATTGAGCTATCCTCGCATGTATAAATGCTTTTGTATGGTTATTTTGCCTTGTCATTTTCATTTATGTCAATATTTCATTTCCTGGATTAGTTGATATTTCAGTTTGATTTATTGTTGTGTTAGGAAGGGATGGGACTTCAGTTCGACTCTTTTCCCTATATTTTACATTGTATTGATTAAGCTTTCAAGTGACTGGTGGAAGATTTCGTGGTTCTCACATCCTCCTGGTTAGAGCATGTTCTCGTAGTTGGAGCCAATTGTTACCCCTTATGTCAGCAAGGGTACACAGAAAAGCTTTTGCAACATTTATCACCACCATTGTAAGCTCAAGGTCACAAGTTGTGAAAATTTCTCACCTACGAAATCCTACTGTTAAATCTTGATTTACTTCTCCTACCTGATTAAATGTACAAGTTAAAAATTTGAATATTCAGAATTAACATCGAAGTAAGTACAATTAACATCCTACACATATAGATTATTTACTAAATAACACGCTCTCATGAAGTACAATTAACATCCTACACATACAAATTATTTACTAAATGACACGCTCTCATGACAAAGTGACACATAGATTTTTCGGACAAATGTCCCCGGAAAAACCCAGTGCGGGAAAACCGGTGCAGCATATATGAGGGTTTATTATTATTAAGCAGCAGTTTCTGAGTACATCTAGGGTGCCATAAACTCGTCAAAACCAACAAAGAAAACCTCGACAATCAGAGAAAATGTGAGATATACCTCACTCTTGCAAGTCACGACTGATCCGGATGAGCAACTGGTGAAACGCCAGCTGGCTTTGCGCAGCAACTGCGTAAGCTTGGCTGAAGAACTGCGTCAGCCTAGCTCTACGTGAATCTGTCTCCCGGATCTCGGTTTTAGCCCTCCTGGCTCAGAAACCCTTCTTCTGATGGATTTCGGACTTTTCTCTTGGAGATGCTGCATTGCCTCTGCATGCGCCCTGCGTGGGCCTGCGTCACCCTCCTGTGGGACTGCGTAACTCCGTCTCTGCTGCCCTTTCTCTGCACTGTACTCTTGGCCCTCCTGAACAATCACTACATCTGCCCCTCACTGCAACTCTGAGTCACTTAGATCTGATCTTCGTCCGAGCACTGCTCCGTCAAAAGAATTCAATCTCTTAGATTCTGTGTGTGTCTCCAACTGACCCCAAGCCTTTCCTTTATACTTTTCTCGTTGACATATCATCGACCGTGATTTAATCTCTTATCGACGGCTTAGATTAAAAGACTGCTTGATTCGCGTCACTTAGAACATTTCATCACATGTGTTTAATTAATTCACTTTAATTTTTCTAATTCCCTAAGTTATACTTAGGTTCCTCATTAAAAAATTTAATTATTTTAATATCTTACACACTAGATGAAATTTCTCTAAACGCTTTCTTGGTTCTGGAGGTAATGTGTGTCTTAGCCCCTCCACAAAATTTTAGGGCTAGAGCACACCCGATGCTACCTCAAAATCTCAACAATCCATCTTAGCACAGAGTGTGCTCTAGAAATACATCCACACCATGTATCACACGATCTCGGCATCAGTCTCTACGCTGCTGATGCTTGGCTTGCTGCCCTCCATCCACTGCGTTGCTGCTTTCTGTACTGCTGCCCATGTCACTGCCACTGACATTGCTACATCTGTACTCTAGCTCCCTCTCAATTTTGCTGCATCATGTTGCCCATAGCATTGCCACTGCTATCTGCTGCATTGCAACTCAGTTGCTGAGAAGTAAGCAACTGAAGGACCCCTGCCCAATCATTGACAGACAAGTCGGGCTGCATCTCATCACTGAAGCTCCCTTAGCTGCTGCTCTGCGCTGTCCTCCTGAAGCTACTGCGCTGCTACAGATCTTCACTGCGTAAGCACTGCTGAAGTCCCATCAACCTTTGCGTTGCTGCCTCTACGCTGCTGTTGCCTTTGGATTGCATTGCTCCCTTTGCAGCATCTTAGCACTGCCCTCTGCTTCACTGTGATTTTCTGCAACCACCTCTCCACTTGTCCTGCTACCGTCTTAAGGCTCCCGTAGCTCGTATGTGATCCAAGAGTTGGGCATCTCAAGGATCCTACCTCTGCTTTGTAGCTGCTCTACAGATCCATGTTGCCCCACTTCCGTGGCTCATGAGCATTCATGGCTACGTCATCATTACTCCCATCGTCCTTTGCTGCTGCTGCCTTGGATTCAAAAGATCCTTTGTCCTTCTTCTTAGGACAAGTGTTGGCGAAGTGTCCAAGTTCGCCACAATTAAAGCACTGGACCTTGGATAGGTCCCTCTTCTTCTTCCCTTGCTGCCTTCGTTCCTTTGATGCAAGGACTACCTCTTCTTCCTCTAATTTCTTCACCTTGACTGTTCCGCTACTACTGCTTTGCCTCTTGGTAAATCTCCTGATTTCCTCCTGACGGAGGATTGCCCATGTGTACGCGATCATGGTAGCGCAACCATGTACCGACAAACGTTTCCCATTCCTCGGTGATTGCATTCAAGGCAGTCCTCACCAAGAGCCCTTCATATGGGGTCGCACCCATGGAAATCAGTTGATCTCGGATAGTCTGTAGTCTGAAGAGAAAGGGATCTATCTCCTCACCCATCTGCATCTGAAACAACCTCATCTGATTCTTTACAAACATTTTTCTTTGAAAAGAGCCTCCCGGATACATCGTCTCCAAAGTAGTCCACATCTCATTTGTCGTGTTCTTCCCGGCAATATGTGGCACGACGTGATCTGTGACTCCGTCCATGATCAAACGCTTAGCCTGCGCTTGATTTTCCTTGAATTTCTTCAGAGGATCTGGATTGGCAAGCACCGCTAGGACTTTCTCTGCATGGTCCTTGATGTCGTACTCATCCAGGACTGTCAGGATCTTGCCCTCCAAATGACGAAGTTGGACATGCCGTCCAACCTGTCCTGATCTCTCAGTCCATGAGAAGCCATCTAGCTCAAATCTGTCAGAACATATACTCTTCTCCCTCTTTCTGCTACAATACTCAACAAAAATATTGGATCTGGGTTTCTTGGCGATTATAAACACTCTATAGTAATTCCTCCCTCCGACAACTGATTTCCCTCTTGGAAATATTCAGCCAAAAACAACTGAATAGTTCTCTACAATCACCCTCCTGATCGAATCTCAGATCTGTTTGGCGCAGATCTACTGAGTAAGTTTCCTCCTCCCGCTCTTTGTCAACTCAGGTAGGCACGATTCTGCACCGTCAGAATCTCCACCACACTAGCAAGTGCTGAAGATCTGAAGCCTAACTTCGGGATCTCGACAATACTTCACAGCAACAAAAAAAATAAAAATTGGACTGCGTCCATTTGGTTGGCCTCTGCGTGAGCAGACTAGCTCAGTGCAAGTTGCTCCTGCGTCCCTCAAGAAAGCACTGCGCTGTCTCTGCGTCACCCAGATGGGACTGCGTCAACCCCTGCTGGAACTGTGTTCTTCTGATGCTACCCTGCCTTTTTTGGATCTCTGCTGCTTCAGTTGCTTTTTGCAGAAAAACTTCTTCAGCTGATTTTGCTGGAGATTCAGCTTGATCTACAACGCTCTGATACTATGTGAAAATTTCTTAACTAAGAAATCCTATTGTTAAATCTTGATTTACTTCTCCTACTTGGTTAAACATACAAGTTATTAATCTAAATAATCAGAATTAACATCGAAGTAAATACAATTAACAACCTACACATACAGATCATTTACTGAATAGCACACTCTCATGACAAAGTGACACACAAATGTTTTGGTCAAATGTCCCCGGAAAAACCCAATGCGGGAAAACCGGTGTAGTAGATATGAGGGTTTATTATTATTAAGCAGCAGTTTCTGAGTACATCTAGGGTGCCATAAACTCGGCAAACCCAACATAGAAAACCTCGACAATCAGAGAAAATGTGAGATACTCTCGCAGGTCTCGGCTGATCCGGACGAGCAACTGGTGAAACCCCAGCTGGCTCTGCGCAGCAATTGCATAAGCCCGCGTAGCTTGGCTGAAGAACTGCGTCACCCTAGCTCTGCGTGAATTTGCCTCTCTCGGATCTCGGTTTTGGCCCTCCTAGGTCAAAAACCCTTCTTCTGATGAATTTCAGACTTTTCTCTTGGAGATCCCGTGCTACCTTTGCGTGGGCTTGCATCACTCTCCTGAGGGATTGCGTAACTCCCTTTGATGGCTGCGCTGCCTCCATTGCGTCTCTACTACCCTTGCTCTGCACTGTACTCTTGGCCCTCCTGACCAATCACTGCATTTGCCTCTCACTGCAACTCTGAGTCACTCAAATTTGATCTTCGTTTGAGCACTGCTCCGTCAAAAGAATTCGATCTCTTAGACTCTATGTGTGTGTCTCCAATTGACCCCAAGCCTTTTCTTTATACTTTTCTCGTTGACATATCAACGATCGTGATTTAATCTCTTATCGACAGCTTAGATTACAAGACTGCTTGATCCGCGTCACTTAGAACATTTCACCACATATGTTTAATTAATTCACTTAAATTTTTCTAATTCCCTAAGTTAGATTTAAGGTCCTAATTAGAAAAATTAATTATTTTAATATCTCACACACTAGATGAAATTTCTCCAAATGCTCTCTGGGTTTTGGAGGTAATGTGTGTCTTAGGCCCTCCACAAAATTTCACGGCTAGAACACACCCGATGCTACCTCAAAATCTCAAAATCTCAACACATGTCAAAGCATTGTAACAACCGTGTGAGCTTTTGTAGTAGGCATCTTAGGTTTATGTCTTGTGCTCATTGTTTGTATCTTGTTGTCTTGGTTGGACCATGGCTGGAACCTTGTAGTTTATTATGGATTCTTCTCGTCCTGTATATGATTGGAGGGCCTTAGGTGACCTTACTTGAGGACTCTTGGTTTTATGGGAGCCTACTTTTGTAGGGGTGATCATTGGTGTATGGGCTAATCCAGCCCACATCATGGTGCACCTATGTATTTACCACATGGTTATGGTTTATAACTTTAAAGTCTGTAGTTGGCTTTGGCTTTGTTGCAGTATTTCTCAGACAATTCTAATGCATTGCAGTCTCAATTTTAACAATTTTTTTGTTTCCCAAGGCAATACATGGTTCCCAATGCAAAGTGGCCCCAATGGTCAAAATGTCAACTTTTTCTCAGATTGTTCATTTTGATGAGAGGAGTCCATGCCATGTTCCAGATTTCCAATCAGGGGTGACAATGGCTAGTTACAGCTTTGTTAAACTTTGTCAATAGGTCAAAATGGGTTTCAGGTGGTAGAACAGGGGGATTGTTTGACAAAATGATGCATGCATTACATCAGAAGTGGTCTACTTAACAAGGGTGCATCTATCACATTGGAAGGGTTTTGTGTGAGAAGTTTCTCCCTCCTTAAACATTTTCAGTTTTATCCATGGAATATTCTCTTGCATCTTATGTGTACATGAGTGGTTGCTAGACTAATGCTTTGTGGTAGGGCACTCCTCATTAGCAAAGTTTTGATGTGGCACTTTAGAGGCCCTCGGAGTGTTCCGTTTCCTTCATTTTCAGCAATGAAAAACTCTTCTTGTGGCATGCATATGCTGCACTTGTAGTCTTAACCCTTTCTTTGAGTTTTCCCTCTTAGATTGGCATTTGACTCCATGAATCCTTCTTGGATTGGCACGAATCTCTTGATCCTACCATCACTTTATTTCACTATACTACAAAAAATGTTGTTCTGCTACGCTATCTCTTCGCATCACCTTGAGCTTTGTTGTTATGGTCTTAGCAATCCTACTTAGCAATTTGCCTCTTGTGTTGGAGAAGAGCCAACCTGCAATGCGAGAGGGGAGTTACCGAGGTGACAGTGGGTGGCCCCTCTAAGTTGCCCTTGAGTTTTGACTTTGTGCTTGGGATTTTTACACATATAAGTGAGAGTTGAATATATAATGTATATAAACATTATCTTCTATTTGTACATTTATTTTAATATTTATGATATTAATAAAGCACAATAACATTTATATGTATAACAATATATCTATATTATAGTATATACTATATTTATGCAGTATAATATTACAATTATATTAAATTATGTCTCATTGTCTCTTTTGATCATCTATGCATGATGATAATTTTTTTTTCTCCTCAAAATCTGAGTAGTAAAGTCAGCTTGTGTTGCTGCCTGAAGTTGAAGTTTCAAATATTCTTTCAAAATCATTCAGGCATTGTCGGATAAATTAATTGGTGACAATTTATATTAATATTTGTGATATTAATAAAGCACAATAACATTTATATGTATAACAATATATCTATATTATAGTATATACTATATTTATACAGTATAATATTACAATTATATTAAATTGTGTCTCATTGTCTCTTTTGATCATCTATGCATGATGGTAATTTTTTTTTCCTCCTGAAAATCTTAGTAAAGTCAGCTTGTGTTGCTGCCTGAAGTTGAAGTTTCAAATATTCTTTCAAAATCATTCAGGCACTGTCGGATAAATTAATTGGTGACAAAGCTGCAATTGAATTCGTTGTAAATGTCTTTTTGAAATATAAAGAGCGCCAAAATTTAGTTTGACTGCTATCTAAATGAGTAATTTACTAATCCTTCACTTTTAAGTTTCATGCTTAGTAGAGGACAGTTTGAACTTTGACATATTTATGATATTGTTGAGGCTGTTAATCAAATTACTATTGGACAAGAAAAATGTTCTTGATAGTTGGATCAATCTTAACAGTGAGGTACATGAAACGGCTAAACATTCAAAGTGGTATGGTGGGAGCTTGTCGCCTTGATTTAGCCTATGAATATTTCAAGGTATGTGCTGTTGTTGAGGTTTAGCCCTCAGACGTTAGTAGTTTGATTCTTTGTTTTATAAATTGGCAACATAAATATTCTAGACATTCTGGTTAAGGTTTTTTGAGACAAAATACGTAAAGGTGAGGGCTTTTATAGATTTTTTGACTGTAGGGATGCATCTTGCAGTTTGAGATGTAGAAATTAATTAATTTCTTGAAATATGTGTCTGTTCATGAAACCTGTGGTTTGCAGCTGATTTTGCAAGTAGGTTCATACATTTCTTTTCGTAGGTGTATGCCTCCAATGGGCAATTTGAAGGAGATTAAGATTTCAAGGGGAACACAACATCCTGTCTTGTTCTCTTACAACATGTTTCTTTTCCCCCCATGTTCATGATTTTTCTATAACAGTTTAAATCCAAGTTCTGTTCAATGGCTAGATTAAATTTTGTAATTGAATTGCAAATTGTTTTCTCCTCGGAATTCATAAAGGATTCATACTTGCAAATAATTTATTGTGGAGCTTCTTTTAAATATGGTTCATTCATGATAGTATCAAGGAGGAACATCCAAATGGTGTCGTTATGGATTTTAAAGTACTCAGCATCAAAGTTCAATTGTCTTGGAAATTAGGTGGGTGTAGAGAATAAGAGAATTGGTTTAAGATGAGCTGTTGCTTTTGATTGTTAACATTAATAAGTTTCCTGCTGGGTAAATAATGATGCTGAGAAGTTCAAGTCTGAACCATAAATTGAGTAACAAGTTCTTTGATTAAAATACACTTTGTAAGGGAAGATTAGAAGTTCATCTTTGAATTTTACTAGAGATTCTGTATCTGTGAAAGTATTTATAGACAGAAAATAATATAAGACTTAAAATACTCAATTATTGTCTTGTTACCAACTCTTAAGTTAGTAATCATGCAAAGCATATTGAATATAACAATTAAGATGAAAATAAATAGCGCCTAAATGACAAAATAAAGTTAAAGTTACCGAAGGCTATTTAAATTGTAATTGCCAGTCATATTGTAATTCACGCAGTCTACCTTTCTGTGTTTGGATAACTGGTTGTTTATAGAGTGGTGGTCTCAAATGAGAGTACAGTTCTTGATCTGGATTGATCATTCTATTGTTTGTCATTCATCTCGATTCTTTTAGAGTGGAAAAAGTGAAAGAATCAGCTCACAGGACCATTTTTATCGGCGAGACTTAGTTTGGCAAATTGGGGTCTGAAGCCTTCCAGCAGCATTTTGAGGCATCAAACAACGTTTTTTGGGGGGTAAAATTTTTCCGCATTAGAGTGACATTTTTTTTCCCTATTTTATACCCAAAGGCTTTTCCAACGGCACAAAAATTGCCTCAATCAGAGTCCGTATGCAAATGTTATGCCACTCAAAAGTTGACCTTTTTGTTTTTGCCACCATAATTCGAGATGATGCCACGTCAGTGCCAATTATTCATGGAAAAGGGGCTAGCCATGTGATCATGATGAAGAAGACTCTAGAAGAGTCCGTATTGTAACCCTAGTTAAGAGTTGATGGATTCAAACCTAACCACTAGTAGGCTATCTGGTTGTGTTATAACCGGGCCACTAGGATGAAAAGGGGTTCCATTCTTTTCAAGTGTATTTGTTCCATACGTGAGCAGGGTAGTCGAGAGGGATAGGGAGAGAGCACACATAGAAGATTTGTGTACTGTAGTAGCCCACGAGCCATAGGCCTTACTTCTTTGTGCTTGCAACCATTTTCTATTCAGAGAAAGAGACCAAAGTGACCTTATCTTCCTGCTAGGTTTTCTCTCGAAAGGGTTTCCCAGGTTATATCTTGTGCTAAATTGTGGTTTGTGAGTTTTTATTTTGTTGTTCTCTATTTTCTGCATGATTATAATTTGCACGGATATGCAATAAATAATAATTTACAGATCCAAAAATCTAAAGAGAAATAAACACTCATAGTATAAATTTCGGATTTTTAAGCAAAATTTTATCAAATCTGCTGTCATGAACTGTCCAGTAGAATATCCATGTCAGTTTACGAATCATATTGGTATCAAAACAGGTTTCTTTGGGTATATTGTGGAGATTTGCGGGGAATCTAGTTCGGCTAAGCCAAAAGTCATAAAGCCCTAGTCATGGCCAACAAATTTGTGAATAACCATCATGATCTTGCTGAGGAGAGGTTTTTATAGATATAAGCCGCAATGTGAATCTCCTCATGGCAGCCCTTACCATTAAGCTCGGGCTATTCAATGAAGATGGGGGTTCTAATATAGAGGTTCGATCAGAGGGGAGATGAAGAGATTAGGAAGAAACAAAGAATGTGCCGAAGAAAGAACCTGAAAAAGATCAACTGAGTTTGAGTGTCCTAAACCATTCATAGTCCTTGTTCAAAATGGAAGCGAAGGCCGATATCAAGCCGTACCAAGGTGAGATTGACACTCTGAAGCTAAGTCATTGGTTGGAGCAAATAGAAGTTTATTTCAGTGTTCATCATATAGAGGAAGAACAAAATATTTCATTTGCGTGATTGAAATTAGAGGGCCATGTCTCGACCTGGTGGGAATGCCAAAATGATACCTCAAGGTTGGAGGGAGATCCTCCAATGACTAAGTGGGTGGACTTTAAAACCCTCATAAAGTCGCAATTTTACCCTATCGGGTATGTAGAGTACCAGTGAATTCAATGACACTAATTTAGGAAGAAGCAGGCGTAGAGTGTACAGGAGTACACCACAATGTTTAAAAACATGGCCATAATGCTAGGCATCTCCCCAAAGAACCCATATGTACTCTTGAAGTATGTTGGGGTTTACACAAGCATTTGTGGAAGCAAGTGATGGTGTTTAAGCCCAAATCAATGGATGAGACTTGTGTACAGGCACAATACCTAGAGAACATAAGCTAGAAGAAAGGGGAATCAAGTGGATCGAAACAAAAGAAGCACCAAAGCTTCTAAGGAGGGGAATAAGTGAAAAGGGGGAATAGATAAAAAGATGACAACCCCAACACACTAGTGCAATGTGTTGATTTTTGTAGCATTGGAAAGTGATCTAAGTCCCAAAATTTGTGAGGACGCTTGGACACCAGCATTCTAAAGAACCCATAAATAGTTTTTGGAAATTCCACTAAGTTTATGTTTTATTGAAATAATTAATTATTTTAACGAGGACCCCAAGTCTAAACTTAGGGAAATTAAATACTTAATGGGTATTAATAAAACAGAGTGTGAATCTTCTAGAGAACGAAGATTAAGTCAAGATTTAATCTTAGCCATTGATTAGACTTCTAATCTGGGTTGTTGATTTGTCAATGAAAAGATTATAAAAGAAGACTTGAGGGCCATTTGGAAGATAAGCCGAGCATACACTCAGTAACCTGAAGGAAGTCGATTTTGAAGGAATAGAATTCGATTTCAGAGGGAGAGTTGCAGGGCAGAGGAAGCAGAGGGCATCAACAATGTCAGAGCTCGGGGGAAGAATGACGCAGAGGGGCAGAGAGGGCAACACATAGCAACAACGTGTTAAGTTTTTGGGGTAGCATCGGATGTGCTCTAGCTCCCAAATTTTGTGGAGGAGCTGGAGTACATGAGATCTCCAAGACCCAGAAAGCGTTTGAAGAATTTCCATCAGGTTTAAGAGATATTCAAACAATTAATCTTTTTAATTAAGGACCCTAAGTCTAACTTAGGAAAATTAAAAGATTAAAGTGAATTAAATGAAAAATGTTATGAGAGTGACTTAAGTGATGCGGATCAAGCAGCTTTTAATCTTAGCCGTCAATTAGAGATTAGATCACGACCGTTGATGTTTCAACGAGAAAAGTATAAGAGAAGGGCTTGGGGTCAATTGGAGGACACACACATTGGCGGAGCACTGAAGCTAAGCTGAAATTATAGGGCGTGGTTTGCTAAGAATTTCAGAAGTGTTTGCAATGCAGCGAGGGGCAATATTGGCAAGGGGATGATCTGATCCCAAGCGAAGAGTACAACAACAACAAAGAGGCAGCATACCGAGCAACGCAGAGGCATCCCAGAGCCACGCAGTCTAGTAGAGGCAGCAGGAGCCAAATAGGCCCAGTCACAGTAGCGCAAGGTCAGCGTAAGCCCTTCAGGGATGATGCAGGCCCTTCCAGAGCAACGCAAAGGCTGACACAAGCTAGGAAGGCTGATGCAGAGGGTTGAGGAGCAACGCTGGGGTTTCTGGTGGGCCAGAAAGGGCTCGAGTTCTATAAATCTCGTTTGAGGGTGTGAATCAGCCATATTTTCTGTCTTTAAGTAAAGTAGGTATTGTTGCCGTGTTTTTCTCTGTAGGGCCAACCAAGTCTGGTGCTCAGAAATGTTGTATTCAAAATCTGCTTAATAATAAAACCCTCCAGAGCTAGCTGCGCTGGTTTTCCCGCATTGGGTTTTTCGGGGACATTTGTCCTAAAATCTGTGTCACTTTGTCATGTGAGCGTGCTATTCAGTAAATGATCTGTATGTGTAGGCTATTATATGTATTTACTTCGCTGTTATTCTGAATATTCAAATTAATACCTTGTGTATTTAATCAAGTAGGAGAAGTAAATCGAGAATTAATAGTAGGATTTCTTAGATTAAGAAATTTTCACAGAGCGTAGAGAGCTCATGCAGGCTCTGCGCAGAGAGACACGCAGAGGTGACGTAGGGAGGGGCAGTGAGTCCCCCATGTGTCGGGAATTCTCCGGTGGGTTGTTGAGAAGTTATCTCAGGTGTTTTCTTAAGAATTTTCTCAGTTATTATGTCAGTGTTTCCTTGTAAAGAATTTACTGCTGAAGATTAATATATAAACCCTCATCTGCTGCACCAGTTTTCCCACATTGGATTTTTCTAGGGACATATTGTCCAAAAATAATCGTGTCATTGTGATTGATTCTTGGGCTTGCATTTTATTGTTCTGTTCTCTATATGTACTTGAGTGATTACTACAGTAGTGTTTATTTCAAAATTTACTGGAAGAATTCTATAAATAACTTATCGTGAAATAAGTAGGAGAAATAAATCTATCACTGCAGTAGAATTTTAGGATTGAAATTTTCACATAGTATCAGAGCGGAGATTGTGTAACGGGAGTAGAGACCCTGTGATGGAACGAAGACCAGAAGTTGATGTAGCAACAACTTGGAAGGGTTCACGTAGCTCTCCAGAGAAAATCGAAAGCATGGAAGAGCAA
Organism: Pinus albicaulis; assembly: GCA_034641835.2. Lineage (NCBI taxonomy): Eukaryota > Viridiplantae > Streptophyta > Pinopsida > Pinales > Pinaceae > Pinus > Pinus albicaulis. The sequence continues at coordinate 677,733,852 of CM076573.1, forward strand.
ATGGATCACAACATCTCTGTGTTGGCTTCTAGACTGGAAGAAGAGTTTGCTTGTGTATCAAGCTCTGCTTCTCCAGAGGTCTTGTATATTGATAGTGGAGCTTCTACACATGTGATGAGAGTACGAGAATGTTTCTCAAGCTACCGAGAAGAGCAGATGAACTTTCAGATCACCATGGGCAATAAGGCAAATGTACCCCTGTTGGAAGAGGTACCGTAGTGTTTGAAACCGAAGCTGGCAATAAGCTTCGAACCACCAACGAGCTGCATGTGCCTGGTTTGGGGATGAACTTATTCTCGGTGTCTCAGCTACAAAACAAGGGTTATGACATTTACTTCATTGGCAAAAGAGTATATGTCAGACACCCGAGTTGGAAGAAGAAGGCACAAATCAGAGTCGGGAGCAATAAACTGTATAAGTTACAGCTCGAATCTCCAATGGCATTGATAGGCTGCAATGATGAGAAGGATTTGAATGAACTATGGCACAGGAGAATGGGTCACTTACACCATGTGGCTTTGAGAATTCTCAAGAAAATCGTCATAGGAGTTCCAAAACTAAGCACCAAGCGAGATGACATTTGCAGAGGGTGTGTACTAGGAAAGTACACTAAGGCAACCTACCCCAGGAGCAACAATAGGGCTAAGAGTGTGTTGGGATTAATACACTCGGACATCCGTGGACCAATGTCCACTAGAGCTCTTAGTGGTGTCGAATATTTCGTCACCTTTAATGATGACCATTCCAGGAAGACTTGGATCTAATTTCTGAAGACCAAGGATGAAGTCTTTGATCAATTCAAGGAGTTTAAGGCTCTGGCTATTGAGAATCTGACAGGAAAGCGGAGATAGATATTGCGATCAGACAATGGTGGAGAATACATTGATAAAGACTTCACAGAGTTCTGCGCAAGGGAAGGCATCAAAAGAGAGTGGATTGCTCCATATAATTTGGAGCAGAATGTAGTCGCAGAAAGGAAGAGTAGAACCATTGTCGAGGCTGCAAGGGCAATGATGTATGATCAAGACATGCCCAAATTTATGTGGGCTAAAGCTTGTAATATAATTGTATATGTTCAAAACAGGATTCCTCACAACGCATTGGGTAAGATCATTCTAGAAAGTGTCTTCATTGACAGGAAGCCAGAAGTAAACCACTTCAGGATCTTTGGCAGTGTGGCATACTGTCATGTACCTGAAGAGAAGAGGAAGAAATTAGAAAAGACTGTGGAAAAGGGATATCTGGTGGGATATAGCGAGAATGCGAAGGCTTATGGAATCTACATTCCTGAGAGCAGGAAGATTGTAGTGCGACGGGATGTAAATTTCATGGAGGAAAGAGATTTCAGAAAATCTCGGGAGGTGCCTTCCGCTATGCAGTCTGAAGAGGATCCGCTAGTCCAACCATTACGACCAACAGAGGCTAGCACGAGTGCTTCTCCAAGGCACAAGGATCTAAGGGATTCATCTCCAGAAGATTTGCAGGAGGGAGAGTAGGTAGATCCACCCACTACCAGTGGTAGGACGAGCAGGGAATTACGACAAATTCTGAGGGACATAGAGGAGTTTGTCGGAGCCCCTAGAAATGAGAAGAGGCAACGTAGGTAACCAGATAGATACCAAACCTTGGTAGCTCAGGTTGGGGAACCCTCTAGTTTTCAAGAGGTAGCTTAGCATCAGGTGTGGGTAGATGCAATGGTGGAAGAATACAGTTCCATCATGACAAATAATGTCTGGGAAGTGGTTCCTAGGCCTCAAGACAAATCAGTTGTGGGTTCGAGATGGATCTACAAGATCAAATATGCTGCAGATGGCAGCGTAGAAAAATATAAAGCCAGGTTTGTGGCAAAGGGGTATGCTCAGAAGGAAGGGATAGACTATGAAGAGACCTTCGCCCCAGTAGCCAGATATACTTCTATTAGATCCGTGATATCCCTTGCTGCGCAAATGGGTTGGGAGATTCACCAGATGGACGTCAAGACTGCATTCTTGAATGGGGTGATAGGAGAAGAAGTATATATTGAACAACCGAAAGGCTTTGAGACGCATGAGTAGAAGAATCATGTGTGTAGGCTTAAGAAAGCCTTGTATGGACTTAAGCAAGCCCCTAGAGCTTGGTATCGAATTGATGGCTACTTGCAGAAGATGGGATTCGTCAAGAGTGACGCAGATTCCAATCTCTACTATTTGAGAGTAGGGGATGAGCCTCTGATACTGGTGATGTACGTAGATGATCTATTCCTAACAGAATCATCTAGGCTCATCAAGGACTGCAAGGAGAATTTAGTTGCAAAATTCGGCATGAAGGATCTGGGGCTGATGCATTATTTTCTGGGGTTGGAAGTTTGGCAGCAGAAGGGTGAGATCTTCCTTGGTCAAGGGAGATATGCTACCGAAACCTTGAAGAGATTCAAGATGCAGGAATGTAGACCCATAGCTACTCCAATGATCACCAACTGGAAGAACACTGATACGTCCTAAGATGATAAGGCTGATCCTACATTGTATAGGCAACTCACAAGGTCCCTGATGTATCTGGTCAACACTAGGCCAGAAATCTGTTATGCTGTCAACACCCTCAGTTAGTTCACGATGGAACCAAGGAGGGCACATTGGGCAGCAACCAAGCATGTTCTCAAATATCTGCAGGGAACAGTCGAGCTTGGATTGAGATACACCCAAGGCAATGACATCAGATTGAGTGGATTCACTGACGCAGATTAGGCTGGAAGCCCAGTAGATTGGAAAAGTACCAGTGAGTTCTATTTCAATGTTGGATTAGGAATGACTTCTTGGTGCAGTAGGAAACATAAATCCGTGGCTCTAAGCTCAGCTGAGGCGAAATATATGGCAGCAAGCACTGCTTCGTGTGAGGCCATATGGCTTAGGAAGCTGCTTGTGAATCTACTCAAGGAAAAGATGGAAGTGACCAACATTCTATGTGATAATCAGAGTTGCATCAAGCTCTCCGAAAATCTTGTGTTTCATGATCGGTCGAAGCACATTGACCTTAGGTGTCATTTCATCAGAGACTGTGTCCAGCGGGGAGTTGTACAGTTGCAGTACACTCCGACAGGAGAACAGGTGGTGGACATCCTCACTAAAGCTCTAGGAAAGACAGTTTATCTACTTCAGAGAGAAGATGGGAATGATCAAGAATCCATTTCAATAGCAGAAATGGATAGATGCAGAATTGAGAGGGAGCTGTAGTACAGATGAGGCAGTGACAGTGGCAATGTCATGGGCAACAGTACAAAAGGCAATAGCGCAGCAGATGAGGGGCAACAACAGCCAGGCATCAACATGACCTTTGGCAGATTAGGTTGAAAGGACAACTTCTACGCAAAGCTAGATTGTACACGCGAGAAGGCGGAGGAAAAATTTCCTCACCTCATTTCGCAGAAGCTTTTGGAGATTAAAAGCCTCCCAAAATGGGGAGTTGTTATCTAGATTGTATCATTATATTGTTTTTCATCTATCTCGATGCTTTTAGAGTGGAAAAATTGAAGGAATCAACTCAGGAACATTTTGACTTGTGAGACCTAGTTTGGAAGATTGGGGTTTGAAACCTTCTGGGAGCATTTTGAGGCATTAAATTGCGTTTTTTGGAGGTAAAACTTTTCCACTTTGGTGCCACACCTTTTTTTCTTATTATACAGATAGAGACCTTTCCAACGACTCAAGAATCGTCACAATCAGAGTACATATGCAAAAGTAATGCTACTCGGAAGTTGACCTTTTTGTTTTGGCCACCATAATTCAAGAAGATGCCACATCAGCCCCCATTATTCATGGCAAAGGGGCTAGCCACATGATCATAATTAGGAATACTCTAGAAGAGTCCATATTGTATTTTGTAAATCTGGTTAAGAGTTAGTGGATTCGTACCTAACCACTAGTAGGCTATCAGGCCGTGTTATAATCAGGCCATTAGGAGGAAAAGGGGTTCAATTCTTTTCGAGTGCATTTGCACCATAGACGAGCATGGAAGTCGAGAGGGATAGGGAGAGAGCGCAAAGAGATGATTTGCACACTGTAGTAGCCTATTGGCCACATGCCTTACTTCTTTATACTCGCAACCATTTTCTATTTAGAGAAAAAGAGCAGAGCGACCTCACCTTCCAGTTGGGTTTTCTTTCGAAAGGGTTTCCCATGTTATATATTTTGTCAAATCGTGGTTTGTGAGTTTTTATTTCACCCTTCTCTTTTTTCTACATAATTATAATTTACATGCATACATAATAAATAGTAATTTACAAATCCAAAAATCTAAAGAGAAATAGACCCTCATAATGTAGATTTTAGGATTTTAAGTATAATTTTATCATATTTGTTGTGACAAATTGTCCAAGGGAATATCCATGGCTCTTTACATATTTGTTCCAAGAAGATCATAATTATTGTATTAGAGGCAATGTTGTTATCTTGTGGATGTTTGGGTATTATCTTGGTTTGCAATGTAAGCACCTTCTTATTAGTAACATGACATGGCTAATGTATTGAGTGGTCATGTGGTATAAACCAATGTTCCACCAAGTACCTTGGAGGTGGGAGCGAGGGAGCACGGGAACGACCTATGCAAAAGCTCCCTACCAATTTTTAGGAAACGTGGGGGGACGCTGGGGTCATAGAAATTATAAAGGTAAAAATATATGATATATCATTGAAAATATAATATTTATAATGTAACTGTATTTTTGCAAGGAATGTATATACAGTCATCATACACTTACATCATGAAAGATAAATTATAAATAATGAAAGTAAGTTAACTAACACCAAACCTAAAGTCTCATAAACCTAAAAAAATCGTTTTTAAAATTTTTTTTTTTCATTTAAAAAAAGTTAGTTTTTTTGGGCCCCTCCCACCCCCCCCCGCACTCCCCCTCATGCCCCCCCACACCCCCTCACGCCCCCTCACACCCCCTCGACCCCTAAATTTGAGGAAACGCCCCCCTTAGTTTCCTGTTTTTTGGGGGTGTGGGGAAACGCCCCCCCTCACGCCCCCCTTAGTTTCCTGTTTTTTTGGGCGCGTGGGGAAACACCCCCTAGACGTCCCCACCACCTCAGAGCACAAAGGGGCGAGGAAACTAGACCCCTAGGTGGGGGGACGAGACCCCGTGTAACACAAGTATAAACATGTAGACAATCTACAATAGAAGCCATAAAACTTTATATTCTAAGAATTTATGTATTTTGGCTACGATAAAATGGTTCCTAACAATTTATTTCATGAATTCTACTAGTAGGAGAGCTAGGATATATTTTGTGTCCCTAAACATCAAATGCCATGTTCATATTTAGAAGGACAACATGCATTTTACTCCTTTCAAGCACTTCATTTCAAAGAACTTTCTCAGTGTTAGAAGTCAAAACCTACAGAGTGGAATTTGACTTGTTTGTTAGCACTAGTGTTTGGTTTAAGTAACTTTTAACAAGGGCTATATTTTCTTGATAGACAAAATAAAGAAAATGGTCATGCTCTATTTGATGCTGGAGAAACCTTGGAGATGTAAGTAATAAAATTGAAAATGGTATTGATTCTTTGAAGGCATGGATGATTCTTCTACTTTTTAGATTTTATTTGTTATTTATACAATTTTGAATATGTTTGACAATTTATTGCGTTCCATGATAGGTAGTACCTTTATGCTCTCAAACGACATTAATGTATTGTGCTACCTATTACCTACACAAGTTGGTAAACCCTAGGAGAAATTTTTTCTCCTATTTGTTCAACTTGCAAGCCAACAACCCTATGATGATCCATAGATAACTAGCCTTAACAACCCTCCATCCATGCTCCGGTCAATGCCTTATTTCATCTAGCTTACTCAACAGATGAAGGTCTGTCATTTGTTAGAAGGTACATTAACCATTTTTGTACTCAAGTGATTTCATTTAATGTTTAAGGGAATTCTAGTATGGACCATAGGTTAAATTGGATGATAGATGACTTTTGGTTGTGTTACAACCCAAATTGTATGTATGCAATAAAAGCCTCAATCCACAATTCACAATTTGATCAAAACCTTTAGGAAGATCACCCACTGTCACCTCAGTAATGTGTCCTCTTGTTTTAGTCATACTCTTCTACTTAAGGGGGGTTTCTTGTTTCCTTACTAGGATCACTAAGGCATAGTCAATTAGGCACAATGTGATGTCAATGGTAGCCTTAGTGAAACATATTTTTTTTGGAGGCTTTTAGGTTTTCTTTAAAAAAAGAGAAAAAAGGTGATGAAAGGATATGAAGATCAGTGCCAATATCCTAATAGGGCATGGAGTCAAAAGGAATCAAGTGGCAAGATGAGATTAAAAAGAAAACCCTCTCAAGTCGGTCACCTAGTGTTTGTGGATTAAGACAAGAGGTTAAAACTTGACAACAATTAACCCCCTAACTAATCCAGGAAAATTATGAAGTCACGGTCCCATAGGAAGGGCTCCCTTCAAGCAGAAAGCCTCCAACCACAAAATTGACTATGGCATGAAGTGGAATCAAAACTCTTACCATGGAACTTGTAAGTATGACCTAGCAAGGAGAGTTAAACTTAACCCAAACCAACAAAGGAGAACTTCTGAGAAGAGCCTCTAGACATCTTGCCTCCAAGTGACAGTTTCAAATCAAATGGATTGATTTTTGTAGTTTATGGTAGTCTTGAACAATCACACTAATGCCTTTAATGACGTAGGGGAATAACCAAGAAAGAAAAAATTCTAAGTCAAAAACATTCACCATATAGATAATTCCTTAACACAAAAATTCCTTCAGTAAAGATATTTCTATTAAGCTCCAAGGAGAGAAGTGCTCTCAAAATCCAACCATGAGTACAAATGAGGAATCTTTCCTCTATTTATAGAATGAGATCTTTTCCTTTAGAATAAAATAACAATATTTGATTTAATTCCTTAGGTCTAGAATATGAAAACTAAATCTAACTAACTCCTAAAATTAAGTAAACTATCATATCATAACAAGTAAAGTGGTCAAGCCGCATGTACAATGATTTGATGAGAAAATGCCACAAAAGGGGGGGGGGGGTCAATCCACCAAATAAGAGACAAATGGTTTGAGATGCCAATGTTTAGTCTCCAAAGGTTCCTCGAATGATCCAAATTGTTAACTTTCGCTTGAAGATGCCATAAAACAGGGGGAAGAAAATCCTAATGGGCACCTTGATTTGCTCTATATGCTTGACAAATGTCCAATGGCTAGCCGGAAATTTGACTTGAGGTGACTTCACATTATTTGGAGGTCTTCCAAGACAAGATATGTCTCAACATTTCACTTATTTGGTCCAAATCAATCCTTAGAGCATGGTAGAGTAATTTTCCAAGTAAAAAAATGTACAATATCTACCTTTAATGCATCGACCATGAGAAAGCTCCATTAAAGGGGCACCCTCAACATCACAACTCCATAAATAAGTTCAACTAAGGTCAAACATGTCCAATTGATGCTCAAAATGAAGGCCCATGGTCATGCCTTGGGTTGAGGAATCCCATGAAGCACGAAAGATGCTTCTACAAGTCAAGTTTTTTGGTCATAAAACCCTCATACAACCAAGTGATGTCAAATATAATGCATTTAATCCTTATTCCATCTCACTTGTTCTTCATGATATTTGTCTTGCCATGTCAACATTACTTGAGCATACTAAGAGAGTGACACATCATCCATATAGCCCCTCCAAGTCATTCGAAGTACCCCAAACTGCTGCCACATCTGCTGTAGGTGCAAATTGGCCCTCAAAATAAGATATATTAGCTCATAAAGTGACAACAAGGACAACATTTAAGGATTTTCCATGTGGCATGTGTAGGAGAGATCCAAGTCTCCACAATAGCTCCATGATTGCCTTGGGAGGTGTTCGAAATATGCGAAGTGCCTATAACAATATGAATTGCCTCGGGAATCATGAAAGCACAACAAATATAAAATACAATGACACCATAGAGGAGGGAAACTTCATGCCAAAAACTCCTCTGTTCATCAAAAAATTTACAATGGGTACCCCTGCTAAATGGAGGGGTAACAGGTTGTTTTGCTGTTCGCATGCTTCACCTTGGTGGTTATCCATTGCCTCTAGTCTAGTGTGACCTTCTTTGATGCCTTTCTTTCCACTATCTAGGAGGGGTAGAATTAGGAGGCACTGATTGATGATGCATTTCCATGGTAATCCATACTCGATAGTTTCCATCTGTCCCTTGTATCCATATCCCATCTTCGAGCTGATTGCTATCTATCACTAGTATTGGTTTGTTGTTTTGCTCATTCTTGAGTAGGGGCTTGGAAACTTTGCCCTAAGAGGTTGATGCAACAAAAAATAAAGAAAGAGCATGAGCCATAATGATAAAATGAAAAATATTGGCTGGGATATATTAAAGTGCGTGGACAAAAGTGTTACTTGAGCTCTACACCACTCATTAGCCCTCATCTAGTTCCTAACTAATGCATGAGCAATCAAAATGAAAGAAATTATGGTTGAAATTTGGGTAGCTCAGAAGGTATTTACAAGTGGAGAAAACCCACCAAAAGTTAGTTTGTTGGGCAAAGTACCCAAGTGGTTGGGGTTTTGACCCAAACCTGTGGGTTTGGGACCCAAGTTAATGATATTTTAGTCTAATATTTGATTGAGTGGAGGCCAAAGGAGAGGTCTAATCACACTTGTGAAGGAATACAATGTGTGGAAAAAGTTAAGCCAATGTGACCTAGCTACAACAAGGAGAGAGCCGTAGACTAAGGAGAAGGAGATCAGTCTCAGGAAGTCGAGTTTTTTGGAGTGTTTTGTCTTCAAGAAAGGTTGAGTTGACCATCCTTGAGAAGGCTGAGCTCTATGGTTTTGTTGGTGGTCTATTTGTGTTTTTTTTTGTGCTTTGTGAGGGAGATTTGAGCCCTAGAAGAGGGCTGGATGAACCCCTGTTTAAGCTATCAACCACAAGAAAAGAAAGGTATGGGTATCTTTGTTCCTGAACGAGGGTTCTGTGACCTTGATTAAGGTCTAATCTAAGCAGCTGAAGTGGAAAGGGGGCCTGGTTGTAGGTCTAGGCTGATTTTTTACAAAGTCTGCAAGAAACTAGGGATGACCGCATGTTGGACTAGCCCTAGGAGTAAGGCCGAGGGGATATAAATCCTAAACATACTTGGCCGAAGTTAATTGAGGGCAGGTCGAGGTTGTCAGGAGCAAGAAAAGGCTGAATGTGAGGGCTGAAGTGTGGCCGAGGTTGACATCAGGGAGGGCCTCAAGCTGGAGGTCCGAAGTTGCAGGGAATAAGGGATCAAAGGGTCTGTTTTGTGTGTGAAAGGGCAGTTGAGGGAAACAAGGGTTTGCCACAAGTTGCCTCAGCCCAAGGAGAAGAGGCTGCAAGGTGAATAGAGCAGACCGAGGGCCTGAGAAGTTTGGAGAAGGGTGACTGTGGGGATAAAAGGACCCTTGAAGGTGATTTGAGAGTTATAGGACTGCTTGGGAAACAATCTTAGGGCTAGATCGAGGGCTTTAAGGACTACTGAAATAGCTAAGTATGAAGTCCGTTAGGTGAAGGAAGACCTAACAACAAGATATTTAGTGTTGGTACATTACAAGAGAGGCTAAAGGATAAGTCCTTCTATAAGCAGATCTGACAATAATCTAAAGGGATTTGGTCGCTTTGTAATATTGGAGGCAAAGGAAAATTAGGAGCAATGGACAAGAGGACTGAAAGGGTCGATTGAAATGGACTACCATCAACAAGTAAGTCAAGATTTGTCCCTGTATTTAATGGGCATATTTAGGGTCCGAAGGATTAGACCTCAAGCCCTAGTTGTACCTTATTGTATACTGTGTATACTCGTTGTGTTAGGGTTTTTGAAGGGCCATGACCCCTGGGACGGGAGCCCTATGATTCTTTTATTAATGGACTAATAAAGAACAATATTTGGGCCATAAAACTTGTGTACTATTATTGATTTCACTGCTAATATTTTTTTCTTGTGCAAAGGGCTTCATAGTTGAGTATCTTTAGTGAGTTTATGTTCTAGTCTAGACATAGACCAGACTTGGGGTACATGGGAATTTCAACAATTATGAATATCCCAACCCCAATGAGCATTAAACCGCTTCATCTTTAAGGGATCAATGATGCATAAATGAAAGCTTGTAACCTAATCTATACAAAGAAAAGAAAACCAATGAAGAAAAAGGTGCATAAGAGGGGTGGTAAAAGTAGGCCGAGGAAAGCAGTATCACAGGTCCCACAATTGCTCCTTCTTCACATTACAATGCTCAAGGTTGATGGAATTTAATAGCTGGTACAAAGATTGTGACATCCTTCAGGAAGTAAACCCCTACGATATCACTAACTACTTGCACCTACTGATTGATGGGTCGGTCTAGGAGTTGTTCCTCCCCTTAGGTTTGGAGGAACCTAATAGCGATTTATGATAACCCTCCCACATCCAAGCATGGTAACTTTTTTATAAATCACAAGCTAGGAAGACATTTGAAGATGATGGTTGCGTGAAGTACTTTTGTGCCTCTTGCATTAGATATGGCACAACTATGATACTCTTATGGTTATTTTACCAATGATGATGATCTCACTTGATTTTGATGGTATGTTTTAGATATTTACACCTAGGTGTAGTTGCCATCCCTTGAGGGATTGCATCGAAGTTCTCCAACACTTTAGAGGGGATGTCCATGCTAGGCACCAAATTTAAGACGTTGACCTCAACCTTAGGATGTATCTAGCATTGATTCTGACCTTCTGCTCTCGCTGCAGAGCTTGGAATGTTTTGCATTTGGTCTGGGATGTTTCCTAGAGAGATGAAGTGCCTCAAAAACAAGAGGATGCCTCTAGGATGGCATTGTACCTTCTGGATGGATGTTGTCCTATTGCTGAGTTGATTTGATGAGGATGATGACTTGGGACCCCTTTGGAGGGGATGTTACATTTCCTTAAGCCCTTGATGATGATATTATGCCCAAGATTGGTGATGTCCCTGTTACACTTACTGCCTGACACACATGCCTACCAGTTAGTGAGAAAAGCCCTTAACCCCACAAGGTGTGGTTGGTGGCAAGAACTAAGAGATGGGGCTGTCACCTATTCCCAACTATCTCCGTTTAGACTATCTCCTAGGTTAGGTAAGGGGGGTGGTCCCTAAATGGAAAACTAAGTTGGAAGTTTTTTGAGAGATGTAAAATTTGGATCACTTGAGATTATGAGCAAATAAAATGAAATAATCTTTAATAACCACGAACACATGAGATATTGATTAGCATATACAAAACCAGTGCCTTCAAATATTGCTTTAAGAATAAATAATGCTTGTTCAAAATAAAATGAAGTGTTTCAAATTGAAACACAAGTAACCCTGTCAATCAAACAAAAGATGTTAGCAAGATATGATATTCATACAAGATATAAAATATGCTTTCAAGAAACGACTTTAAAATATATGACCATTCACAAATTCAAAGCATGCAAGGAAGCAACGTGGAAATAATTTGCAAAGGACACAAGTTAGAATTTTACTTGCAAAAATAAATAAGATGATACTTACCTAAAAAAGTATTCAATTCAAAACAAATTCATCCATGACAAGTATATGGATAATTTGCCAGTAAAATAGTAAAATATGTTAGCATGAAATGAACCTAAACTAAAATTTGATGCAATTATCTTGGTTACTTTTAATCTAAAATGCCTAGTCTAGATGTGACCTTTCTTTCGACTGTTTTGAAACAAGTCCCTTATGTGAGTTGTGGAAGGGGTCCAAGAGAAAGACAACCAAGGCTATATTAACGATACCTTCATTGGATTACCCAAGACACTTGATGCCTCCGATGCTGCAGACACTGTGACTCTAATGACTGCAAGGTCACTGTGTTAACCACACAAGAGGGTCTATGTCCCTCAAGTTGATGAATAAAGGGGGTCCCTAAGAAATGTCTTTCAACCAAGCTTATGTTGGGAGGTAAATTAAGTTAAGATGCAACTATTTTAAAATGCCTAATATGGTATTCAAGTAAGTTTTCCAAATAGAGGTTTACAATGCTTTCAATATAATGGAAATAATGCTCAAAGTAAATTGCTAATGTAAACCCTATTGGAAAAGGAAATTAGCTTGCACATGAATTAAGTAAGATTACTAAATGCTTTGCTTCAAGTAAATGAAAATATGCTCAAAAAGATAACTTGGATAGTTGCTTAAGATAATGAAAGATACATAAGCTTCTTGAACATATAAGATTATGAGTTGCTCAAAATAATTTCTTTAACAAATGATAAACCAATAACCAACTACAACAATGAAATGAAACTTGCAATTTATGGGCTTGCAAAATGAGCAAGTAACTTAAAATAAATGAGCATGTAAACAATGAGCCTATTGTGAGGCCAACATGAAGGAAATTGTTACACTAACTAAATCAACTTTGCTACTTGAAATGAGATGTGTTGCATAAAATAAAATAAATTTCTTCCAAAAGTAAAATCTAAAATTGTACTTGAAAGCTAAAGTTGAAGTGGCAAAGCATAAAATGGAAACAAGTAGCAAAATCAAATTCAGAAAATTAGATTGTGAAAGTGATGTGTTAATTTTAAAGCATGCAAGATGAAAATTAAGAAAACAAGTGCAAGATCAAATCACCCACAAGGTTGTCCTTTTAAATAAGGAGGAAATGATGCCTTGGGTGAAAACCCAAGCTCCCACAAGAAAAACTAAGCTTTAATTAGATGTTACAAGATGAGGAACCTTCCGAGAGGTCTCAAGTAAAACTTCAAGAGGAATCCTTACAATGTATGAGGCTTCACAAGCTCTAGATTTCCTTCTTGAATGTCAAATTCAGAAAATGAGGTAAGTACAATGAGAAAAATCTCATGATTGAAGAAGTTAAGTGTCTCTTGATGTCTCAAACCTTTGACTCCAAAGGTGAAAGAAATGTTGCACGAGACAAGGAGCTAATCCTCTTCAAGTACCCACGACCTTGCCCAAATAGCAACCCTCCTCTTTGTCTATGACCTCCTAAAAAAAATCAACTTCGAAAGGAGTTGAGAGATCCTACAAGGGAAAGTGTAAGAGTTTGTGTGATTCTTTCTTGATGCCCTTATCACCAACACTCTACCTATGGGTTGCAAGATCAAGAAACAAACAACTTCGAAAGGAGTTGGGAGATCCTACAAGGAAAAGTGTTATAGTTTGTGTGATTCTTTCTTGATGCCCTTATCACCAACACTCTACCTATGGGCTGCAAGATCAATAAATAAATTAGTGTAAAGAGAAATATGAAAACAACTAAATAAAATACAAATAATATACAAGAAACCGAATTAAGTGATGAGAGTCAACCCCATCACTTGGTTTAACTTAGAAAAACTCTCAAATAGCTAACATGAATAAATGAAGCACTGTTTTAAAAGTTTTTTTTTAAAAATTGATTGCAAGTATACACACTATATCCAAACGAATCTGTACAATGCACTTCTTTGTAAGATAAACTATGAAAATCCAAATAACAAATAGGAGTTCCTTTGAAAGTGCTTCAAGAGTGGGTTGGTCTCCCAAAGACTTCCCCTCATGCTTGATCCAAAAATTCTTTTATAACACTCGAGTCACACATTAGTCCATATAGATTTAGATAAACAAACAATGAATTGAAACTTCTAGAAATTTATTTGAAAATAAACTAAAACTTCCAATATCTAGAGCCTACTTTCAAATCAAATGCTAATGCAAGATAGCTTTGCACTAGCAAGCTTACAAGAATATATAGAAAATGAAATAAGTCAAAGCATAGAAAAAATTATATCAATAGCTCACAATGCACTATGCTCCAAAGGAAGAATACCCATGAATGGACTCCCAAAGTCTTTTTATTTATATTCTTGAAAAAAACTACAAAGTAGCAGCGCTTCCACAAGCACAATACCTAGTGAGCAATACATGTATAAGTGAGAGCACAAAACTCTTATTATATAGAAGCTTGGGAGCCAAAGCCAAGGCAAATGGGTGACAATCCCAAAGCACCTTCATACAAATTCGAATTTCCTAAGTGGCATCAAGAATCCCTCAAGCAAAATCGAATTCCATGATGATATGACAAGTGTATATGGGTGGGAACCAATGTAGGGACAATTTCCCACAAAAATATCCACCAAATATTCTCCCAAATCTTCCCAAATGTGCATTAACTTCTCAAATTCGAATTTTCAAGTAAACGTCTTCCTCATTTAATGCCATAATTTTTGATTTCCTTGAGTGGGCCATGTATTTTTGATTCAAGGTACCAAATCATCCTCCACTTGTCTTTTGACTCATTCCTTTGACTTGAGATAATTTCCAAGTCATTTTCATGTCATTTTGTCACATGGAGCTATTTATTTTCTCCATTTAGTTTATTTTTGGCTTAATTTTTGCCACATTTTCTACTAAACTTAGGAAAAGTGGGTTTTGAGGGTCCAGGACACATTTTTAACCCCTCAAAGTGTGTCATAGTAGAAAGTTGAGGGCGAGAGGTGTAATTTTTATTACTCATACTCCATACAACTTCTCTAGACATCACTTATTACATTTCATATACAAAATTTATTCCAATTTCCGCCCTACAGGAAATTTTAAAAATTAAAAAATGACCCCCTAGACTTAATCAAATTCCACGAAATTTTTTGTGTGATCTAGTATGGTAATATACATTGATGCTAGACACTGGGAATCACCCAAGGCCTCACCATCGAGTCGTACTCCAACTTTGGGGTTATGCTTGGAGGAAAAAATTCAATTAATTATTAAGTCCTCGTAAGAAGATGATAATTAACCAAGTGAAAAAAAACCTTTAAGAGTAATACTCACTGGATGAAAAAGTCCCAAGCTACCCAGGCCTGTTACATGACTTGACTCTTCATACTAGCATCAATTTTACATTGTCTCCAAAGGGATTGTGGAATTTGAGTAGAACAGAAAATGATGAGAAGAAGAAGTAGAGTTGAAAAACTCTGGTGATAGGATGATCTCTAATGGTACAAGCAGCCTTTGGTACATCCTTGGGCATGGAGTCTTCAAAAAATCTATAGATGCCACTCCAGTGGTCAACAATCCCCTTCACGTGGTTTGGAGTGATGACGTGTTGACGAGGAGGGTTTTGCTTCTTGATTTGACATCTTGTTGATGAGGAGATGGCCTTTTTCAGTGAGAAGCACTTTTTGACCCATCCATGGCATATTTTGATGGCAATAAACATTTTATAGGATAATGTCACCCTTGTGTTGAATTTTGTAGCTATGGTTGGACTTCATCATATCTTCATTTATATTTCTAATTATGAATTATGAAATATATTTGTAATAGAAAATTTATTTGAGGCATGTTCTTCATGCTTGCAAGAGAGGGAAAAATATTTATTTTGTATTCAAAAGAAAAAATATTACAAGGCTCATCAAGGGCGAGAAAAATGAAATTTTGAATTTGTATTTTACCTCCACAAGTAACCAAGTCGCCCCCTCCAAGATCAATTCCGCCTGCTCATGGGACAACCTTTCACATGAATGAATCACTATAAATAGAGCCTATTTTCTCTCCTCTAAAGACACACTTCAGATCACACATCTATCTCTGTTCAAGCGAAGTAGCAAGGAGTATTTGAAGGATGAAAATAGAAGGAGAAAGAACATTCTATAGCTCTCACTCTAGTTTCTAAGAGAGGCAGAGTTCTGGACGGTTTCGTGAGGTATATCTCTGTATGGAATAGTGCGAAAGTTTTGTGGCATATTGCGCAAGTCTAAGGCATATCATTTGTGGCATCTTTTTGTGATATAGTGCGAAGGCTCTGTGGTTTAAGTGCGTAGATCTGAAGCATATATTCTGTGGTATCATCCGAATATCAAGGCTGACATAGAGGATGCGTTTCAGCCTCTTTGGAGACCTCATCTCTGAGGTATATCTCTGTGGCTAAGTACGCATGCTGAGGCATAATTGCAGGACTCATTTCGTTCCTCTTGGTGACCCTATCTCTGATGTATCTCTTGGATAGAGTACGAAACTTGGAGGATGTTTCCTTGACCTTGTTGTATAACTTCTTTAGACAAATTGTGGAGGGTTGACTTGTCCTTGGTGGTTGGTCATCTTGCTGGTTAGTTGACTTTGATGTCTCTTTTTTGCATTGATTCTCTAAGGAAAAGGTTGGTTGGGTTTTTCCCTATTGTGTGTTTTCCTAGGGTAAAATCTTCTTATCTTCTTGTTCATTGTGATTTCTATTGCTCTATTGTCTATTTGGTTGAATTTTTGAAGTATAATTACTTAATGATATCTCTGTTGTGCTAAGCAACTAATATATCATTTCAAGTAATTGTCTTTATTCAAAAATAAAGTACTTGCATCTATTGTATTGAAAAATCAACATGGTATTAGTGCTTTAGTTATGGAAAGAGCAGAAAGATCATACTTAAAGAATTCATCCCTCTTTTATCCAAGTCCTAGAAATGGAGAAGACCGAAAGTCACAACAATCCATCTCTCTGAAGAAGGGCCGATGCCCTATCATAATGCTTTAGTTTAAGCCTTAGAAATTTTGTTAAACCAAGAAGGTCTCAGGACAAATGTTTACAACCAATGTTTGGTATGTATTTTGACAAATAAGATTATGACAAATATGCTTGGGAGTAGATCAAAGTTCTTGTAAAGACTAGACCTAGATAGCATTACGTCAAAGCTCAAACCTTAGGTCAAGTTCACCTCAGAAAACTACAGAGATCCGAGAGCCTCAATTAGTTTTCTATGCAATCTCAAAAAATTGATTTAAAGGCACAACTTGTCTCATTCTTGTTGCAGAAGATCGAAGAGCTTAAGTATAACGGTTTGTTGAAATAGGTTGAAGGCTTTGGGAAGTAGTATAGACTATTGAAAGGAGCAATAGTACTATAAATCAGTGAATTGATCATCAGACCTAAGAACATACTCAAACAAGAAAGTCAAGTTTGGTAGAATGTTGAAACTACAAAGTCAAGCGTTGACATGGAGATATGACTCTAAGGTCAAGTTTCTCCTCAAAATTGAAGACTTAAAGAGAGCTCGATTTCCTTAACGTATCAAGTCTATCTTGAAAGGTTGAGGATCCAAGCTCGTGTCGCTTGGAATGTCGAATGTATATTATCTTGAAATCCATAGGATCAAATTGCTCCTCAGGAAGTCTTCAAGAAAGATTATCAAGCTACTGCTTCAGTCCAAGGTTTGCTACCTGTTGTCGCCTGGATTGTACAGACACCGCGACAATCGCTCAGGGCGGGGACTGTCACTCTGATCCCCGCGCACTCCGTTCTAGTCTAGTGTTGACATGAAGATAAGACTCTTAAGGTCAAGTTTCTCCTCAAAATTGAAAACTTAAAGAGAGCTCGATTTCCGAAATGTATCGAGTCGATCTTGAAAGGTCGAGGATCCAAGCTCGTGTCGCCTGGAAGGTCGAATGTATATTATCGTGAAAGCCATAGGATCAGATTGCTCCTCAGGAAGTCTTCAAGAAAGATTATCAAGCCACTGCTTCAGTCCAAGGTTTGCTACCTGTTGTCGCCTGGATTGTACAGAGACCGCAACAACCGCTCAGGGCAGGGGATGTCACTCTGATCCCCACCCACTTCGTTTTAGGTGTCTCCCAACAATAGACTATGGGGTGTAGTCCCTATGGAATGAGATGAAAGAAAACAAGTTGGGAACCATCTTATTTGGGAGATACGAATGAGTGGCCTAGCTACTTGGTTAAATTTAGCAAGATTAATAATTAGATTAGATTTTAAATATGAGACCGTGCCTTATGGAGTCACAATTCTTGCTTAATGTAAATTAGTGCCAAGTAACTGGATGGACACCTGCTGCTTAATATGAAAGACTAATCTATATGAGATGCAAGTCCTAAGAACTAGGTGTGGTGCAAGGATGTTGGTAAATTTTAGATTAAATGCTTAGTCTAAGTAGAACCTCTCCCTTCACTGTTTTGGGAAAAAAATCTTCATAGTAGGTTGTGGGATGGAAGTCAACAGGAAGCAGAAAAAGGCCTGATTAACGATACCTCCCCTTTTGTTCTAACCACCCAGTGCCTCCAGCACTGTAGAGACTGTGGCTCTGACGACTGCAAGGTTTCTGTGTTAACCACTAAGAAAGGATGAATCCCTCAAACTAATTGGAAAAGGGTTGCCCTATGAGTCTATCAACCTAGCTTATGTGAAGAGGTAAGTTTTTAATGCAAGCTAGATCCTAGAATGCTCGTGCAAAGATGATGAGTGAAATTACTTGAGTTAAAATTGTTTAAGTACATAAGTTGAGATTACATTACACTTTATGACAACCGTACTTAACAACAATTGGAGGACAATCTTAATACAAGACACGTGCTTAAGGATACAAGTTCCAACGAATCAATCCACAAGGTACTTGGAATAAATTATCCAATTTGTCAATTAGCCAATGATTACACAATGCCAATAAAATTTACTCAAGATGTTCTTATCACAATTCTAGTTAGATTCTAAGTGTCAAAGCCACTTATATCAACCACAAGATCAAAAATTTAGAGCTTAAATGTATGAGTGCTTTAAGAGTAAAATTCAGAAACTCTTGTAACTTAGAGCAAGACAAACAATTGTTAGATCTCAAATATCCAAATCGAAAGTCATACTTTAGAAGATTCCAACACTTATTAGACTTATGACAACAACAAGAAAATCACTTTAGATCATGGAATTTACCAAACATATGCAACATAAATTTTTCCAATAATTAGCAAATGTAAATTTATGAATTTAGCCCACTTTAAGATGGAGTATTCAGTGATATGTCAGATCTGAAGTAACTTATACAACAATGCATAAATCATCAGATCAACAAGCTAATGATGCTACAACAAGTGCCCAATATGCCCAAAATTAGGAAAAATTAACCAAAAGTGAAGAAATCAAGTTTTTGGGGCTTTTAGAGTGTGATATTAAGAAAATATCAGATCTGAAAAACTTGTTGCAACAGTGAGGAAATCAGAAAGCAATGAGCTATTAGTGCTTGAACAAATGCCAAAAAATGCATAGAACTTGGAAAAAATTGCCAAAACTGAAAATTTGAAATTTTGAGCCTTTTAGGTGAATTATTAAGAAAAGTTCAGATCTGATATATTCAGTTATGCAGTAAAATTCCAGTAAGCAAAAAATCAGTTCTAGGCTAGATGACCAATATGCCCAAATGGCTGAAATTTAGGAAAATTCAAATTTTGCAATTTTGAGTTATTTTGACCGACTTAAATGTGATTTTAGGGCTTATGTATCAGTGTTGTAAACTGAAAATTACAGCAGTGATAAAACAGTGAGAAACTAGGGTTTAGATAGCAAACCAAGAGGCCTAGGAAGACTTCCAATGAAGGTGATCACCTGAAAAAATAATGTTAACCCCAAAATCGCTGCAAAACAAATTGTTAGAGATAAAATGCCAATCCTTTGCAGAAAACTTGTTTGCAATGAGATCTAGCCCTTGTAGGGCTCATGGCCTTCTTAATGCTTGCAAAATAAGTCCCAAACACTAGCCTTTTAGGTTGGGTAAGGGCTAGGGCCCTCAGAAAATGGGTTTCTTCTCCGATTTGAAAATAAGCAACCTACAAAAATAGCTTAAAAACCCTAGACGCTTAGGGTTTCTTAGGTCTCCAATGCCAATTAATTCCTCAATTCCAAAACAAATTTAGAATAGGAACCCAAACACCTAATATAAAAAAATAAATTTAAATTTTAAAACCCCAAAACCCCAAATATACACAAAATCTCAAAAAACCGAAAACCCCAATTAGCAAAAATAATTTACAAATTTAATTTACAAGATTATTTACAAAATTTACAAATATGCAAGGGTTTTGAAAAATAAAATGTTTTGAGAAAATATTTTTTTATGGTGTTTTTTCCTTGATGAATGACTAAGAACACTTTAGAAACCCAATTCTCACTATAGCTTTAGCGAAGATTAAATCCACCATACAAATATTTGGGATCCAAGCAAAATAATTCCTGCCTAAGTTTGTGAACATGGAGACCAAGGACTAAAGTACCTGCAAACACTATGTATTTATCTCAAGACAACTTGTTAATCATATGGCGAATCAAACCACCTAAGATTAGCCCAAAACTATCAATAGAATGATGCTATCTCCATCTAATGAAAAACAAATCTTACCATTTATCAACACAACATAGGAGAGCCCGTAGTCAGCACATACCACAAATCAATGAACATGAACACCTTGAATTGCACCCCAAAGTCTTTATTATGATAGAAAAAATAGGTCCTAGTGGACTGTGGGACAATAGTTTACATGAAAGCTTCAACAACAATTTCTCAACCAGACCTTAGATATCTAGAGACTCAATTGACTCTAATTTATAGATAAATTCTCCAAGTGGAAAATAGCAGTTAGTTGGCTTGATCCTTGTCAAATTAATCTTGGCCATTGATAAATCCTTGATGATATTTTAATCTTAGCCATTGAATTTTTATTTTTGAAGAATTTTCGAAATTTTCATTTAACTCCATTTTTATTAGCTCAAAATTAATTATTTTGAGGTAATTTCCTAAAAAATTTGACTTTGACTTAACCGTGAAGGTCCAAGGGTCAAATTCTTTTCAAATATGCAATATTCCCTTGGTGGAGGACCTCCAAAATTTAATTCTTTTGATACCCACGAATTTTTCTACTTGGAGAATTTAATTTCTCTAGACCTTTAATTTTGACTCTAATTAATTAATTTTTTGGCTTAGGATTAATCTAATTTTTGCTAGAAAAATTAATTAATTGACACTTGAGGGGATTAATTGTTTTTTCCACCCTCAAATACTTTAGCCATGGTTTCTGATTGCGAGGGACCATGCACTTAAATATTTTTACACAATATTTTTACATGTACAACCCCTTAAATGGGGAACACCCGTTCGACTTAGACCCTCAAAATACACACCCAATTCTGCGACACAATATGATCTAGTAGACCAAGTGATTTGTAATAAAATAATTTAGCCAATTAGCTAAAATTATTCCCAAATCACTTTTACATAAGACTCGACTAGAACACTAGGACTCACGTAAGGCTTTAATGACAAATTTCACCCTAGCTTTGGGGTGAGGTTGGAAGGAAAAACTCTGCTAACCATTCGTGTTTAGAAACACAAACGAGTCAATGAGACGAAAACCTCGTAGGATGAAATTATCGCCAAAATAATAGGCTTACCTAGGTTGTTACATACATTCATGGTCTTACTTTCATCATTTACATTAAAATTTTGCAGAATAGGTTTAAAATGACACATAAACTGCTTATTGATGATCCGATCTTTTGAAAAAGTGAGGAACATATGCTTCCTTAGAATTTGACAAAAGGTGTGCAACATCTAGCTCCATATGGGGACACGTTGCTTCCATGAAGTAACTTGAGAATCTCAGAATCTTGCATCCAAGAAAACATAAGTCTGTCAAATAGATATCCATTCAAAACAAAATCATCATGTATACATACAATATTCGCTGGAATAGAAAAATCTGCTCTAACAAACTGAAATATAAAAGACATAATATAAATGTGTGAAATAAAACTATTTAATGACATGGAAATAAAAAGGAGTAGGGTTAGAGATACTACAGAAAAGATGCCCCATGGCATCAGATATCTTCAACATAGTGCATACTGAGCATTAGTCGACTTTCCGACAAGTTTGTGGGTTGTTTCTCGGATGTGCCATGCTCGATCCTGCATACTGGACTTTGTCTTATCCGAATATCGAGTTGTTCTCTAGCATCAGATGCATCAAACTTCTTCCTTCTTCTCTTTTGCTTTTTACGCCTGCTCTCGGTCGGATGCGATGTTGATGTTGATGCAGTCGACGTGCAATTTTCTATCTGATTTGGATAACGCTCATCCAGAAAATTTGAAATGTCCACAATTTTTGTGACCTACTCTTCCTTATTTTCATGACCCTGTTTTGTTAACGCTGCTTGATCGATATGATTTCCCTCAGTTTCCTTCCTGCTTGGATCATCTTTGTTTAACCATTTCTCAGTGGAATCAATGACTTCATCATAATAAGATGAAGGTTGCTTTGGTGAGTTGGGAGGTTCATGCACTGGATCCTTTGGTCTTGGTTGGAGTTGTGATTTTTCCATTATTTGTAGCTTACTCTGAAGAGTGACCTATTCAATTCTTGAGGCATTCATTTCGTCAGCATGTATCGATTCCATAACTTTCATTTGTTGTTTGCGATCAACCTCCATGGTCTTAATCAAGTTCTGCAACCTGTCCTCTATGGCATTTATTTGATTGGAATGTTCATCCTTAATAACACTGATTTCCTTCGCATGATTTTTTTTCTGGCTAATAACTGGTTCTGAACAAAGCCCTGATTAGCTTCCTAGTCCTTTATCATTCTATTATGATTTTCTTGAATAGAACCTATTTGTTTCTTATGATTTGCTTTTATGGAGATTAGCTCTTCAACATGCTCTTCCTCTAGGGCATCCATCCTGTTATGAAAACTAATCCTTCTAGTATACTGAGTAAACTTCCATTGCTTGTAACCTGTTCTGCATGGAACTCATTTGTCTGGCATGATATGCTATTAATCTTGCTTGACTAGATTGCATGTCTTTGATCATTTGAGTTAATTCCTTAACATGATGCTTATCATCTTTCTTTGCATCGTCAAAATGATTAATCTAGTTGCTAGTCCCTGCCTTTCCACTATCGAGGACTCTTCTTGCAATGGCGCAAGTGGATTCATCATGAAAGTGATTACAAGATCTACAATATGGTATTTCTTGATTACTATAATGTTGTAAATCATTTTCTTGCAACTTCTTTATGGGATTTTGCATATCATTGAATTGATTTCTTTACTCATCATGCATAATTTTAATGATTTCTATTACTTATTCAACGCCATATTCCTTTTCTGGAAGGTCATGAGGGTAGCTTTGAGTGTTAGTAAAATGACAAGGGACGGACAAGTCATTCGTGATGACTTACTTAAGGGGAAAGGGAAGCTAATGGATGTTAGAGAGATATGCCTATTCAAGACAATCAAGAAATCCACAAGAAGTGAGCCTTTAGTAGGAATTCTTGCAAAAAAATGAAAGAAGTGGAGTCAGTTGATTTTTGGTAGCATTGGAAGTGCTCAAAGTCTCAAAATTTGTGGAGAGGCTTAGGCACTTGTATTCCAAAGAACCCAGAAACCGTTTGTGAAAATTCCACTCAGAATATGTTTTATTGTAAAAATTAATTATTTTAATGGGGACCCTAAGTCTAAACTTACGGAAATTAAATAATTAAAGAGTATTAATAAAACAGAGTGATGATGATCTAGAACAAGCGAAGATCAAGTCGAGTTATAATCTTAGCCATTGATTAGAGATCTAATCTAGGCCATTGGTTTCTCAATGAGAAGACTATAAAGGAAGGCTTGAGGGTCATTTGGAAAGGCACAACGAGTGAATCTAGTGATTGAATTCTTCTGATTGAGCAAGTGCTCAGACAAAGATCGAATCTAAGTGATTCCAACGCAGTGAGGCACAAAGAGTTATTGGTCGGAGGATCTTCTCCGGGACCAAGAATACTAAGTAGAGAGATAACAAAATCAACAGAGGAAGCAGCGGAACCTCCAGAGG
The DNA here is from genome assembly GCA_034641835.2 of Pinus albicaulis. Lineage (NCBI taxonomy): Eukaryota > Viridiplantae > Streptophyta > Pinopsida > Pinales > Pinaceae > Pinus > Pinus albicaulis. Next base: position 677,757,495 of record CM076573.1, read on the forward strand.
GTGTGACGCAACCCCCAGAAGGGGTGACGCAGGCCCACGTAGAGGCAACGCAGTGTTTTCGAGAGATAGTTCGAGATTTGCTAGGAGATCGGGGTTATGAGCCGGAGGGCTGGAACTCGACTTTTCGAGGAGTAGATCGATCCGAGAGAGGAGGTTTCGCAATCCAGAGAGGTCTTCACGTAGGCCTACGCAGCTACTGTGTAGAGGCAGCGTAGAGGGTGCTGGGGTTTCTCTAGTTCAACTATTGGATCAGCGGGGACTTGTAGTGTGAGGTAAAACTCACTATTTTTTTGTTTGTTGTGATTTCTTTGTACTGGATAGCCAGCAAGGCATCCAAAGATTGTATTCAGAAACTGTTGCGTAATAATAACAAACCCTCAGATCTGTTGCGTCAGTTTTCTCGCATTGTTTTTTTTCGGGGACTTAATCCAAAATAAAGGTTTCCTATGTGTGATTTGTTCTTTGCTTAGTTTCCTTGTTTCGGAACAATAAAGTATTAAGTGTAGGCTACTTCAGTAATTTACTGCAATAATTCATGAAGAAATCTGAATTAATTCTGTAATGTAATTTACAAAATAGGAGTAGTAAATTCAGCTGGTTGCAGTAGGATTCTTGAGATTGTTAAATCTAGGAATTTTCACACAGTTTTAGAGTGTTTGATGTGAAACAAGTAGAACAGATTTGAGCATTGAAGTAAAGGTCGAATTGTTGCAGCATCAGCAGATCGAATCCCCAGAGGGATTGCGTAGTTCTAGCCGGGAGGGCTAAATCTTCGAGGTAGTCTCTCTCTTAGTGAGTCGATAGAAAGGTAAGACTTCCAGATTGAGATCTTGTCGAGGCAGAGGGAGGAGCGCAGAGCCTTTACGCAGAAGCAGAGGATGCAATTTTTTTGCAAGCAATTGTTGGGCAGGGAAGCATGAGAAGAAGACAAAGAGCACATAGCGGAGAATTCTTCCTCAGCGAGTTCCTTGTCGAGGAATTCAACATTTCTCATTTGTTGGGCAGCTGAGGAGCAGCAAGCTTACCAGCTCCATCAGGGAGTGCGTAAGCCAGCCTAGAAGCTATGCAGTAGGGAGAAGGAAGAAGCAGTTTGACAGTCTTCAACTAAGATGGCATCTCATGGTCTTAGAGATCAGGATCGGTTGGAGGGATACTCCAACTACGTAATCTGGAAGGAAAGGATCAAATTCCTTTTGGATGAATATTATCTCAGGGCGTTCGTGGAAAACGTGGGTGTTGTGCCTACAGATCTAGATCAGAACAAAAAGTACAAGTTCGATATGGCAAAGGCTAAGAGACTTATCCTTGATGGTGTCAAGGATCATATAGTCTTGCATATAGCTGGCAAGAACACAACTAGGGAGATATGGGAGGTCTTGGCCCTGCTATACGAAGGAACTTCCGAGCAGCGGAAGATGTACTTGGAGCAGAAGCTCCGAATGATCCAGATGCAGAGGGGGGAGCACATTGCTCCATTCTTTACGAGACTTCAGGAGATTCGAGACCAACTGGCAACTGTGGGATCCACCCCAACTGCAGCAACTATGGTGAGGTTGGCCCTTAACGCAATCATTGAGGAGTGGCAAGTTTTTGTCCAAAGTATATTTGGCAGGGCAACGCTTCCTAGTTGGGAGTAGATGTGGGCAACACTTCAAGAGGAGTTGAGAAGAGATCTGGTCAAGTGCAAACTTGACGGTAGCAGTAGGAGCAGATCACAAAATCCAAAGGAGGAGGAGGATGCATCCCTCGCATCGAAGGGGCAACAAAAACAAAAGAGAGATGTTTCAAAGGTGAAATGCTTCAGATGTGGTGAGATGGGTCACTTTGCATCACAATGTTCTTTGAAGAAAAAGGACAAGGATGAGAAGCACGATCCAAAAGTTGCAGCCGCAAAGATCAAGCAGGATGAGTTTGCCATGAGTGCCCATGCTTCTCTAGGAGAAAAATGGGGCGACATAGAACTGTAAGTTCACCTTGAACTTCAGTTGGGCACTATCCTTAAGGAGCCCATCTCTTGGATCACAACCTTGCTACGGGTGCCCATGATCAGCAGTTAGCGGGATGGAGGAGTTTTTAGTGGGAGTCGAGTGATGGAGCGACAGTTGCAGTAGGTAGAAGCACTTACTTCTGGAGCAGCGCAGATCAAAGCGACAACAACGTAGAGCAGAGCGGTAGCTGTGCAGTGCAGAGCAACAATAACGCAGTGCATTAGAGGGATAGCGCAATAGTTATTAGCAGTCAATGTCTTCGACACAGACTCGTAGCAAGGTTGTGATCCAAGAGGTGGGCACCTTAAGGATAGTGCCCATGATCAACAGTAGCGGGATGGAGGAGTTTTTAGTGGGAGCCAAGTGATGGAGCAACAGTTGCAGTATGTAGAAGCACCTACTTCTGGAGCAACGCAGATCAGCGCTGCAGCAACGTAGAGCAGAGCAACAACAACGCAGTGCAGCGCAATGCAGAGCAACAATAACGTTGTGCATCAGAGGGATAGCGCAGTAGTTATCAGCAGTCAATGCCTTCAACACCGAGGTGCATCTACTTAACGCTTGTTCAGTTTTGGGTGGTTTCCAATTGCTTCTCTCAGCAGCTGAGTTGCAGAGTAGATGGAGTGTTAGTAGTGGCAGTGCTAGCAGCATAGCAAATCCAGCATTTGAGAGGGAGCTGTAGTACGAATGTGGTAGTGGCAATGGCAGTGTCATGGGCAGCAGTACAATTGTAGCAGCGACAAAGTGGTTGGTGGACAGCTTGTCAGACATTAGCAGCGCAGAGGATGCTTCAGGGTCAGAGCAGTATGCAACAGACATGTTGTTAGAGCACTTTTCTCGCTAAGAGGGAGTGTTGATTTTTGGTAGCATCGGAAGTGCTCTAAGTCTCAAAATTTGTGGAGAGGCTTAGGCATTGGTATTCCAAAGAACCCAGAAACCATTTGTGAAAATTCCACTCGAAATATGTTTTATTGTAAAAATTAATTATTTTAATGGGGATCTTAAGTCTAAACTTAGGGAAATTAAATAATTAAAGGGTATTAATAAAACAGAGTGAGAATGATCTAGTAAAAGCGAAGATCAAGTCAAGTTATAATCTTAGCTGTTGATTAGAGATCTAATCTTAGCCGTTGATTTCTCAACGAGAAGATTATAAAGGAAGGCTTGAGGGTCATTTGGAAGTTCTCATTTATATAACAAGTAATAGTGCACATAACCAAAATAGCGCTTAGTGCAAAACATCGCTGAAACAAAAATGTTACAAACATCAAGTAGCAAGCTCTAAAAGGCCTTTATAGTCCAAAATAACATGATAGATCATAGTATTATACTACAACCTACAATACTACAAGCGGCAACTACAACAAATCAATGATCAAATGATCAATCATCATCAGAATCATCATCCGATTCTTGATCATCCTCCTCATCCTCATTTGAAGAATGAGTAGCATCCAAGTCTGCAATGGGATTCTGGCTTGATTCCCCTTGCCCTAAAGCTGCTACTGGTGCTTCTGATATATCTTCCTCTACTTCCTGTGAAGGTGGGTCCAAGTCCAACCAAGAAAGGTCTTCATTGTTAAATGCTGGTGCTTGACTCTCCACAACCCATTTTGATGTTGGATCAAAGTCACCCAAGACAATATTGCTTGATTCAGGGGTTTTATTTAGCAATTGGTTGCGCGTCAACCTAAGGTTGGACTGAACAAAAACCATGTCATTCAACCGCTTTTGCTCCAAATGGTTCTTTTTCTTATTGTGTATATGCTCAAACACACTCCAATTCCGCTCACACCCTGAAGCACATGTCTGGTTCAAAATTCGAATTGCAATTTTTGCAATTGAGGGCATTCACTACCAAATTGTTGCCACCAATAGGTTGCAAAAAGGGTGGATGGAAAAAAGTATTAGCAAATGAATTTGAAAGTTGAAACTTGGACTCAACAATTGCAACATTCAAATTGAAATGAGTAAATTATTAATAATAAGAATTTGCAAATTTTGACAGTTCTTACTTGGGGGACTCCTTGCTCTATTTCTTATAGCCATAGAAATTCCAAAGGTACCAATACTCAATAAAATTCCAGAGCTTGTTATGAATTTGATCTTGAGTCTTGGAATCTGGGACCATGCACTCAATGCATTTATACAATCCCCCTAAAACCTCCCCATCAGGCTCAAAATTTGTAGTGTAATGGTACCTTCAAAATTCAGGAAACAAAAACATATTCATCAAGTCAACAAAACTAAAAGTTAAAAGTTAAAACTTATAACTTATAAATAATGAGCATTGAAATCCAAAATTACATACCTTGGATTTAAGTAGTAGTCGACTGCATGTAAAGGTCTATGGAGTTGTTTGTTTCATCTTTCATCAAAGATTCTCCATAGAGGAATGTACTTTTGTCTTTTATCCCCATACGCTGCCTTTATTTGTTCCTTGGCCTGATCCATGGCCTCATAAACAAAACCCTTGGCAGGTTTATCACTATCCACCATCTGCAAAACTCTGACAAGAGGCTCACTAAATAGCACAATCTCCTTTGCCTTTGACCAAAATCTTTTGTCAAATACTTGGTCAACTATTTGTTTCCATTCTGCCTTTTTGCTCCACTGAGATAAATTCCATTCATCACATGAAAAAATCTTCCTCAAGTTCGATTTTTGTTGAACAAAGCACTGTAACGAAAGGAAGTTGGTTGCAAATCGTGTGATGGCTGATCGAACAAGCTCTTTACCCTAGTGTGCTTTCTCATAAGGTTCAAAACGCATGAGTGGTTGTAGATGTACCTGGTTATGGATTTTGCATCTTCCACACACTTCTTCACCCACTCAATTTTGCCAATATCCTCAAGCATGACATCCAAATGTTAGGATATTCTGACACATAGGAAATATTTCGGCGAAAATCACATTCCAACAGATTTTGTCGACGCGTTTCGAATCAGCTATTGTGGTTCATCATCAGGACAAGATAAGAAATCCGATCTAGGACACAGTTTAAATAGATAAGAAACTTTGTCTAGCCGTTATCTCAAAACAGATAATTGGACTAAATCAGGAACTCCAAAAATAATATTATAGTTATTATTACTCCATCACTGATAATTTGACTAAATAAGGAGAAAATAGTTGAATTATTATTATTGTATTTTATTAAATAAAAAATAAAAATAAAAAATAAAAAATAAAAATAAAAATAATAAAAATAAAATAAATAAATAAATACATAAATTAATAAATAAATAAATAAAAACAAAAATAAAAATAAATAAAAATAGAATGCACTAAGAAAAAATACATAAATAAATAAATAAGAAATAAGTAAAAATATAAATAATCAAATGAAAATGAAAATAAAATATAAAAACAAAATATATAAATAAAGATAGATAAAAATAAAATCAAAATAAAATAAAAATGAACGAAAAATAATAACAATCAAAGAAGAATTAAACCCTAACGGATAGTTTGACTGAAAATGGAAAATAGAAGTTGAAATATTATTATTGTATTCTATTAATAAATAAAATAAATATTTATAAATAATTAATTAAAAAATATAAAATAAAATAAAATAAAGTAAACTAAAAATATAAATTAAAAATAAAAACCATTAAGATAAAATGCATAACTAAATGAATAAAACTTTTATTAAAAATAAGTAAAAACCAAAAGTAAGTAAATGAAAATAAAAATATAAAAATAACATGGATATAAAAATAAATGAGCTAAAAAAATAAAAATAAAATAATAATAATAATAATAACAATAATAATAATAATAAGTAATTAAATAAATAAATAAAAATAAAAATAAAATCAAGATCAAGAACAGAAAGGGAAGAATAAAACAAAAACAGAGAAGAAAGGAAACGAAGGAGAACAGAAAGGAAAGAAAACCAAACACTAAGAGTGAAGGGCCGGGATCCAACATCTGCTAAGACTCCACCCATCATCCCTGTTGAGGTTGACAGGCCTCTTTTCGATCTCTAAGGCCTCCCTTAACTTTCTATGGTGGAAATGGTCAATCCTTGCAATAACCTCCGCATCTTCAATGCAAATATGATGCTTTGTCTTTTCCGCATGCTCTGCTAATGGAGAGGAGCGAGACCTATTATGCTTCAGGTCAGCGACATGCTCCTGAATTCTTAGACTAATGGAACGACCAGTCTCACTGATGTAAGGGGTCCCACATGAGCAAAGAATCAAGTAAACACCCTTACCATCCCTAGGGCAAATCAGGTCCTTAACAGATCTAAGAGAACTTCTAATGGTGCGGAGGGGCCTAAAGGTTGAGGGAACATTATGTCTCTTTAGGATCCTCGCGATTTTATCAATCGTTCCTTGGATAAAAGGAAGGTGAACGCCGGATAACCTATCACAATGTTCCTTCTTGACCCTAGGACCTTTTTCAACTTTTTGAAAAGCTCTAAGACATTGAACCTCGTTATAACCATTATTAAGAAAAACACCAAGGAGATGAGATTTCTCTTCTTCAAGGTGTGTTCATCAACAATTCTTAATGCTCTAGTGGCTAGGGTACTGAGAACCCCTGATTTTTGAGCAGGAAAATGGTGAGAACTCGCATGTAAATATTGCTTAGTATGTGTCTTCTTTCTGAAAACTTGATGAGTGAAGGAACCATCATCCTTTCTAGAAACAAGAACATCAAGAAAGGGTAGGCTACCATCCACTTCAAATTCCATGGTAAAATTTAATGAAGTTAGATTGATCATTAAGATGATCGAAGAAAAGGTCCAAATTATCTTTTCCATGAGGCCACACCACACAGGTGTCATCAAAAAAACTTTTCCAAAGCTTAGGTTGAAACAAGGAGGAGGAGAGGGCCCTAGATTCAAAGTCTTCCATAAAAAGTTTAGCAACAACCGGAGAAAGGGGGGAACCCATGGCCACACCACAAGTTTGTTCATAGAATTCACCCTCGAAACTAAAGAAGGTCGAGGTAAGACAAATCTCCACCAGATGAGCCGTATCAGGGTCTGTGACCCAAGAAATGACATCAATAGCTTCCTTAATGGGGATACAAGTGTATAAGGAGACCACATCAAAACTAACAAACCTGTCATCAGGTTCCAACCTGATGGCTTTCAAATCACTAATAAATGAGGAGGAGTCTTTAACAAAGGAGTCAGTACGACCTACGAGAGGCTTCAGCTTACTGGCCAAAAATTTAGCAAGCAGATAAGTAGGACCACCTATGGTGTTGACAATAGGGCGAAGGGGAGCTCCATCCTTATGAATTTTAGGGAGACCATAAATTCTCGGAGTGATGGGGTTGCTTTCAATAAGCTTTTTACTAAAGGCACCAACCGTACTACTAGATTTGATAGCCAAAGCCACTGCTTTAGAAACTTTTTTAAGGGGATTATTGTTCAACTTCTTGTAGCTCCCGCTATTACGAAGATGATCCAACATCTTATTACGATAATCAACTTTGTTTAAAATAATAGTAGCACCACCCTTATCAGCCTTAAGAACAACAATGTCTTGGTTATTGTTTAAGGATTTTAGAGCCTCAAACTCAGGTTTGCTTATGTTGCTCTTAGGGGGCTTTGCTTTTCTTAGGATCATGGCACAGTCTTGTCTAATAGTATCTTTAGTAGTATCAGGAAGATCCTTAATCCCGTATTCTATATCACAGATAATGTCATGAATAGGGATTTTTCTAGGAGCCAAAGCAAAATTAAGACCCTTCCCTAATACACTATAGACGTGCTAATCAAAAGAAAAATCAGAAAGATTAATAACTGTCAAATTAGAAGAAGAAGATTTTTTATTATTACCATTATTTTTATGAGTGTTATTTGAATAAAAATTATTATTAATGTGATAATTATTATTATTTCTATTAGTGTTATTATTATGAATATCATTAATAATGTAATTATTAGTATTAATATTATTATTATAATTACTATAGTTAATAAAGTTATTATTATTAAAATCACTATTAAAAATATTACTATCACTACCATTATGATCAAAGGAATTAACGACCTTACTTTCAACAAAATCAACGACAGAAGAATTTTCAATGGACATAGGAACCTCAGACAGGCCGCAATCCAAACCTGTTAAACCGCTGCCAACTGCGCTGGGGAGAGTGGAGATCTAGACGGAATTCGCGAACAGGTTAACTGAAGAGCCACCACGCGCCACTGATTTCACCAGCGAGGGCTTGGGAGGTGTGAGCTGAGACCCCATCTCCACCGGATCTTGAGGAACAACGAGCATACACGTTGATGGTCGAGCGGAGGGGACAAGATCAGACGTTGAATGCCCATCGCTAATGGACAGATCTGCCGACAAAGAGGAACAAGGTGACCGCAAAGCAGCACGGGGACCTACAGCGAAATCAGTCGGATGTGACCCCAGAAACTCCACTGAATCAGTAGAAGTAGGAAAGCTGCCCGCTGGAAAGCGATACGAATTAACAATATCCTTTGTTTGATCAAACACCTCCTGACCAGATAAATCGTACAACTGATGAACCGGTTTCTGCTGCCGAATCTGAGATGGGACAAGCACAACCATTGAAGTAAACTGCGCAGATTGATCCGAGGAACTGTCAATAAAGGATCGCAACGAACCAATTTGTCCTTTCAAGACTCTGCTATTGGAATAACATCTGTTCTCATTCCTTATATTGCAGGCAGTGTCTTTAGATATTTTCAGGAATTTACAGAGATGTTTCTTATTCCATAGAGTCTCCCAGCGAAGGGATTTTAATGCAGATTGGGCATCAACTATTGTCCAAATCTCCGCAGGAATCAAATGAGACAACTCCAGGTGAGAGGACAACAACTTCCTCGAAATGAGATCTAGATGCTTTCTAACCTTGGAAATTTCAGACCTAATAATGCCCAGACTAGCAGAAAGAAAAACTCGCTCATTATTGGAATTCTTAAGGGGATGTCTAATCTTCGCGAACGAAGGGATAGAGGCAGAGTCTCTACATCTCTTTAAAAATGTTAAATCAGATTTCATCTTAGATACCCGCAAACGTGCCCTTTCAAAATGATGAACTTTAAGTGCCAAGGCCCTACCGAGCAGGGTTTCAATGTTAGGAATTTGGCTTCTGTGATCCATAAAATTGTGTATAAAATATTTCGGCGAAAATCACATTCCAACATATTTTGTCGACGCGTTCTGGGGTCACATCCGACTGATTTAGCTGCAGGTCCCCGTGCTGCTTTGCGGTCACCTTGTTCCTCTTTGTCGGCAGATCTGTCCATTAGCGATGGGCATTCAACATCTGATCTTGTCCCCTCCGCTCGACCATCAACGTGTATGCTCGCTGTTCCTCAAGATCCGGTGGAGATGGGGTCTCAGCTCACACCTCCCAAGCCCTCGTTGGTGAAATTAGTGGCGCGTGGTGGCTCTTCGGTTAACCTGTTCGCGAATTCCGTCCAGATCTCCACTCTCCCGAGCGTAGTTGGCAGCGGTTTAACAGGTTTGGATTGCAGCCTGTCTGAGGTTCCTATGTCCATTGAAAATTCTTTTGTCGTTGATTTTGTTGAAAGTAAGGTCGTTAATTCCATTGATCTTAATGGTAGTGATAGTAATATTTTTAATAGCGATTTTAATAATAATAACTTTATTAACTATAGTAATTATAATAATAATATTAATACTAATAATTACATTATTAATGATATTTATAATAATAACACTAATAGAAATAATAATAATTATCACATTAATAATAATTTTTATTCAAATAACACTCATAAAAATAATGGTAATAATAAAAAATCTTCTTTTAATTTGACAGTTATTAATCTTTCTGATTTTTCTTTTGATCAGCACGTCTATAGTGTATTAGCGAAGGGTCTTAATTTTGCTTTGGCTCCTAGAAAAATCCCTATTCATGACATTATCTGTGATATAGAATACGGGATTAAGGATCTTCCTGATACTACTAAAGATACTATTAGACAAGACTGTGCCATGATCCTAAGAAAAGCAAAGCCCCCTAAGAGCAACATAAGCAAACCTGAGTTTGAGGCTCTAAAATCCTTAAACAATAACCAAGACATTGTTGTTCTTAAGGCTGATAAGGGTGGTGCTACTGTTATTTTAAACAAAGTTGATTATCGTAATAAAATGTTGGATCATCTTCGTAATAGCGGGAGCTACAAGAAGTTGAACAATAATCCCCTTAAAAAAGTTTCTAAAGCAGTGGCTTTGGCTATCAAATCTAGTAGTACGGTTGGTGCCTTTATTAAAAAGCTTATTGAAAGCAACCCCATCACTCCGAGAATTTATGGTCTCCCTAAAATTCATAAGGATGGAGCTCCCCTTCGCCCTATTGTCAACACCATAGGTGGTCCTACTTATCTGCTTGCTAAATTTTTGGCCAGTAAGCTGAAGCCTCTCGTAGGTCGTACTGACTCCTTTGTTAAAGACGACTCCTCATTTATTAGTGATTTGAAAGCCATCAGGTTGGAACCTGATGACAGGTTTGTTAGTTTTGATGTGGTCTCCTTATACACTTGTATCCCCATTAAGGAAGCTATTGATGTCATTTCTCGGGTCACAGACCCTGATATGGCTCATCTGGTGGAGATTTGTCTTACCTCAACCTTCTTTAGTTTCGAGGGTGAATTCTATGAACAAACTTGTGGTGTGGCCATGGGTTCCCTCCTTTCTCCGGTTGTAGCTAATCTTTTTATGGAAGACTTTGAATCTAGGGCCCTCTCCTCCTCCTTGTTTCAACCTAAGCTTTGGAAAAGGTTTGTTGATGACACCTGTGTGGTGTGGCCTCATGGAAAAGATAATTTGGACCTTTTCTTCCGTCATCTTAATGATCAATCTAACTTCATTAAATTTACCATGGAATTTGAAGTGGATGGTAGCCTACCCTTTCTTGATGTTCTTGTTTCTAGAAAGGATGATAGTTCCTTCACTCATCAAGTTTTCAGAAAGAAGACACATACTGAGCAATATTTACATGCGAGTTCTCACCATTTTCCTGCTAAAAAATCAGGGGTTCTCAGTACCCTAGCCACTAGAGCATTTAGAATTGCTGATGAACACCACCTTGAAGAAGAGAAATCTCATCTCCTTGGTGTTTTTCTTGATAATGGTTATAACGAAGTTCAATGTCTTAGAGCTTTTCAAAAAGCTGAAAAAGGTCCTAGGGTCAAGGAGGAACATTGTGATAGGTTATCCGGCGTTCACCTTCCTTTTATCCAAGGAACGATTGATAAAATCGCAAGGATCCTAAAGAGACATAATGTTCCCTCAACCTTTAGGCCCCTCCGCACCATTAGAAGTTCTTTTAGATCTGTTAAGGACCCGATTTGCCCTAAGGATGGTAAGGGTGTTTACTTGATTCCTTGCTCATGTGGGACCCCTTACATCGGTGAGACTGGTCGTTCCATTAGTCTAAGAATTCAGGAGCATGCCGCTGACTTGAAGCATAATAGGTCTCGCTCCTCTGCATTAGCAGAGCATGCGGAAAAGACAAAGCATCATATTTGCATCGAAGATGCGGAGGTTATTGCAAGGATTGACCATTTCCACCATAGAAAGTTAAGGGAGGCCTTAGAGATCGAAAAGAGGCCTGTCAACCTCAACAGGGATGATGGGTGGAGTCTTAGCAGATGTTGGATCCCGACCCTTCACTCTTAGTGTTTGGTTTTCTTTCCTTTCTGTTCTCCTTCGTTTCCTTTCTTCTCTGTTTTTGTTTTATTCTTCCCTTTCTGTTCTTGATCTTGATTTTATTTTTATTTTTATTTATTTATTATTATTATTTATTTAATTACTTATTATTAGTATTTATTTTTAATATTATTATTATTATTATTATTTATTATTTATTTATTTATTTTATTCGCTCATTTATTTTTATATCCACGTTATTTTTATATTTTTATTTTCATTTACTTACTTTTGGTTTTTACTTATTTTTAATAAAAGTTTTATTCATTTAGTTATGCATTTTATCTTAATGGTTTTTATTTTTAATTTATATTTTTAGTTTACTTTATTTTATTTTATTTTATATTTTTTAATTAATTATTTATAAATATTTATTTTATTTATTAATAGAATACAATAATAATATTTCAACTTCTATTTTCCATTTTCATTCTATTTTCCATTTTTAGTCAAACTATCCGTTAGGGTTTAATTCTTCTTTGATTGTTATTATTTTTCGTTCATTTTTATTTTATTTTGATTTTATTTTTATCTATCTTTATTTATATATTTTGTTTTTATATTTTATTTTCATTTTCATTTGATTATTTATATTTTTACTTATTTCTTATTTATTTATTTATGTATTTTTTCTTAGTGCATTCTATTTTTATTTATTTATTTATTTTATTTTATTATTTTTATTTTTTATTTAATAAAATACAATAATAATAATTCAACTATTTTCTCCTTATTTAGTCAAATTATCAGTTATGGAGTAATAATAACTATAATATTATTTTTGGAGTACCTGATTTAGTCCAATTATCTGTTTTGAGATAACGGCTAGTCAGAGTTTCTTATCTATTTAAACTGTGTCCTAGATTGGATTTCTTATCTTGTCCTGATGAACAACCACAATAGTTGGTTCGAAACGCGTCGACAAAATCTGTTGGAATGTGATTTTCGCCGAAAGATTTTATACACAATTTTATGGATCACAGAAGCCAAATTCCTAACATAGGAAATAGTTAAGGATAACTTGGTCTAGTGTAGAGTTAGGTAAATTATGTTTCTATACTATGTACATTTGTAACTTATAATCCGACGGTCATGATTTGTAGTGATCTGACGTTTCACTCTCTCCTCGGTATTAACGACACTTGATTCGTGGCTTAACACTCGATTGGTCCATGATCTCTATTTAAAGAGCATGAAGGGTTAGTTGTCCGATAACCGTTTATGAGAGAAACATATGTAACTTTTATTTTTATATTAATAAATTGTTTGAAGTGGCTGTGTTGGCTCAGGCTGTTTCCCTCTTCTAGGGTTTGAACCATGTGATATACTAGTGTACTGATTTGTGATCTGTTTGTGAGCGGTGACCTTTGGTTTTTGATCTAAGGAACTTACCTTGTAAATTCCTACATGGTATCATAGCTATTTTGAGGGCCGCATCTGTTGTTGATCCAAATCCGAAGCCGGTGTGATTGCATGTGACTGCCGTTTTGTAGATCTATTATTTCTGAACTTTTTGGGGCTTGGAGAACAACTCTGTTGTGTCTGGAGCATTTGTTATAATAAGGAACCCCTTTCGTTTCATGCGAAAAGGTTTTTGGTTGCCTGAGTTATGTCATTTTAGATCTGGAGGTATAAAGTATTTTTTTTTGCAGTTTTATTTATTAATCTTTCTGCTTATTTTGGTTCCCTCTGTTTATTTTGTTTTTTTTTTTGTATTTATTTGCCAGATCTATACGCTCTTCTCTGTGTATGCTCTTTGCTCTGCGCTGTATGCGATCTTAGCAAATCAAAACAAGAAGACGAGATTTTTTATTTCTATGTATGCTCTTTCCTCGTGTCTTTGTGCGATCTCGGGAAATAAAAAATAATAGAAAAAAAAGATAGTTTCCGGTAAGGCTAACCGAAACCTAACGTTATGTCGGAAGGCTTTCATTTCGTTTTTTTGTGCCCGGATTTTTATGTTTTTTTGCAGGAAAAAGCACGCACACTGAAGACTAAAAAAAAAAACCCTTCCTCCTTTCAAACAATTACAAAATCCTTTTACTACCTCACTTGGTGTAAAGTTAGTTTATGAGAATAGAGGTCTTGGGTTCAAGTCTCCTTCTCCAGCTTCTTTTTCTAAAAAGGATTTTGTTAAAGGGGCGGGATTTTTTTTTTAAGTAGAACTTCATCATCAAATTTCAACCGTTCCTGTAACTATTCGGCATCTACAACTCAGTTTTTTCAATAAGGCATAACTTCTTCATTCGAAAGCCGTTTTTCGAGCTGTTTTTTTTGAATTGGCCTAATTTTTCAAGATCTTTCCATTGGAGCAGTTAGTTTCAGCCCTTTTCAGCTCTAGTTTTAAAAAAATGGAAAGCGCTTGCTCGGTTATTCTTGACAACACCAATTATTTCCAATGGCTACCTCAAATGGTAGATTTACTTAGAAGTAAAGGGTTTTATAGAATAGCCATAGGACAAGAAACTAAAGCTGCTAAATGGGAAAATAAACAAGATCAAGCACGAGGGTTAATAGGAATGTCCATTGCTCAAGATCTTCGATTTCATATCCTTGAAATTGGCACCCTTAATGAAGCCTTGAAAAAGCTAAATACTGTTTTTGGCATTCAAAATCAAATCAGGGCCCACCAGCTTGAAAATGAGTTGCTTACTTTGGACCCCACTAATTTCTCCTCTATTGAAGATATTTTGTCCAATTCAAGACCCTCAGACTTCTTTTAGAAGTTGTAAGGTCAAAAAAGATGGTAGCCTCATCTATTCCATTCTTGCTAAGCTTGGCCCTGCATATTCTGTATTTGTTTCCACCTTCCATTCCACTAGAGAAGCCCTCATTTCTCAAGGAACAACATACAAGAACCCCTCTTTTGATGCCTTTTGCGATTCTTTGATAAGAGAACAAGAAAAACTCTTACACCTTGGTCTTATCACTTCTGGAAACGCTTCTAAGAAAGCCTTAACAACCCAACAACAACCATATCAAAAGAATCCCAAGAAGTAGTATCCTAAAAAGTATTGTCCTAAACCAAACAAGGGTTTGAAGCAATTTCAGCCACAAATTGAAAAAACAACTCACCAAACTGATAAGGCAACTAAAAATAAAGGGAAGAAAATAGATAGACATTGCAACTTTTGTAATCGTGATCAGTGTTGACAATATCGCCGAAATATCGCGATATTTCGGAAATATCGTGATATTTTCGTGGAAACGAAATATCACCGAGAAAATATCGTGGTATTTTCTCTCCCTGAAAATATCGCGCGACGATTGAAAATATCGCCGGGCACTCCCAGGGCGCGGCTAGAAAAGGGAAAATTGTCTTTTTTTTGTCATTTTCGTCTGTGAGGCTTGGAGAAGGAAGGGGAAGAGCTTTGTGGTGGTTGTCAAGGAGGGATTAAGGATCAAAGAGCCATTATAACTATCAACTCATAATTTTTTGTTGATCAAAGATTGAAGAACAGTGAGAGAAACTTCATTTCTTCCATTAATAGGTATGTTCTTAAAAACCCATATGTTAATGATTTTTTTCATAGATTTAGGGTTATGCTTGCTTGCCTCTTTGCCTACCAAGATTTTGTTTCTTTGATTTTTTCCATTTGCTATGATTTTCATCCCCATGAGCCAATGCAAGGGTTTTCTCCATATTTGGACGACAAGCTTCATTTTTTTTTAAAACTTTCTTATGCACCCTCTTATTGCCATTTTTTGTGTATGCGTGTTTAATTCCAATTATTTGTTTTTTTGGTGCCCTAGGTTTGAAAATTGAATTATTTGACTGCAAATATGCCAAAATCCTTTGACCCATTTTGGGGGTAGGGGGAGCTTGATGGTGGGACAAATCAGACACGTCTATCATGAAAATTGTCTGGGACCAAGATGGCAGGAGGGTTTACACGATTGAAATACCATCCGGCTAGACTCCCTGGATATGATGTTATACCTTGTACAATTTCTAGTGCGGAAATTGTACAAAAAGCTCTTGAAGCAATTGCTGAAAAAGACAGAAATACAGCTGCTAGGGAGAGGGAACTGAATCCTGATCTCAGATAGATAGTTGCTAGTTTTATTTGTTTTGTAGCTTTGCTACATATAACTCATGACGATGAGATACTTTTAAGTTTTATATATGTGATGTTATTTTGTATGGTTCTCCACATTTCAGTCCTTGATTGGACAATTATCAAGGATCAATAGGATTTGGTATCGACTTTGATATATCTTTTTTATTTTACATCCACTACATCATATATATCAGTGCTTTATTTATATTAATGTTTCAATGTGTTTATTTCATGTTGGTAGTGCTTTATATGTTTAAAAATCTGAAAAAAAATGAATATATTATGCATTTTTTATGCTTGTTGATATTTGTCGAAATTTTCGCCAATATTGCCGATAAGATGTTTTTTGGACCCTCGCCGATATTTTGCCGATATTGATATTATCAACACTAATTGTGATGGCCATGTAGAGTCCAAATATTTTAAAAAGATGGAAGCCTTGGAGGCAACAATGAAGAAGCACCACATCAATTTGGAGACCTTTTCAACTTCATCTTCAGGAATGGCACTTTTGGCTTGTGGTTGTCAAGCATCTGGTTATGCATTAAATGTATCTTCTTCTTCTCATTCTCATGAGTGGCTCATTGATTCTGGAGATTCTTACAACATGGCCAAAAATAAAGCCATGTTTTCTTCTTTAAATGATTGTAACACCAAACATATTTATGTTGGTGATGATAGATCTCTTAGTGTTGTAGGATCTGGAACCATTCATCTAGATAATGGTCAGTTTAATGATGTACTATGTGTTCCTACCTTGTCATGCAACCTTCTATCTTTTTATCAGATAACTCATTCAGGTGAAGGGAAAATAGTAGAATTCTCACCTCATGATGTTGTAATCAAGGACCTCAAAGATCCTAAACATATTTTAGCTACTGGCATTGAAGATGATTCCACAAGGTTGTATAAGTTTGAAAACTTTGGATCATCATGTCTTCCCTCTGTTTTTGTTGCTCAAAATGATGAAGTGAGCAAAATTTGGCATGAGCGATTTGGTCACTTAAACTATTTCTCTCTTCAAATTCTATGTAAGGAAAATATGGTGACAGGTTTTGCTATGGTATCTTGCCGAGATGGTGTTTTCTCTGGATGTGTACTTGGAAAACATCATTTGGATAGTTTTGAGAAATGTGCCTCTTTGCACGCTTCAGCCCCTTTGTAGCTTGTGCACAGTGATTTATGTGGTCCACTTCTTGTTGTTTCTTTCTCTGGTTGCAAGTACTTCTTAACTTTCATTGATGATTTTTACAGACGCACTAGGGAATACTTCTTAAAACTCAAGAGTGAAGTTTTTGAGATGTTCTTGGCCTTTAAGACGCTTTGATCGAAAGCAATCTGGACATCAAATTCTTAAGTTAAGATCGAGACAATGGAGAGAATATGTATGTAAATTTATCAACTTTTGCACTAAGCATGGCATTCAATTGCAACATATTGTTCCTTATACTCCACAACAAATGGTGTGGGCGAAAGGAAGAATAAGAACCACACCTTAAAAGAAATGGCTAATTGTATGCTTGAATCTAAAGGACTTAGTCTCAATTTTGGGGGAAAGCAGTGCTTTTAAATTACATAGTAAATCGCGGTCCTACTAAGAGTTTTAAGGAATGTAACTCCGGAAGAAGGAAAAGTTTGAAGGCTGCATCAAACCAAATGTAAGTCTTTCTAAGATTTTGGAAGTGATGCTTGGGCCCATATTCCAGATGTGAAACATAAAGCCTTAGAACTTAAGAGTGAAAAATGAATTTTTGTTGGATATTTTGAAGAATGTCAAAGGATATATACTTCTTCAACCAAAATCCAAAAATGTAATCATTAGAAGAGATGTAAAATTTGATGAAAATATATCGGCCTGTGAGCCTAGTTCGGCAGGCGTGCCACCTTTGGCCTACGAGCCTGATTTGACATATGTGCCACCTCTCTTTGTTTCTTCTATTTTGACAACATTCCTTTTAGTTCGGATGATGAAAGCGAGGATGAAAATCCTCCTCCACCTCTTGAAGTTGTTCCTTCAAATCCACAACTTCCAAGATGGGTCCGCTATACTTGGGATGCAACAAGCTCTCTTGTAGGTGATAGATTGATGTCATACCTGTTCTCAGGTTGAAAGAGCCTCTTCCTTATTGGCTCAAGTTCCAGAAAATTGTGATCTAGACACCTTTGAAGAAACTTCAGGTCATCTAGATTGGGATGAAGCTATGAATGAAGAATATTGTTCCTTATTGGCCAACAATACTTGGGATATTGTTCCTCTTTCAAAGGGAAGAAAACTTAGATGCAAATGGGTTTACAAAACAAAGTTTGGACTAGATGGAAAAGTGGATAAACATAAAGCTCGTCTTGTTGCTAAAGGATTTTCACAAGTTGAAGGCATTTACTATACTGAAACCTTCTCCCCTGTTTCCAAAATGAATTATATCCACCTTGTTATTTCCCTTGTTGCCTCCTTTAAATAGGAAGTCCATTAGATGGATGTTAAATACGCCGCCTTACACGGGGATTTACATGAAGAAATAGACATGGAACAACCCCCTAGCTTTATCCAACACGACTCTAGCCTTGTTTGTTGCCTTAAGAAGTCTCTCTATGGTCTCAAACAAGCTCCTTGGGCTTGGTATGCCAAAATGGATAGATTTCTATTAGATAATGGATTTTCTAGGTGTCATTCTGACAACACTGTCTACACCAAGAAAGTGGGTAAGTCCTTCACCATCCTTGTTCTTTATGTTGATGATCTTATCCTTACTGGTAGTGATCCAAACCATATAAACCATGTGAAGTCTAGTCTCAAAAAGAAGTTTGAAATGACAGACTTAGGACACTTGCATTATTTCCTTGGTCTTCAAGTCTTGCAATCCAAGGAAGGCATTACCCTCTCTCAGTCCAAGTATACTGTGATCTTCTACTTTCACATGAAGGCTGACAAGCGACCCTTTCTCCTTTTCGGTCTAAGTCGAAACATTCGATCCTTGTACTGCCCCCTAAAGTTGATGCCATATACTTCTCAACATTGTGATAGCTTCTGTGTTGCTTATTTCGATCTTTGACCTTTCCTTTTCCGTTGCTCTTGTCGCTCGATTTATGTACCAACCTCATGAAAGTCACTGAAAAGCAGCTAAAAGAATACTTCAATATATTCGAGGTATAGTTCAGTTCGGGATTCATTACAGTGCAGGAGCATCTCCATTGTTGATTGGTTTCACTAATTCTGATTGGGCTGGTGACCCTGATGATCGAAAGTCTACTACAAGATATGTATTCACTCTTGGTTTAGGATCTATTACTTGGTCTTGTAAGAAACAAAGTGCCATCTCTCTTTCTTTGGCAGAAGCAGAGTATCGTGGTGTCGTTTGTAGAAATTTATGAATCTGAATTCTTATGCAGAAATTATTACTGTTAATCCGGTTAAGCTCCTCCTACTTATATAAGTTATCAACTGAATAAATTCAAGTTAACATCGAAGCAAAACACATAACAGATCTATACCAATTCAGATCTAGAATAAGCACATGCACACATTGACAAAGTGACACAGTTATTTATGGACAAACTGTCCCCGAAAAAACCCAATGTGGGAAAACCGGTCTTTGGCTGCTGGAGGGTTCTATTGTTAAGAATATTTCTGAATGCACAACTCTGGGTTCCAGATCTGGAAAACTCGACAGAGAAAACTCTAGATCTACAGCTCTTGGTTGATCTAGGGCCAAAAATACTAACTAAACCACACCCTCAAACGGGATTTACAGAACTCAGCTAGATCTAGGCCTAGAAATCCCAGCACTGCCGCTGAAAAGCACTGCGTCAACCTCTGAAGCTCTCTGAAAGCCTCTGCGTCAGCTTTGGATGGCCTCCAAACCCTCATCGCTGCTCTTGGAAGGGACTGTGTTTCCCCAGAATGGGTGACACAGTCACTGCGCTGCCCCTAAGGGTCTCTGCGCAACCTTTGAAGGGTTTCCTGAAAATGGCACTATCCTTGTTGCTGCTGCCTTCCTCTGCGCTGTCCTTGAAATGATCTTTTCTCTGCCTCTTTGTGTATTCTAGATCTTGGGATCAGATCATCTCCTTGGTCTAAATTCCCCTCTCTGCAGCTGAAGCACTTTTGAGTATTCATAGCCAACCCTGCCCTAGAATCTCAACTTAGCTTCAGTGCTCTGCTTCTGTGTATCTTTACAAATGACCCCAAGCCTTTCCTTTATACTTTTCTCATTGACAAATCAACGACCATGATCAGATTGTTATGAACCTAATTCATAACTAAAGTAATAAATATAGTCATTAATAGAATAAATAGAAATAAATGTAATTACTAGCTAATCAATTAGGATTAGGTTAAATAATCATTAGGTTAATGAAAAGACATGTCTAAAAGACATGCCCATTCGTGAAAAGGTACCTGCATGGGTATAAAAGCGGGACCTCATTGTAATCATTCAATCATGTCATATCTTATCAATAAAATATTATTATTATAAATACATCTTGTGTATTTTATAATTAAAGCTATTTTTGCTATCAAAGTCAACAAGCATACAAGTCTTACTGCTACAGTATTCAAATCTACGAATTCCGCTGTTACAGTGGTATCGGAGCCATATCAGAGCCATATTGAGGACAAGTTGAAGCAATGGCACATAACATTGTTTTACAAGCCTACGAACGTAGTTTACAAGCCTATGGACATAAACTACCACACTATGTGTCATTACGTGAAGATCCCAAAAGAATTGAGCAGATTAGGAAAGTTCAACAAAAGCTTCAGCAAGTAGAGAATTCTTGGGCAGAAGTCACAAACGGTTTAAAAAAAAATTCTGCAGATCTTAAAAAAATTCCTACAGATCTTAAAAAAATTTCTCGTAATAGAGAAGAAAATCATGACAAACAAAAAGATGAAAAATGTTGTAAAAATGAGAAAGCAGTTAGTTATGATAAAGGGAAATCAAATAAAACATCCATGGAAAATTCAACCAAATATATTCCCCCACCAATGCGTAATAAAAGTAAAAAGGAAGAGAATTGTTGGAAATGTGGTGATAAATATTTCGCAGGACATAAATGTGCATTTTATATGAGAAATATCATTGCCAGCAATAGAAAAAAAACACAAAAAGATGAAGATGAAGCTGGTCTTGAGGAGGATCCAAATAAAGTTGATTCTGCTAGTCGAAAGACTGTTGAAGAATACACTAATGATTTTGAAATCTGCCATTTGAGTTCTGGAGATGGAAAACAGGAATACAGTGGGATTGAAGCAACTCCCATGTCTCAGGCAGAGTTGTCAACTTCAGTAGGTGCTGAACAATCTGCTTTTCATGGTTGTGATGGTTCCAGCACAAATTTTGTTAATGAGAATGGTGTGTTGATGCCTCCTCCAAGGCCTGGTTATTCTGTGGCTTACGGAAACAGTGAAACTTATAATGTAACTGTAGACAGAGAACAATATAATAGTCCTGAATTTGTCACTAAATATAAAGATGCAAAATTCTTCATCATTAAATCCTATAGTGAAGACAATAGTTATAAAAGCATCAATGGAAATGAGAAGACTAAAATTAATGACATCAAAAATTGCCTGGGAAAACCCTTGCAAATTGAAGAATGTGAAGTAATTACAAGAAATTCTACGCTAGTGTTTGAATTTGGTCATTTCGAACAAATGGAAGAGGAACAGGGAAGGATCAGAGATGCCATTGTCAACGCGCAGCGGCACGAAAGTACAGAAAGGAATAGAGAATTGGTTCTCAATATTCTGAGGTGCGTGGGAGCCTTTATGGGAAACTTAAATATTATTTATGATAATTTATTGAACTCAACCCAGGTGTCGAGCGTGATTATTAATCATGGACTACATGGATCTTCATTTTATGAGTCGGTTCACTTCGGTCCTCAGGGAATACAGAACTTACGGGGCCGCAGAATTACTCTAAGCGATGAAAATGTGAATGAGAACTATCTCGCCACATTTAGATTGGCTGAAGATATCATTCTAATTCGATACATACTCGATTTTCGCCAGCCCGATAATGGAGTACAGTACTCCACCCAAATAATATGGAACTCCAGATTCAGTTGGCGTCAGATCCTGCAACATCGACAGCGACATTATAGCTGTCTTTGTTTGCCGCCGCAGCTGCTTCAGAAGCTGGTGGAAGCTGCAGTTGAGGCTGGAGATCCTGCAATGCAACATGGAGAATCCATTGCGGATGGAGAAAATAATTGTGGACTTATCCCCAAGCTTCTTGATATTGCCCTTTATCCTTGTGAACAAAATTTACCAGGGTCTCTTGGTGGTTTTGAACGCTCAGTTGTAATAGATGGCAAGCTCAAGAGTACTTTTCTTGGTGGGCAGTCAGGTCGGCATGACAACCCTGGTGAAATAGAGGAAAACAGCGAGAGGGAAACCAAAAGTGTTGATTCCTCTGGGAAAGACGACGATCTTATAAGTCATCGAATTATTCCCATTTTTGACAGCCGTCTAGGAACCCTCATTCCCAACGCCAGGACTGGACCTATCGCTAATAGACTTCGACATTTGGTGAACGCAGCGCCGCCCTCACCAACACAATGCAATCTTTTGTTTCGCGTGATCCCACAATGTGCTTCATATATTTTCTTGATTCCAGATTTGGGAAAGAATTGCAGCAAGGAATCGTGTAATCAGATGGATTTCCGGCCATTCCTCTGCGACCGCTGTAACAAATTCTTCTACGCGGAGTACCGGTCATACAGAAATTACAGGTGCCCAAACGAAAATATCTGCGACCGCGTGGTTCGCATCTGTCCCGCCTGTTCATCGAGTCGGGCAACTGTAATGCGAAGAATACGGTTAAGAACCGCCAAATTAACCGTCGTATGGGGTGAAAACGACAACTATTGGAAATGGGACTCGCCATCCGACTCAAGATTCATCTAGTGTGCACGCTTAAGAGATGTTTGCTGGTTGGAAGTGAAGGGTCGATTCGACTGCAGGCTTTTGTCGCCATATACGTGGTACAAAGTGGTGTTTGTCTTTAAATTTAGAAGACGCCGACATGGGTGGTTCAATACGCCTGTTAATTTTTCAGTTACAATGCCATACAGTGAGGTGTTTGAAAAGAATTGGGTGATAGGGACAAGCAATTCGAGGCGACATTCTATAAGTGCAGAGGGTGATTATTATGATGACTATGGATGGCTGCATCGGGTTGTAGCGAAGTTCAAAGTGGGGGGAGATCGCGATTATGACCTTATAAGTAAAATCCTCGGCTTCACTACTCCGCGCCACATTTGCAGATTCTCAGCAATCTCCAACCTATTCGCATCTGCCGCCGGTTCCAACATTGTATGGAGCAAAATCCTTCCTCAACAACAATCCCTAGACCAGATCTTATCTGAGGCCGTTCCCCCATTCGAATTTTCTTCAAAAAAAGAACTCTTCTTTCGTCTCTGTGATTCAATTACCATTGACGGCGGAACAAAGTTGTTTTGGCTGTAGGCTTACAGCGATGGCGTATCAAGGTTCGAGCAGACGTGTCAAATCGGCGTAACTTTTCCAAGCTCAATTCGATTATTAATAATTACATGTGTATATATATAATATTACGGTTGTATATATATATATATATATATATATATATGTGACATAATATTATTAATATAACTATATACTGAATTTAATATAATTATATAATAATATTAATTTAATTTTTTTTATTATTAATTTAATTAATTAAAAGTACTATTTAATTAATTAAATTAATGAAAAAAAAAAAAGAAAAAAAAGAAGGGAGAGGTTACTTAAAAATTCATATATATATATATATCAATATATAGAAGTACAAATTCAAATGAAAGGAAGAAGTTCTTCATAAAAAAAAAGAGAAGATAAATTATATATATGAAGGAGTTAAATACTAAATATATATATATATTCAAGTTCCGTCTTAAGGAAGGAAAAAAGTTATTATTAGAAGGAAAAAAAATGAGAACATGGATTTAGGACGATGTGAAAAGCATAAAGAAGGTACCAGTGATTTAAGACATGCTTAGCAGATAATTTCAAGTAAAGGGAAGTGTCGAAAAGTTAAGCTTTGAGGACAAAGCTTTTCGAAGAAGGAGGCAATGTTATGAACCTAATTCATAACTAAAGTAATAAATATAGTCATTAATAGAATAAATAGAAATAAATGTAATTACTAGCTAATCAATTAGAATTAGGTTAAATAATCATTAGGTTAATGAAAAGGCATGTCTAAAAGACATGCCCATTCGTGAAAAGGTACCTGCATGGGTATAAAAGCGGGACCTCATTGTAATCATTCAATCATGTCATATCTTATCAATAAAATATTATTATTATAAATACATCTTGTGTATTTTTATAATTAAAGCTATTTCTGCTATCAAAGTCAAAGAGCATACAAGTCTTACTGCTACAGTATTCAAATCTACGAATTCCGCTGCTACACAGATCTTGAATCAATGGCTAAGATTAAAATAAAGCTTGATCCGTGTGACTTAAGACAATTTCATCACATGTTTAATCAAATTCACTTTAATTATTTAAGTTTCTCAAGTTTTAACTTAGGAAATACACTTAAAATAATTAATTAATTTAATATCTCCTAAACCAGATGAAATTTCCCAAATCCATTTCTGGGTCTTGTAGATCCACGCTTGGAGTTTATAAAAGTTATCATTAAGGGGGGATAGGCTCTAATGCCTCCTTCATTCTCCTATTGTGTAACCTTTGTAAATCTTTCAATCCTATCCCAAGTTGTTCTTAAGGGGGGACGTTAGGATATTTCGACACATAGGTAATAGGCTCCTTTTGTGTCACCTTTGCAAATCCTTCAATCCTATCCCAAGTTGTTCTTAAGGGGGGATGTTAGGATATTTCGACACATAGGAAATAGTTAAGTATAACTTGGTCTAATGTAAAGTTAGGTAAAATATGTTTCTTTACTATGTACATTTGTAACTTATAATCCGATGGTCACAATTTGTAGTGATCCGACGGTTCACTCTCTCCTTGGTATTAACGACACTTGATCCGTGGCTTAACACCCGATTGGTCCATGATCTCTATTTAAAGAGCATGGAGGGTCATTTGTTTGGTAACCGTTTATGAGAGAAGCATATGTAACTTTTCTTTTTATATTAATAAATTGCCTGAAGTGGCTGCATTGGCTCAGGCCGTGGAATGTTTCTCTCTTCAAGGGTTTTAACCACGTGATATACTGGTGTACTGATTTGTGATCTGTTTGTGAGCAGTGACATTTGGTTTTTGATCTAAGTAACTTACCCTGTAAATTCCTACACCGAACAATGGATGCACATGGAGACCACCAAATGGTGGGGTGTTTTCCTCCAACATCTTCCCCCTTGCAACATAGTTAGAGGCATTATCTGTGATAACTTGTACAACATTTTCAACCCCTACTTCCATAACTACTTCATCGAAAAGACGAAATAGCAATTGTGCATCCTTCACCTAATCATATGCATCAATATATTTGAGAAACATTGTTCCTTTTGGACAAGAAATTAAGAAATTTAGTATGGTGCGAGATCTACCTTCAGTCCATCCATCAGACATAATTGTGCATCCTGTTTTGGTCCATGATTGCTTGAACTCTGTAAGGTACTCTTGTATTCTTTGGATCTCATTTTATAAAAGTGGCCCCTTGACATCATGAAAGCTAGGGCCTTTGAAGCATGCTCAACATGAAGCTATAACAACAATCATGGGTTGATAATATGCTGAATTAGTAGCATTAAAAGGCATGTCTGCATCATACCACCATCTAGCAATGCATTCATATGAAACCTCCTTCTCTATCTTCTTCCATTTAGCATCAAGGGTTGGTTGAGAATCAGGGGTGGTGCAGGGTACAAAAAGGATTCCATCCCTTTATAGGTTGCTGTCTTCTTCAAGTTAAAAGCACTTTAACTACACTCTCCAAATCTAGTAGGGAAATTGGAGTAATCTTCAAAATTGGGCACATATTTTTCAAAATGAGAGTCACTAAGCATAGCATCATCTTTTTGACTTTTGCCTATATTTTTTTAAATTCTTTTGTTTTTCCCCTTTTCTTCATGTAGGCTTCAAATAAACTTTGCATCTCTACTTTAAGATCATCGGAAACATTTTCACAAGGTTTTACTTTCCCTCTCCAATGTGCTAGGTGTTCTTTAATTCTATGGATCCTCCCACCCTTAACTTTTTTCCCACAATAGTTGTAGACTTTTATCCCTTATTCATTTAAATGGCAATGAACCCAAGCTAGATCATTCTTGTATTTGGGGGCCACGAGGAAGAAATGAAAATCTACATAGAAAACCCTAGGGTTTTTAGCAGTGAAGCGAACATGGCGATTAAATCGTGAATGATAAAATCGACGATTTTTTGAACGATTTTTTTAATTTTTATTTTCAAAAAATCGCGATCCGATCGGTAAAAATCGTGGGCCCGTCAAACAACGACCCAATAAACTTGAAAATTTGTTTTTTTTTGTCATTTTTGCAGACAGAGGGCATAAAAGAGAGCTAAGGAGGAGGAGAAGTCATCTACAAGGGCAAGGTAGGAGAAAAGTGAAGGAATTTAGCAACCCAAGCCAACAAAATTCAAGTTTGGACCAAGTTTATTCAGCAAAACGTTTTTTTTTAGGTATGGGCATCAACTTTGACCCCTTTTTTTTTGTTTTTTTCTTGTTCTTCCATGGGTTTCTATCAGCCATGTATTTTCTATCATTTTTGTTTGCATTTGGTTGATTTGGTTGTGTTTTTTGTTTGTTTTTTTTTATTGAGTGGAGACGGTTTATTTTGGTCAAAAATGCAAAAATTTGGTTGTTAGATTTATTTTTTATATTTCTTCTTGTGCTCCTAGTTTCTTTCCATTATTTTTGTTTGGGTTTCAATGGGTATTTTTTCCCATTATTGTTGCATTGAGTTGAGGTTTTTTTTGTGAAAAAATCAAAATGTTGTATGTAAAATTGTATTTTATTTTATTTTATTTTTAAACTTGCAATTTTTCTTGTGCCCTAGGTTCAAATTTCAAAGTTCAAAGTTCATCTTACAGTAAAACTCAAGAGTTCAACAAATTTACAAACATGTCAAGGAAATTGGACCCTATGTGGGAATTTGGTGAACTTGATCAGGGGTTTCACAGATTAAATTTGAGTTGCAAGTTATGTGGACGCCACATGACAGGGGGGATATACAGATTGAAATAACACCTTGCACAAGTTCCTGGACATGAAGTAGGGCCTTTCACAAATACCAATCCAGAAATAATCCGAAGAGCCCTCAAATCATTGGAAAGAGTAGAAAAACCTAAATTTAGCAAGGCAGCTCTGAGGAGTCAAATGACAGGGCGTGGACGTGACCATGAGAGTGGTAGTGATTCTTCACCATCAGCATCTTCTACACCCAGCCCTGTAGCTGGCTTATCATATTTTGTTCCTAGAAACACACCCGGTGCACGACCATCTATCTCCTCACTTATTAAAAAAAGGGAGAAGGAAGAAGCTGACAAGTTGTTGGGCAAGCTTTTTCTTTGGAGTGATATTCCTTTTAGTGTTGGCAGGAACAATCCATTTTACCAGGCTGCGATTGATGCTATCACTGTTGTTGGCCCAGGATACAAAGCCCCTTCATATGATGACTATAGAGGGTGCACTCTTCAAAATGAAAAGTTTGACTGCACCAAGAGATTGGAGGAGTTAATGTCGTCATGGGAAGTCACAGGATGCACTGTGATGTTAGATGGTTGGACTGATCAAAATGGTAGAACCCTTATTAACTTCTTGGTCAGTTGTTCCAAGGGGATTATTATGGACTGATCAAAATGGTAGAACCCTCAAAGATGCACGATTATTATGTGATTTATTGGATGTGTTCATTCTGGAGGTGGGTCCACAAAATGTTGTTCAAATCATAACGGACAACGTTGAAAATTATGTTGCTGCTGTCAAGATGCTTATGGAGAGGCATCCTAGCATATTTTGGACACCTTGTGCTGCACACTGCATTGATTTGATGTTGGAGGATATAGGAAAAATTCCTTTTGTCAAAGATATTGTTGAATCATAAAAAACCATTACAAAATTTATATATAATCATGCATCTGTGCTTCATTTGATAAGAATATTCACCACCAAGAAGGGGTTGGTGCCACTTGCTATTACATGGTTTGCCACCAGTTTCATATCTCTTCAATTCCTCCTGAATTCTATGTGGGATTTGAAGAGAATGTTTCTTTCAGAGAAGTGGCGTGCTTTGACATACAACGACAAACCAGAGAGAGATGCCATCTGCAAGTTGGTTTCATATCGAGAAAGTTTCTGGGTGGGAGTGCAAGAGGTGTGCAACATCACTGAACCTTTGGTAAAGGTTCTTAGATTAGTTGATGGAGAGAAGCCCACAATGGGCTCTGCTTGTATGAGGCCATGGATAGGGCCAAAGAAGCCATTCACAACTACTATGAAGATAAGGGTGATGAGGGGTTTCAGAAACAACTTCTTGTATGTGAAGTGATTGATGAGCGATGGAACAACGCACTCTATCGTCCCATTCATGCTGCAGGGATCTTCTTGAACCTCGAACTTGCTTACTCATGTGGTTTCTTATTTGATGCCAAGGTCATGGATGGCTTTTTCACTTGTGTTCAGAAGATGGTGTCATCTCCGTCAGAACATCCAGATATCTCCAAAGAAATGGAGGTATACAAAATGACAGGTGGCACATTGAGCTTTGACATGGCTATCTAGTATCAGACTATTAAAATGCCGGGTGAGATTTAGTTTGTTTCAAAATTGTCTCTTCAAGTTCATAACTTCATACTTAGCTTCAACTTTCAATTTTTGAATTTTCATTATTTAAATTTTTTTCTTATGTTTGTAACTTTATAAGTTTATCTTATTCGTTGTAACTTGTAGATGCATGGTGGAGGAGCTATGGTGGCAGAATACTAAAACTCCAAAAGCTTGCCATTAGAATACTTAACCAAACATGTAGCTCTTCAAGATACGAGCGCAACTGGAGTGTATTTGAAAAAATACACACCAAAAAGCGCAACAGGTTAAAAACTTAAAATATTCCAACTAATTTTTTAAATTCATTAAATAATTTTTTTTATAATTATTAATTTATTATTTATAATATATTTTATATAATTTATTAATTTATAACCCTTGTACAGGTTGGAGTCCTAGCGCCTCAGTGACATGGTTTATGTCTACTACAATCTTAGATTGTGGGTGAGGCAACTTGAGAGGACACCTGATATGGAGACCATCTCTTTAGATGCGATTGACACCACTGTTGCATGGAGGGTTGAGGCTGAGAGGCCTATCATGGAGTCAACCCCTGATTGGATAGTGCATGAGATAGTGGAGGAGGAGCAGGAGGAGGAGGTGACACCACCTACCCTTGCTATTAGTAGAGGACGTGGTCTACTTCCTTTAGCTCCTGGTGCTTCAGGTTCTAAAGCACAACAGAGTCCATTGCCAGCCCCGCTAGCTTCTTCATCTAGAGGGAAAGCTGTTACATTTTCTGGCAAGAGGGGCAGAGGAAATGAATAGTATAGGTTATTTGGTGCATACCTTTGTATATGATATTATGACTCATGATATGAGATAGATCATTATATTTTTTGTTGATATTTTGAGGCTGAGTTGGGACTCCGGACTTAGTATTCAGGACATGATTCATTGTTATGTGTGATGTAGCACTAGACATGATATTATACATCTTATATATTAGTTTTTGTTTTTCATATTTATGTGTCAATGCATTTATTTTATGTTGTATGCTTTAGATATTAAAAAAATTGAAAAAAATGAATATTTTTGTATGTGCCGATTTTTTCCTCATTTTTACCGATTTTCCCCTCATCGATTTAATCCCGATCGCGATGTTCGTAACATTGCTTTTAGAATTCTATGGCATTTTTTTCGAGAAAAATAAAAGAGTAGTAGACGCAATGAAATACCTGGAGAAGATCTGTAAATTTTGAGAAGAAAAGAAGCTCCAACCAATCTGAAAATAAACTCTTCAATCAACTCCAAAATATCCCTCAGAAATTTTCCAACGAAATCCCTCAAAATAACCATGCAAATTTCAATAATTGCTGAGAAAAAAATAGATGAAAATAATGGCCACAATTTTTTTTCCAACAAAAAATTACAAATATGAATTCTGTATAAAAACACTAGGGTTTTAAATTTTTAGGGAAAAAATATTATATTTTTGAAGAAAAATAGAACTTTAATGGTTTAAAAAAATACCATGAATTTCCCTCTTAATTCTCTAAAGAAAATTAACTCTAAATTCCTCCAAAATCAGTTCTGGTGCAACCCCTACAAATCTGCATAAAATCACTGGGGTTTTTAATTTTTTTGAGAAAAAAAAACTGATTTTGGGAGAAAAATGGAACAAAAAAAAATGACAATTTTTTTTGATTTACCCTCTAGTCTTTTTGGAGAAATTCAACTCTAAAATACTCTGAAATGAGCTATGTAGCAGCTCCAACAAAAAAAAAAATTTCTTCCACCAACGCCAAAAACCACTGAAGAAAACCCAAAGATATCCACGAAAAAAAAAACTTCGAAGTAGCTCGAAAATATTCCAACCCAATAGCTCTTCAAGATTCCAATCAGCTCTTCAAATATGCAAAAAATTTCCCTTAGAACAACCCTGCAAAAAACTCTTCAAATTCTCCTCACGAAACTCAACTCAAGAATTGCGAGAGACTCGAATGAATAGTGTGAGTGAAATAGAGGGGGTGGGGGTGTTTAAATAACTTTAGCAGGGAGGGGGGGCTTGACTAGCGTTAGAAACTAGGAAAAATAATAATAAAAAAAAGGTTCAAAAATAAAATTAAAAAAAGCGTTTTTTTTGCCTTGGTTGTGCGGCTACGGGCCTTGCGAACCGGCAAAACCGATCCCCGAACCGGTCCGGATTGGTTTGGACGGCCGGTTTGGACCAGTTTTTCCCCCAAACCGGTTGGATCGGCTGGTCTTGCCGGAACCAATTTAGTTCCGATAACATTGATAACGCTTCAAAAGGTACTTCGCTTCCTATGAGAGACTTAAAAATAGATTGCACAAGACCTAGGGTTTCGTGAATTTGTGTGGATAATGGTACTCCTAAGATGAAGGAAACAAGGAGAAAAGGCTTCTTATGGTATGCTTAACCAAGGACCAAGTTCATACAACCCTCAAAGGAGGCCCCAAGTTAAGGAAGACAAGCTAGGGTTTCCCTCTTAGGGAAACACGTAGGGCACGTAACTTTATGGAGTAAAATCGAGTGGATGCTCACCAAACTTGGAGAATAGGTAGCTTAGACCTTAAGTTTGTGTTTAGACTCTCGAATTCCCGCAAAACCTATGCCAAGGAAATTCGCTCTAAGCCCTAGTTAGATGTCCTAACTTAAGAGGACCGAAATTTTTAAGAGAAGATTTATGGGTAACAAATGAGGTTGACCACCAAGGACTTGGATTAGTGCCTTGTCCTTTGGGCATATGGAGTCTTAGGAGGGTCAAGATGAGCTGAATCGTCTCTAAGGAGGCCTAAAATTGATGCCCTAGGTACCAATTCCCAGCATTTACCCACTTCAAAAGATAATGGAGTTTGATGGAGAGTTTTAAGGATTCCTCCACTAGGAACATTCATTACATGTCATACAATGAATAACATATGCAATGCTCACTTATAAAGCTTTTCAAAAATTGTTTTTCAACAATGAGGGCACAATTTAGCATATTCTAGAAGCAACAATTCCATACATTAAACAATTTCAAGAGAAAATTCATCAACATTAAGCACTTACAAGATAACATGTAATATATCCATCCATTATCCAAGAAGTAGCTCCAAAGACAAGATCAAATTAACTTCCAAACTTTAAAATGCATCCAAAAGATCTCCAACAACCAATAAGGAACAAGTGCGGAATTCTTCTAGAGGTTGAATTCCAAGTGTGATGTTGATGAGAGACTCAAATGAGGTCTCTTCTATTTATACATGTCTAATCAAGTCAAATTTTAGCCTAAATCCCCTCTTAGCTGTCAAATGATGGGCAAAAACTAATTGAGGTTACAAGCCAACCTCATAGGCAATGTAAAAACATTAGAAAACACCCACAAGAGGGCCAAAATGATGACATCATCCATGCATGGGCCTCTTGGAGGCATGCATTGAGCTCTCTTGGTGCCAAGCTGAGTGAAGAGGGCTCCAAAAATCAACCTCTAGGGGTTGGCCCCTAGATCTCTATGAAAATCATCGTGTGGACCCCAATTTTGTGTTTGGGGCACAAAATGGGTCTCATGGGTCTCCTAGTGATAGAATAGGCTAGTTTTGCTCCAACGTTGAGGGCTCAGAGAATGTTGCTAGCCCTCCAATGTCCCAAAGGATGAGACAAACATCATCTGGGCCTCAGATTAGCTGCCAAACCATGTGTACACTACTAAGCCGACTGGGGCATGATGGTCCGAGTGCATCATCTCGTGAATAATATGTGGGAAAGCAGACAAACTGTTGGGGTGCTGTATGTGACCTGTTGAAAAGTGTAACTAGGATTGGTCTTCATATTGACTATGTAATTATGTATTTATGTAAAGAAGAAGACAAAAGATAATAAAATATGTTTTTGATATGCTTGCCTCATGGGTTTCATGAGCAGGGTTTTATTATATGTCAACAGGTTTCTTCTTGATGTCTATTAGGGTTTGTCTTTTGGTTATAAATGTAATTAGGAGTCATGTATATGAAGAGTCTAGTCAGACATATATGCCTCAAGACCTTGAAGAAAATGGCTCCAGAACAATGCTCAAAGCAACCCTCAAGACAACCTCCTTAACGTTGGAAGATCAGCGCTACAAGTCGGCTTGAAAATGCTGGAAATATTGGCTCAATAATATGTCACAACAGTTCACTGATAGGTCGGCTAATTATAGGGTCGATCAATAATAAATAGCCCAATAAACTTCGCAGAAATTACAGAACAGAAATTCGGACAAGTGCTTTGAAATTTAGTGTGAGTTACTGGTCTGAAGAAAGGTATGAGTTACAGGTCTGAAGTAAATTGCAAGTTGCAGGTCTGAAGTAAAGATTACATCTGCGGTTTCATTAGAAGATAGAGTTTCGGTCAAGCCTGAGGTCACTGCGGTCACACTTATCTGCAACAAGTGCAAAGTCTAGACTGCGTTCAAGTGTGAAAGGAACTGTATTGAGGTGCGAAATAACAGTGTTGGAACAGGGCTATGTTAAAGGACAACGTTAAGGTATAAGCTCAGCAAGGAATGTCATCATTATAGTATAGGGTGGACTGTTCATTGGAATCAAGACAAGTGTGCAAAGTCAGCAAGGTTAAAGTAAAGGCTTAAGGTAAGACACATTACTGATATCTCAAGTAAAGGCTAATTTTGTGTCTCTTGTATTTTTCGTAATTGACTTGATGAAAGACTTAATAAGCTAAGAAGAGAAGACTTAAGTATAAAAAAAAAAGTAAGTTTACAAGTGATTATCAAGAAGAGAATTTGTATTAACCTACAACCTTACAAATTCTCAACATGGTATCGGAGCTTTGGTTACAAGAAAGGGCTATCAGTGATACAAATCTACTTCAGTTTGGAGGTTACAATCTCAGCTTGGTTATATTGCAGTGCTTATTTACACAGTCATCCTAAAACACAGTCTCGACATACATACATCCCCACAGTTCAGACTCAATCTGAGATTCTCGATGGTATATAAGTTTGAAAAAAAAAGGAAGCATAACTCGGATAGCATAGTTTCAGGTATATAAAGATATCAGTGAGAAAATTACAAAGATTACAAGTGACATTCTCAGCATGACTAAATAGACAAGACTCTGGTCATTAGTGCTACCATAGTAATAGAACTATGACACCATCATAATTCGGTATGGATGGTTCAATACTACCACAACAAGAGTTTGTGAGTACAGATCAGTCAAATGCACTTACAATACTGATTCAATTCTATATATATGATTCGGTGTTTCCCCCAATAATGATAATTCTTATATATTGATGAACTCAATGGCATGACCTCAACTTACTAGTGGTGGTCACAACCTTGGAAGAATACAGTCTGAAATTTCAGCTACACGAATGGATGACATGTGATCTTAAGTCTGGAACAACCTAAAATGAAGACCATTCAAGGAAGAACAAGGTGAAGATCTCCTCTTCACTTGCCAAGTAAGTATCTTTCATTTTCATTTTAATTTTGGTTAAATGACTTCGATTTGCAAGGAGATACATAAGGTGGTTGTGTTACCGAAGATCCTTGCATAGTCACGATCCTCATAGATAATTGAAGTCATAGATAAGGGTCTCCTTTGAATTCATGGAAAGAAACTCTTAAGGTTCTCTCACATGAACAATATTGGAGACACAAAAGAAGTTGAAAGAAGAATTATGAACGGTACAAGAAAGTTCATGTCACCGAAAAGGATGGAAGGAGTAGATGGAAAGAGGGAGTAAGAGATCATTAAGACTAGTCTCCCTCATAATAAGTCTCTTTATGGCTCCTAGATCCTACTTAAAATTTGATGCAATGTGACATCATGGAAGTATAAGAAACAAGAACTCATATGATCACGAGGGTAACAAAATCATGGGATAAGTAAGTTACCTCACTCATCAACCTAGGGTTTCTATGGAAGAAGACAAGTTGAAGGCAATAGTTTTGCAAAACTCAAACATTTGAAGAAAAGGAAGAACCTGATTCGAAGAAAATCTAAGAAAGAAGAAGCAAGGGATCTACAATACGATTGAGATCATATTCTTTTTAAAGTGATTTTTGTTGGTTATATGATAGGAAGCAGTGTAGCACCCTAATGAAAGCATGGTAGGAGCTCCTGGAGAATCAGCTCTGGGAAAACCTCTCTGATAACATTACAAATATAAAGCAGTCATCAAGAGCAAGGGTCATCATGGAAACAGATTTATGGGATATTGATGGAGCGTGCCAAGAGAATGAAGCTCTTCATTCTTGAAGATGACTTAAGGGTAGAAGGGTATGAAGTATGTATATATTTATATGCTAAACATTGGATGCTGTGAAGTCATGTTATATGGTTACAGGTAATGAACTTTTGTATTTAGAAGTATGATCTATGGAGGAGTATCTCTCAGTGCACGGAGAGATGAAATCAACATAATATGTCCTCATGGAATATGAGATGGTTGTATATGAACAAGAAACTATAAAGATTGTAAGTTCCCAGGAATAAAGAATGTGCAGAGAGGAAGAGATCATGAAATGCAACCATGTCAAGATGTGACTAAGAGATCTCCTGGAAAGATATGTAGGCTCTGACGGAAGTTTGGTAAAGAAGACCTTTGGCAAAAAGCATATCATTAGGAGATTTGTCAATCTGTATGAAGGATGTCGATGCCTACAAGAACGTGTCATGGTGTAAGATCGTCATTAAGGTAACTTTTGTTCTAAAAGGTTCATATGAATATGTTTATCTGGAAGAATTTGTGCAAGGCTGCTAATCATGAGAAAGGATGTATGATCCTTGGAGGAGATGATTCGAAGGAAAGCAGCATGGCATAACAATGGACCAGATAAGGAAATCTGATGAATCACTTTCTGATAGTTGACATGACTTAGGATGAAAGTGATGGATGATCTGTGCCCTATGAAGCTAAAAGTTGGAGATTCCTCAATATCAAAATCCATGACATTGAGGACAAGAATTCTTCATGAGCAGCTGGGTGTCTCACCATTGATGCTGGAGGTCCCTGGTTAAGAGGGAGCCTGATGATAAGTTTCTTATTTGGAAGAAACTTGGTAATTCCTAAGAATGAGCTTAGGTACATTCCTTGTATAGGAATGAGTACATTCCCTTGTGGAATAGGTCCTCCCTGGTTGAGGGGGAGAGATAGACATATCATTCTAGTCTTGGGAAGACAAAATGGAGGATTGGGTAATCATCTGGCATTCGATACTCTTTGAGAATGTGTTAGGGCATTCAAGATAAGAGTAGTCAGGGATCGATATTCTTTGAGGGCTAGCTACCCAAGAGAAGAATAGTCCAAGAAGGTCATACTTTGGGAACACCCAGGTGGAGTATGTACCTTGGAGAGACAATGATGCAGGTGTCTATAAGTCATGTGTCTCGCCAGCATTGTAGCCCATTGTCTCGTTGAGAGATGGAGCTGTTAGTCAGGGCCTTGCACTAGGACAATGCTGGCTGATATGATGCTATACAGATGTGATTACCAATCTGATTCTTCTTATGAGATTCTTCAGTTTGAAAATGACCATGTATCTGTATGAATACCTCCCTAGTTAAGAGGGAGTGTTGAAAAGTGTAACTAGGATCGGTCTTCATATTGACTATGTAATTATGTAAAGAAGAAGACAAAATATAATAAAATATGTTTTCGATATGCTTGCCTAATGGGTTTCATGAGCAAGATTTTATTATAGGTCAACAGACTTCTTCTTGATGTCTATTAGGATTTGTCTTCTGGTTATAAATTTAATTAGGAGTCATGTATATGAAGAGTCTAGTCAGACATATATGCCTCCAGACCTTGAAGAAAATGGCTCCAGAACAATGCTCAAAGCAACCCTCAAGACAACCTCCTTAACGCTGGAAGATCAACCCTACAAGTCGGCTTGAAAATGCTGGAAAGGTCAGCTCAATAATATGTCACAACAGTTCACTAATGGGTTGGCTAATTATAGGGTCGATCAACTATAAATAGGCTAGTAAACTTTGCAGAAATTACAGAACAGAAATTCAGACAAGTGCTCTGAGATTTAGTGCGAGTTACTGGTCTGAAGAAAGGTACGAGTTACAGGTCTGAAGTAAATTGCGAGTTGCAGGTCTGAAGTAAAGATTATATCTGCGGTTTCATTAGAAGATAGAGTTTTGGTCAAGCCTGAGGTCACTGCAGTCACACTTATCTGCAACAAGTGCAAAGTCTAGACTGTGTTCAAGTGTGAAAGGAACTGTATTGAGGTGTGAAATAACAGTGTTGGAACAGGGCTATGTTAAAGGACAACGTTAAGGTATAAGCTCAGCAAGGAATGTCATCATTATAGTATAGGGTGGTGTTATCACCCTAGTAATTCTTAGGTCGTGGGATTTTGGTTTATAGTTAAAGAAAACTATGGGTAACCAAGAACCTCTTTTAGATTTCAGGATCTAGCCTTCCTGAATTCCGGAGAGGGATCTCTCCTTAATATTTAACTTTGTTTTAGATTTGAGGTTTAGGCTAGCTATGAGTGGACAATTTGGTTTGATTTTTTGAATGTTGGTAGGAATAAAGGACTACAAGGGAAACCATAGAAAGATCTACCTAACCATTGGGCAATGGAGTCAAATTTATAGCAAACAAGACTAGAAAACTAAGTTTAAAAGAACAAATATACTAAGGGCAAGATAGATGATCTTCAAAGGGTTTAAAAAGGCTATTTTGATGAAATGGTATGATCTGGAATAAGGGCAGTTAAGAATCCTTAGATCACAGAAAGGGAAGAGGGAAATTGAGGTCAAACGAGACTAAAGAGCAATTAAGAATTCTGAAGTCTGGAAATCAGCAGAAAACATAAACATGAAAACTAGTAAGAACAGAGAGCTTTTTACTAAAATACTGACACGTAGGCAGCAGGTGGTATTGGGAAACAACTTATATCGTGTAATTTTTTGGAAACATTGGTCGATCACTTCAATCGCGCGATATGGGATATCCACCGTCGGATTTGATTCTGATAAGTGAACGGTCATGATCGGGTGGAAAGTTGAGGGTTATGGTAGTGGGGCCGGGGCTTTGAATTTTGGCCGTAGATCTAATGAATGATAGATCTACAGTGGTTGTTAAGCGCGATAAGGAGTGGTGGAGACGGGAAATGGAGTTATCGGGTGTAATTAGGATCGTCAGATCTAAAAAGTTATTGAAGATCCAACGGTTGTCATACAACGCGATGGGGGAAGGATAAGGTTATTGCGCTGGATGAGGATCGTTGGATTGCAAAGGCTGATCG
This sequence comes from Pinus albicaulis, assembly GCA_034641835.2. Lineage (NCBI taxonomy): Eukaryota > Viridiplantae > Streptophyta > Pinopsida > Pinales > Pinaceae > Pinus > Pinus albicaulis. Next base: position 677,795,246 of record CM076573.1, read on the forward strand.
GACGGTTGTAATGTAATGCGATCAGGAAGAATGTATAAGGGACTTTAAACCAAGGTTAATACTGGTAGTAAAGGGATATGTATCGGGGAATATATATAAGGTTATAGTTTTAACCTTGGGTTAAGGGAGTCGGGAAAGGGAAATATAAACAAGGGAATTGGTTTATTATGAAGTTTAGTTTAAATTAAACTTCGGGTATTATTTTTTGTTTTAAACATATATAAAAACATGTTTAATAATTTTTCATATATTTTTGTTATATAGTTAATTAAATCAAATTGATTTAACAACCATAGAGGGCAGGATATTTACATAATGATATATTTAGCCAAAGGGGGTATAATGTGGGTCTTTATTTAAACATGTGGGTATAATTAACTTTGGCTAAAGTTATATTAATGGGTTTTAGGGGATATTTTATAAAAGGGAGTTATATAAAATAGGAAAAGGTTATTTTCTAGGGAGTTATTAAATAAGTTAAAGTTAAAATGACAAGGGAATAATGGATATTCAAAATACATTAACATAACTAAGAAAAGTGAAGTTTAAAGGCAAATTTGCATTATAATAACTTCATCACTTCAACTTAGGATAAAATGTGATTTTGAGGGTTTTTATGCCTTCATGATATGTGGGAAGTTAATCAAATGGGATTAGAGTATCTTTAAGTAAAAATGAAGTTTTTACTTATGATTTTCATGGAAATGAATGCATGAATGGAAAATGATGTGATTTTAGGGATTTATATAGACATTTAACACTTTCAACTGATCAGCCATAGAGCCTTGGGTCCAGTCCCAACATAAGTCAAGGAAATGCCTTGAGCCTTTCTGACTGATAGTTTAGAATGATAAATGGCTATGGAGAAGGGAAGTTAGTTATTTGCAGCTCTGGTGAATAATATTTACAATGATGCTTCTCACCTTCTTCTACCTACCCAATTTTAACTGCTAACATTTTTTCTTCCATTTTGATTAGGTGCATTTGAGCTAGCAACCTTTACAACATTTATTCTTTTTGAAAGCAATAAAACTATCTAATTCTACACTTATCTCATCCATGAATCCAGATTAAACTGTTGGATTCACTTATTCTCTACCTAACTACCGAATTGTCATGATTAAACTGTATGACAATTCTTTATTCTCTATCTAAAACATTTGAAATTGAAAAATGACAAGTCAAGATTAAATTGTTCAACTCATCACAGATTATGGCATTTATTGACACTCTGCCATAATCAACTGCAAAAGGTAAAAGTAGTGGCATTTATACTTGCACACTTTCATGTTTTATTCATTTTTCTTTGGGGTCTATTATGTTTTCTAAGTCCTTTGATTATTCTTTTAGGACTTTTTACCCTCTTTTGCTTATATATATATATATATTTTTTTTTAAATTTCATTACAAAATATGAGAATACAACTTGCAGAAGGCAAAGTATGTACATATTTACAAGATTACCATCAGTCAAGTCAAAATTATGAATCCTATATTTATAGGTCACTAACAGGTGGATTGTTCATTGGAATCAAGACAAGTGTGCAAAGTCAGCATGGCTAAAGTAAAGGCTCAAGGCAAGACACATTGCTGATATCTCAAGTAAAGCCTAATTTTGTGTCTCTTGTATTTTTGGTAATTGACTTGATGAAAGACTTAATAAGCTAAGAAGAGAAGACTTAAGTAAAAAAAAAAAAAGTAAGTTCACAAGTGATTATCAAGAAGAGAATTTGTATTAACCTACAGCCTTACAAATTCTCAACATGCCCATGGAATGGAATGATGGTTCGCAAGTGATAGGTGTCCCATGGCTCTCAACGCTTTACTTGTAGGGTGTCATATGCTCCTCTAGTGTACTTAGGCCCCAGTTAAGTTGCCCAACCCATGATGAAAACCACCTGCCAATCACACATAATGTTCAATGCTGCATTTTAACCATTAGGTACAATTAATCATTAGTGCATCTAAGTCAACCAAGCTTGTTATTCAAGGGAAAATTGAAACTTCATATGGGGGTTCTCTTCCAAATTTGGGGTTTTGATCTCGTAATAGTATTACCTCCCTAGGTTGGAGTGGCTAATAAAAAATCCTATTAGGTGTTCCCAATGCCTAAGGGGAAAGACATGTCCTTGGTACATCCTTTAATTAATAGGTGGGATGTGAATGATGATGAAACACATGGAGACAAAGGGGTCTTAGGGCCAAATGTCAGGGGTACAAGGATAATAATAATGAGGGAGTCCACATATTGGGTGTACAGATGTGAGGAGGGAGCAATTGTAATTGCATGAGTTACTCCAACCTTTGTTTTTCCACACCTCTTTATTTTCCTTTTGCTTCTTCGTGATTTTTCTTTGTATTACTGCTCGAAGCTCCAGGAAATGAGAGCATGCTGTGAATGATATAAAGTAGTTATTTTCCCCTTAAAGGTGGGCGGTTCATCGCCCAGCAGGGGTTGGGATGTGCATGGGTTCCTTATATGATGTAAGGGGCACTCATGGGCCCTATGAACCAGGGTGATGACCATAATGATAAGGGGTAGTGCTCATGCATAGATTTTTCCCACGTGCTATTATTTTAATGTCCCGACCATCTTTTTCATTTTATGATTTTTTTTTTCTTTTGTTTCTTGCTTGTGGCCATGATATGCTTTTAACTTTCTTTTAGTTGCATCAACCTCAGGGGCAATGTTTCCAGGCCTGACCCAGATATGTTGACAAGGGGAGGGTGTGTGCTAGTGCAGTGCCTTGTGGACCCAGAGAAGGGAAATGGTGGAATAGGGCTCGTTATTTGCGGAGAGAAGTGAAAAATATGGAACGGAAAACGGGACCACATTACCAAAATTAGGGTTTCTCAAGTAGGGCCCCTCCTAAAGCCATAAGCCAATAGGGGAGATCCCACATGATTAGGATTGAAGACTAACCCCCCATTTAAAGCGAGGGAACAAAACCACGGTCAAAGCCCTTCGGCTACAAGGTGTCTGTCAGGGGCTGCTGGCTGCCGGCTGGAAGAAGATGAATAGGAGAAGAGTTATCCTAGGGGTGCCCACTTTTGGTGGGTAACAGTGCAAATTATCAAGATTTCAAGGTCTGTGAGTATACCAAATGTTTTTTGAGATTTTTACCCGAAGACTAATTGCAATCTAGCTAAAGTATGTTATTTGTTCAAACATGTACTTATGTCTGAAGTTTTGCTGCTGGACTTCTGCCTATTTCAGAATTTCGATCATATATGAGTCGATTACATTTGCAGTTAAATTCAAATCCATAATTTGATGGACTCTATTGCCATAAAGCAATCTATGATTTGAAATTCTGCACACTTGTATAGCAATGCTATGGTCTGTTCGTTCTAGTTTACATTATAGTTTCTTCAAGCTGAAAGGGCTCATTTGCTTATTTTTATTAGCTGATCCAAAAAGGTTTCAGTTGCTTTTAACAGGTAATATTTTAGTGTGTAAACGAGTGCACAGATTTTAGCAAATTACCTCTCAATTCAAATTTCATTGTACTTGATTTGCTCTGCAGGAAAAGCCTCAATTGTTCCAATTTGTTCCCAATGAAAAGCAGGTGAGAAGCTAGTTTCATTTTTTGAAGTTATGTTTTATGTCTTCTAAATTTTGGTGATGAAATAATTTGTTCTCTTCAAACAGGTCAAGGAGGCCAATAAGCTTCTCCAAGGGAACTCCAAGGGAAGAGGAGCAAACCAGTTGAAGGGTGTCCCAGTCTTTACTGCTCAAAATCTTAGTATAGTCATAGCTACAATTAATGGCGTCAGATGGTATGTTCTCTAATTTGACTTGATTTTGCATAAAGGTACTCTTTAATAAAAGCTCAAGTCCTCTGCCTTTGCCTATCTCATACATTCTATAATACAATTTTAGTTTGCCCTTTCCGCTTTTTTACTTTAATGTAGTCCCTCTTCATGACTTGCAACCAGTGACAAAATAAAATATAGTCTTCTACGTGGCTTATAAAGTCGTATTTGAGTTATGATTCTCTCCAAGGCTTGTATAAGCAAGTTTTCATAAAAGTTGTCACCCAAGTCATTTGGCACATTTCAATACAACACTGTTTATATTTCAGATTATGGTTGTTCTTGTTAGCCCCAAAATAGTCACTGTGATACATTTTGTCTTTAATATTTTTCCTCTTACATGTGGTTGACAATACCAGTATAATATGATGTGGATGTATTATCACTGTATTATGCTATCAATGAGTCATGAGTTAAGTCACAGGGTCGTCATTATAAAGACTTTCATTAGGAGGTACTAATTAGCTGAGGTTAATGACAATGTTCTCTAATTGTCACCTACAGAAGATCTCTATGTATAGAAAGCGGTCACCATTTTGGATTAAATATCATCACAAGTGTAGGAAAAAACTTTATATAATGTGTCATATCTCCAAATTAAATTAATATATATATATATATTAATGCCCTTTCCATGAAATACACATCTTGGGGAAATCCACCAGGGACTTCCCCTCATTTTGAGGAACCCAAGGTAAACCAGATTCTGTAGGAGCTTGAGGCTCTGCCAACCCAGGGCTCAAGGCTATTACAAAAAAAGGGAGCTCAACATGTCACTTGCAGGAATTAAATCTGGGTGTGGAGGATAGCACTCTTCCTCTCAACCACCCAAGCTAAACCCAATTGACAATCCATCTCTAGTGATGTAAATATATTCATGTGTACATAAAACTTGAATAAAAGCATCAATCGCAATTTTGGATTAAATATCATCATGAGTGTAGGAAAAAACTTTATATAATGTGTCATATCTCCAAATTATATATATATATATATATATATTTAATACCCTTTCCATGAAATACACATCTTGGGGAAATCCACCAGGGACTTCCCCTCATTTTGAGGAACCCAAGGTAAACCAGATTCTGTAGGAGCTTGAGGCTCTGTCAACCCAGTGCTCAAGGCCATTACAAAAAAAAGGAGCTCAACATGTCACATGCAGGAATTAAATCTGGGTGTGGAGAATAACACTCTTCCTCTCAACCACCCAAGCTACACCCAATTGACAATCCATCTCTAGTGATGTACATATATTCATGTGTACATAAAACTTGAATAAAAGCATCAATGGCAATTCCTTTTCTCTCGTGAACTATTTCTTCATTGTTCTTTCTTTTTTCAATTGAAGTCTTGTGCACATGTATTGTTTCTTAGTTAACTGTGTCTCATTCATTTCTCGGGTTGAATCACTTTTAGCATATCTTTTTCAATTTTAGAATCCACTTCAGTAGTCCATTCAGGTTAGGATCTGTTTAGAGTGGTGATAATATTATGCTCATATAACAAACAAATCGATGCACGAAACATCAAAGTTACTAGAAGTGTGTTGCAAGAGCCAATGCAGGTGGTTCTGAAAATTTTAGGATGTGGGGATTAATCTTATTAAAATATTACAAAAATGATTTAATGTAATAAACATTATAATTATTGCAAATATAGTTGATTATAATAAACCAAAGTTGTAAGACTCAGACTTGACAAATTCTAGCTTTTGGCTGAACATAAGTCAAAGACTCAACAAACTGGGCTGAAGACTTCGCGCTGTCCTCCAGAGCATTGCTATTACTGCTACCATGCTGTTAGTGCTTTTGGCTACTGTGTCACTGCTTGACCAACATGTTCTGGTGGATCTTCTGCATGTGTTGTGTACTGTACTTTGTTTCTTATAATAGCGCGATGTTTATTTTTTCTTTCATGACTCGCATACAGTCCTTTTATATTCCAGAATGACTTTTGTTTTTCTGGTACCTTCTGCATGTGTTCTGCACTTGTAATAGTATGGTATTTGTTTTCTCTTTCATGACTTGCATACAGTCCTCTTATGTTCCAGAATATGACTCACATACTTAATTTTTATTTACTTATTTAGTTGTTTATCGGTTGGGGGTGTGGAAGCACTGTGTGGATCAGATACTTATCCGAGAATGTTTTGGTCTGGTCTGTTGCCCACCACTAGTTGGAGACACCCATAGGAGAGATTTTCACCTAGATTTGTCTTCAGCCGGCAGCCAACTGCCCCTTGCAGCCACCAGATAGCTCGATGTGCCACCATTCTCCACCACCTAAGCCAGCCATTATGTGCCCTCACCTATCTGTTGTGATCATATGTTTTAAGGTGGGCCTTCCAACCCAAAGGTATGGCTTTCATTATGTAATTGGGTATTTTTTCTTACTTATCATGGACACATCTGGGCATGGATTAGTGGTGGGATTCGACGAAAAGAATGGGCTTGGTCTGGAATCTTGTCCCCTCTTCCAACCTGGTGGTTAGTCTTGTATCCTAGTCCCGTGGGATCTCCTTTATTGGCTACTAGCTTTAGGAGTGGTGTTATATGGTAAATCCCGATTTTGGTTGCATGATCCTGCTGCCCGACACCACATACATCGCTTCTCTCCGCTCATGATAACCCCTTTTCACATGTTTCCCATCCGGTTTCACATATTTCCATTGGGACCGCAAGGAATTAGCCTCCCCCTCCCCTTGTCCACACTTTGGGTCGGGCCTAGAACGATGCCCCGAGGGTTGATTCAATTCAAAAGAAAGTTAAAAGCATAATTTGGCCACTTACCACGAGAAATGTACCACAAAATGCAAAAGATGGCCGGGACATAAAAAAATTTAGCACATGGGAAATCGGCAAACATGAGCTCTACCCCTATCATTATGGCCATCACCTTGGTTCCTAGGCCCCCATATGTGAGCTCCCTACGTCGTTAAGGAACCCATGATTGTCCCATCCCCTGGTGGGCGATGAATTGCCCAACCATAAGGGGTTATTCACTGCTAAATTATACGCATCATGCTCTCATTCCCTGGAGCCCCGAGCAGTTAAAAGAAAGAAAAATCAATAAAAGGAAAAAGGCATATGAAGAAGGGTGGAAAAACAAAAGCTGGGGTAACTCATGTACTACGATTTCTCCCTCCTACATCTATACACCCATGTGTGGGCTTCCCTCCTTATAGCTACCTTTGTACCATGGCATGTGGTTGGAGTCTTCCCTATTATCCCACTTCGTTCCATCATTATTTCACATGACACCTGCCATTTGACAGATGTACCATGGACTTGCCACTCCCTTAGAGTTTGAAACCACCTAATAGGGTCCTTGATTAACCTCCATCTTGAGCTTGGGGACACCTGTACATTCTGGAATTTGAAGCCCATTGTGGAAGGGCATGCCACTACGAAGTGCCCACTTGGTTCCATGATTTGTAAGTTCATTTGCTCAATTGCACTAATGAATTGTTGTCTTGGAAGGTGAGGAGACGAATTGGATCTTATACAAAATTGTAGGTGGGTTGTCATTTTGGGGTTTGGCCTTCCTATACGGGATCCAATCCTTCCAGAGGGTCATGATGGCACTTGTATGGTGAGTGTTGAGATCCATGGGACTCCACCACAACAGGGAGCAGATAGCCACACCATGGGATCCTTCAACACCACCTATTGCTTGCTCGTGTCCCAGTTATTTGATGATGATGATGCACTTGAGTCTTGGACCACATTGCCCAATAGGCTACACACTTGCACCGCACACTTGGTAGTTGGTCCATGTCCTAGATGGGGTTGTGTGTCACCTAGGGAGACAAGGGAGGGCTTGCATCATTGTTATGATGATGCACTTGGACCACATTGCCCAACTAGCTACACACTTGCACCACACACTTGGTAGTTGGTCCATGTCCTAGATGGGGTTGTGTGTCACCGAGGGAGACAAGGGAGGGCTTGCATCATTGTTACAACCCTTATAGATGGAACATAGGCTTGTTCAATTTAGTTGGAGATCCATGAGGCCATTCTTTGTGCCCCCACAACCACTTGGGAGCACTATAGAAATTTCTGAATCTTAATTCTTATGTAGAAATTATTACTGTTAATCTGGTTAAGCTTCTCCTACTTATACAAGTTATTAACTAAATAAATTCAAGTTAACATTAAAGCAAAACACATAACAAATCTCTACCAATTCAGATCTAGAATAAGCATATGCACACATAGACACAGTGACACGGTTATTTTTGGAAAAACTGTCCCCGAAAAAACTCAATGTGGGAAACCCGGTCTCTGGCAGCTGGAGGGTTCTATTATTAAGAATATTTCTGAATACACAACTCTGGTTTCCAGATTTTGGAAAACCTATAGAGAAAACTCTAGATCTGTAGCTCCTGGCTGATCTAAGACCAAAAATACTGACTGATCCACACCTTCAAACGAGATTTACAAAACTCAGCCAGATCTAGGCCTAGAAACCCTAGCGCTGCCCTTGAAAGACACTGCTGCTGCTGCTGCTGTCGTCTACTGCTGCTGTTGCTACCGTCTGCTGCTGCCACCTTGGTTCCATGATTTGTAAGTTCATTTTCTCAATTGCACTAATGAATTGTTGTCTTGGAAGGTGGCGAGACAAATTGGATCTTATACAAAATTGCAAGTGGGTTGTCATCTTGGGGTTTGGCCTTCCTATACGGGATCCAATCCTTCCAGAGGGTCATGATGGCACTTGTATGGTGAGCGTTGAGATCCATCGGACTCCACCACAGTAGGGAGTAGATAGCCACACCATGGGATCCTTCAACACCACCTATTGTTTGCTCGTGTCCCAGTTATTTGATGGTGATGATGCACTTGGACCACATTGCCCAACTGGCTACACACTTGCACCGCACACTTGGTAGTTGGTCCATGTCTTAGATGGGGTTGCGTGTCACCTAGGGAGACAAGGGAGGGCTTGCATCATTGTTACAACTCTTATAGATGGAACATAGGCTTGTTCAATTTAGTTGGAGATCCATGAGGCCATTCTTTGTGCCCCCACAACCACTTGGGAGCACTGTAGAAATTTCTGAATCTTAATTCTTATGTAGAAATTATTACTGTTAATCTAGTTAAGCTTCTCCTACTTATACAAGTTATTAACTGAATAAATTCAAGTTAACATCAAAGCAAAACACATAACAGATCTCTACCAATTTAGATCTAGAATAAGCATATGCACACATAGACACAGTGACAATTATTTCTGGACAAACTGTCCCCAGAAAAACTCAATGTGGGAAACCCGGTCTCTGGCAGCTGGAGGGTTCTATTTTTAAGAATATTTCTGAATTCATAACTCTGGTTTCTAGATCTGGAAAAACCTATAGAGAAAACTCTAGATTTGCAGAGCCTGGCTGATCTAAGACCAAAAATACTGACTGATCCACACCCTCAAACGAGATTTATAGAACTCAGCCAGATCTAGGCCTAGAAACCCTAGCGCTACCCTTGAAAGACACTGCTGCTGCTGCTGCTGTTTGCTGCTGTTGCTGCCGTTTGTTGTTGCTGCTGCTGTCGTTTGCTACTGTTGCTGCTACCGTCTGCTGCTGCCTTTCTCTGCGTTGTCCTTGCTGATCTCTTCTCTGCTTCTTGTGTATTCTAGACCCGAGATCAGCTCATCCCCTTGGTCTAAATTCCCTTCTCTGCAACTAAAACACTTCTAAGAATTATTAGCAAACCCCGCTCTAGAATCTCACCGTAGCTTCAGTGCTCTGCCTCCATGTGTGTTTTACAAATGACCCCAAGCCTTTCCTTTATATTTTTCTTGTTGGAAAATCAACGACCAAGATTAAATCTTTCATCAATGGCTAAGATTAAATGAAAGCTTGATCCGTGTGACGTAAGATAATTTCATCACATGTTTAATTAAATTCACTTTAATTATTTTATTTTCCTAAGTTTTAACTTTTTTTTTTCCATAGAAAAAAATCGAACAATCAATTAATATAGAGAGTTACATAGCATATGCAAAAGCATTCCAGAGAACTGCATTTCTCCCTTTTCAGGAAGAAAAGAAGTTTCATTTGTGATAAATAGTATGAGCTTATTCACCAACCAGCCGTATCAACAAAAAAGAAGAGAGTCCTCCTTATCCCTTCCCTCCTCCCGGGCTTCCATTAAGGAAAAAACGCCCGAAACAGAGGGGAGAAGGGACTGCAGTCAGAAGTAGGAACCTGGAAGTTGACACTATACCAGATTCCATCCAAATCAAAAAATGAGATAATACTCAAGACCCGAGCCTCCTTTGAGAGGAAAACAACTCAAGATCAAGAGGAAAGTTTGTGTGTATTCTATAACAAAGTTTTGAAAAAAGTTTTTTGAAGAAACAACATATATACATCTCGTGAAATAACATAAAAACCAGAGTCCAGAGTCTTTTAAGCAAAGACAGGCTGATCAATGGCTCGAGCTAGCCCATCGACTATTTCTACAACTATCCAAGACCCCATATCTTGCTCAATGCCTTCTTTAGAAAGGCGGTCTGCATCATGGTTCCTTTCCCTGTAAATATGGCAAATAGAAATCTCAGTAAAAAAAATTTTCATACGAGTGATCTCATTAAGCAGAGGAAGTAAAATATAATTATTGCAACGTTGAGACCCATTGAACCACTTCACAATATTCATAGAGTCCCCAAAAATCTGAACCTCTCGCAAGTTCATAAGGGAAAGCCAACATAGGAGGTGTTCTGCAAAATTGTTGGTCCCCTATCCCAAACCAATAGAGGCTTTGAGAGTTTTTCCAAAAGGAAAATGAATTACCAGCCTTGCACCGCACCTTCTGTGCGGATCTAAGGCACCATCAAAGCCCAGGGAATGTCTACCCTGATATCTTCCTGCTGAATAATTCGAGCTTGCTGGGGCTGAGTTGGGATAGGGATGTGATCATATATGGATGCGCCTTCAGCAGCCAACTTATAGATAGGGAAAGGAGAGTCTTTAAAAATCACTTGGTTCCTCGCAATCCATGTGCCCGATGAAACCAGAAGAGGGATTGAGCGTACCCTGTCGTCTGGAGCTTCCTGCCACCACCTTTACCAAGCTTCCTCCACATCCTGTCCTTCCCATTTCTGGGGAATCTTAATCAGCTGTAAGGTTTCATTCCACAGGCTGATATTATATGGGCAGGTGAGAAAGACATGATGCACTGTTTCCAACTTATCTTTGCATAGCGAGCACCACCTTGGGCCTATCTTCCCCCTTCTTTGTAAGAAGTCCCAAGTGGGGACTTTTTTCCGGAGAATGCACCAGAAGAATAACCTCGACTTTGCTGGTCCTTTCAACTTCCAGAGCAGTTTGGACCACCAATGAGGTTCCCCCCACCCATTTTGAGTCATAAGCCAATTATATCCCACTTTCGGAGAGTAGAGCCTTGACTGGGAGTGGACCCATCTGAGCTCATCTGGTTTATCTTGAATCCTTATGTTTGAGTTCTGCAGGTCCAAAATATAATTCTCCCACTCCCCCTTCCATCTTTCCTCCAACTGGAGAGCATTCCCTGACCACCATTCTTGTCTCCAAATAAGGGAGTTTACAGGATCCGCAATGTGGTTGAGGCTAAAAAGACCTCTGTTATTTAAGAAAGTTATTATATCTCCTATTAAGGCAAAACTCCCCGAACAACCCACCCTAGGATCTCGACCCAGTCTAACCCGGGTTCCATCCCCCACATGCCAAGCCAACCCCTGCTCGATAACCTTAACAGAAGTGATAGTTTCCTTCCAGACAACAGAATAATTTTTTGATGACTTCTGAGGCATTCGCAGCCAATCCAAGATTGGCATTGGGTCAATATATTTTCTTTTAGTAACAGAGGTCCAAAGATTTTCCACTGTGATTAGTCTCCATGCTAGTTTTGCTGCCAAAGACTTTGAGAAGGGGAAAAGGTCTTTTATTCCCCAACCTCCCCAACCTTTTGGTCTAACAATTTTCTCCCAAGCCACCCAGGGAGTCACATGTTCAACCTTTGATCCTACCCAAAGGAATCTGCTGCAAATCTTGTTGATCGAGGCCAGGATACTTTTTGGGACCCATGACAGACTAGCCCAATATATTGGGAGGCCATTGCCACAGATTTAAACAGGACCAATCTTCCCGCTCTAGATAACCACTTGTAGCTCCAATGATGCATTCAGGCTTCTATCTTTGCTATAATCCACTTCCAGTCTTTGATGAGATAGGAATCCGGTTTTAAAATAAAACCCAGATACTTGAAGGGGTCCTAAAGAGATTTGATTTCAAAGTGTAGTATTGCTTCAATCCTGCCCACTTGCTCCCTCAAGAGCCCAGCTGCAGTCAGGGAAGATTTTTGCTCATTTATGCAGAGACCTGTTGCTTTCAAGAAAAGATCAAGAATCTCCTTAAGACACCGACAGTCTTCAGGGCTACCATTGCTAAACAGTAGTATATCATCAACAAACAATAGATGCGTTACCCATAGATTTACTGCCACTTCAATTCCTCTGAGAACGCCTTCCCTCTTTGCTGCATGGATCATTCGGCTCAATCCTTTTGTAGCCAGCAAGAAAAGAAGAGGGGAGAGAGGACATCCTTGGCGAAGGCCCCTTTGAGGATTGAAAAAACCTGTAGCCGCACCATTAATCAAAATAGCAATTGAGGAGGATGTGATGCAACCCATGATCCATCTGACAAAATCAAATCTGAAGCCCAGATGTGTCAACAAAAGTCTCAAATACATCTAGCTTATTCTGTCATAGGCTTTTGAAAGGTCAATTTTGACAATAGCTCCCTTTTTCCTGCTTTTCTTGAGACTATGGAGGGTTTCTTGTGCAACCCCCACTGTTTCGTGAATTTGTCTGCCATCCAAGAAACCAAATTGTTCAGCCGATATATGTTTGGATAGGAAAGGTTTCATCCTGGATGCAATCACTTTGGCTATGAGCTTGTAGATACAGGTGCATAAGGAGATGGGATGGAACTCAGCAAAAGAAGAAGGATGGTTCGATTTGGGAATGAGGGCTAGGAAAGTTGCGTTGAAGCGCTGATAGATGGTTCCAGAGTGACGGGATTCCTCAACCACGTCAACCAAATCATCCCCTAAAATTTCGAAGTAGTGTTGGAAAAAGTCAACCGTCTAACCATCAGGCCCTGGACTTTTATCCTTCTGCATGGCCTTTAGAATATCTTCCACCTCCTCTTTTGAAACAGGTTCCATAATATTGACATTCCCTTCCTCATCGATATAACTGGGAAATAATTGAGCAACCCTAATAACTTCAGCTATGGAAACCTCCTCTGGAGCTTTGAAGAGGTCTTTGAAATAATTTACCCCTAAGTGAGCAATATCTTCAAAAGATTTTGCCTTCTCTCCATTGACCTTCTGTATCTCCCAAATGGTGTTAATATTTTTCCTTCCTTTAGGATAGTTCTGAAAGAACTTCGTGTTTTCATCCCCAGCTCGGAGCCAGATGGCTCTACTTTTTAATCGCCAGCTTTCCTCCCTTCGCTGAAGAATATTTATCCTAGCAGATTCCAGCTCTCTAACCCTGTTCCTGGACTCTTGAGTAGAATATCCCACTCCTTCTGGCGTTTCAAGAAAGTCCAGTTCTTGATTTACCGTCCTTAGATCCTCCTCCTTTTTTAGTTTTTTATTGATTGCCCATTCCTTTGTTGCTTTCTTCATTCTCTTCAGGTTTTCCATAAGGTGCTGACTACTGCTTTCTGAACCCCTTAGGTTTCCTTTCCTCCAAGTAGCATGGAACAAGGAGTTAAAGGATTCATCTTTTAGCTAGGAGGAGTTAAATTTAAACAGAGTCCCAGGTTTTTTCAAGCCTCCCAAGACTTCTAGAAATATTGGAAGATGATCCGACAAACCTCCTTCCCCTACCCAATGCCTGAACACTGGAATTCTTTCCACCAGATCTTCACCCAGGAGAAAGCGGTCCAACTTTTTAGCAACCCAGGCTTCCCCCATTCTTCGATTCTTCCAGGTTGGTCTAGGTTTGATTAAGGTGGCATCCACTAGCCGAGAGGCTGCCAGTTTGTTAGAGAAATACTCTGTGAGGTGATCTGCTCTCGCTGAAGGTCCCCATGACTCCGATGCACCTAGAGAGAAATTTAAGTCCCCACCTACAATGAGGTTTGGATGTCTCAAACAAGGTTTTATAAAAAAAGGGTCCTAGAACTTTTCTCTTTCAATGCAAGGGCCATACACATTGAGGAGAAGGATTGGAAGACACAGTTCACTCGAGTATAGTTCCACCGCCAAAGTGTTCTTAGAACCCCATGAGGACATCTCTTTAAGTTTCCCTGTTTTAAACCTCGTTGCCAATCCCCTAGATCTACCATTTGCATCAAACACTTGAAACACCCAGCCAGGGAACATCTTAGAGAGGATTCCTTTAAATTCTTCTCCTTGCCCCAAGGTTTCTTGAAGCAATAAAACATCTAGATCATGTGAATTCACCAGCACTCTGAGTGCTAGTTTTTTAGGCTGACTAGCTAAACCCCTACAGTTGAATGATAGAAAGATCATCTCAAACCCGGATTGGGTGGCAGCGCTGCTCTAAGCACCCCAGACAAAGACCTCTGCTTGCCATCTGCTATATCAATCTTAGCTTTCAATTGGGCCTTAGATAGTTCCGACTTCCTTCCCCTCAACTTCCTTGGACCAAAAGGAATGGGATCAGATGATAAACCCCCAACAGCAAACCCTTTACAGGTACGAATGGCTAGAGGTCTAAGATAATAATGAGGGGCCTTAGGCAGACTAGAGGGTAGAGGGACCAGATCGCATTTTCCCGTAGGGAGAGAGGGAGGGGGCCCAGGGGGAGAAGACACAAACATGATAATACTATCAGCAGATAAATGGGAACCAAGCAAACTTTGAAAATTATGAGGGATCAACCTAGAGGGACTAGGCTCAGACAAACCCGAAACAGAAGAACAAAAAGATGTGCAAAAGGAAGAAGTAGGAGTGAAAGGCATACTCGTCTGAGTCGCACCAACTGCCCCTAGTTCTGGATGGGGTACCTGGAAGGACTCCAGAGCAGGGGCCGGTTCAGACAGATTGAGCGAGGAGAGATTGAGGCCTATAGACAAAGAGACCTTCTTATCAGCTTCCAGACCTGCAACTTCTTCTATCAAGACCTCCTCCAGTCCTTTCTTTTCCTCAGCTCTGATTGAGGCAACATTTTCCTTGACAAATTTTTTCATCCTTCTTCTTCTCTCGTGCCCAAGAGGGCGATCCTTGGCC
This sequence comes from Pinus albicaulis, assembly GCA_034641835.2. Lineage (NCBI taxonomy): Eukaryota > Viridiplantae > Streptophyta > Pinopsida > Pinales > Pinaceae > Pinus > Pinus albicaulis. The sequence goes on from CM076573.1 coordinate 677,810,314, forward strand.
AGGTGACCATATTTATGGCATCTATGGCATCGAAAAGGGACGTGTTCATAATCCAAAGTCTGCAGGAACTCCAAATCCCTATACTTCAAGGTCATAGCATCAGCTAACCCTTCCCTAGGTTTGAGACTAACAAGAATTCTCGCCACACTTAGGTCTCTGGATTGTTCAAAAGATTAGTCGACATCAAGAAATTTTCCAAGCGTGTTACCAATGGAGTGAAAAACAGAGTCAGTCTAGAAAGGCATCGAAAGCCCAGGTAATTTAACCCACACAGGGGATTCTGCCATTTTTTCCTTCTGTGCATCAAAAAGAGGAGTCCATCTTCGAAACAGGATCGATTGCTTCCCAAAGCACCTGTTCCTTTCTAATACCCAGTCCAAGTGATCTTTCTGCTCAAATCTGATACTGAACCAACCCCTGTCCAGAATCTTTATTTCAATAGGGCTCCCAGGGGCTTCTTTCCACTCCATCGAAGACCACTCCGTTATATAATCCGCTGAATACTTCCTTCCCAAGACTCTGCCAACCAAAATGGTTTCTGTGGCCTCCATAACTTCGTCTATGCGTATGTCCACTCCAAGGACACATCTAGGCGTTCCTCTTTTCTTCTGATCGCCTTGCTCTTTTTTCTTTTTGCTCCCACAGACTCCTTTCTCCTTTCTTCCCCGCCTTCCACCTGTCTATTGGGTGCATCTGTGTCTTCTACCACAGGCGACCCAGGTCGCCCTACCGCAACTTCTCTAGAAACCCCCTTTTCCGGGCCCTTTGTAGAACCCTGCCCTAAAACAGGCCCGCAATCCTGACTCTGTCCAAAAGCCTGGCCTCCTTCCACCAGTCTTTGTAGCTCCCCTTCTACAACTTCGTTTGACAAAACCCTAGATTGACTAAAGTTTTGAATCTCGGCCTAAACCGGACAAGGCTGACCTTCTCCAGACGCAGGGGTCAAACTGACTGCATGATTTGCTAGAAAGAAAGGGAGATTTGAGAAATTCAGGCCCTGATTTGGGGGAGGGTTTTGATACTAGAGCGTATCAACCTTAGCACTTCCTCCAGTGAGATCAAGACCTTGTGGCCTTTTTCCCCTAGGGTTTTTTGACCCGCCAAACCTTTCGAAGCATGACTAACGACGATATCTTCTAAGTCGCCTATAAAGGAAGGAAAATATGGAATACCTGGTTCCGGCGCGAAAGAAGTGGGGAGTAGAATGCGTTGCTGTGAGCTTCCACCATCTCCAACTTGAAGGTTTAGCGGCTGGGCATGAACTGAGGAAACCTCAACCCTCCACCTCCCGCTTAAGGCACTCTGCAGAGTCTCTTCCAACAGTGACGCTCCGTTCAAAAACCCATGCATACCTCCTCCCTCGCTCAGACTCTGTGTGTTCTCTGCAACTTTCGGGAAGAAATGATCCAAGTTTTTTTCAGATACCTCATGCCCACAGCAGGTAAGCAAATCTTCAGGCGCAGGTTCAACGTCCACGTAATTGCTATCAAACCCCATTGCTGTCGCCGGTTTGTCTCCTTAAACCAACACCACGGAAGCGGAAAGTTTGCACCTGTTTGGAAACCCTAACCACCAAACGCCGTAATGCAGGAAAAAACAAACATTTACCGCTAACCTCCATCGTGAGCCTGGTTAGAATGAAATGGCCTTCCCTCTCCAGACCGTGCACCTCGTGGCCAAACGAGAGAGCCCCATGTGTGATCTGTGTTTTAACAGTATTGAAGGCCTGTCACATCGTCTGCGGGTGCCCATGATGGCAGAGGATGCCGCCGAAACACTGCAGGCCCCTAGGGTTTCTGCCATCATTCCATCCTCCCCCCTAAGTTTTAACTTAGGAAATACATTAAAATAATTAATTAATTTAATATCTCCTAAACCAGATGAAATTTCCCAAATCCATTTCTGGGTCTTCTAGATCCAGTGTACTCTAGTCCCTCCACAAAGTTTGGGAACTAGAGCACAATTGATGCTACCCCAAATACACAAAATCTCAACACTCCCTCTTAGCATCAAGGGTGTGCTCTAGCAATACATCACACTCATGCATTACATGATTTTGGGCACAGATTCTATGTTGTTGGAGCTTGGCCTCTTGCCACTCAACTCTGCACTACTGCTGCCATTTTGTACTGCTGCCCATGACTCGGCTACTGCCACTGCAACCACTGTACTGCAGCTCCCTCTTCTTCGGAAGACCACCCTTTCCTCTAGTGGAAGGGGTTCTCGATCATTCCCATCTTCTATCTGAAGTAAGTGAACTTAACCTTATTTAGAGCCTTTGTGAGAATGTCTGCTACTTGTTCACCTGTAGGAGTGTATCGTAACTGTACTGCTCCCTTCTAAACATAGTCTCGGATAAAGTGACACCGAATGTCAATGTGCTTCGATCAGTCATGAAACACAGGATTCTCAGAGAGCTTGATGCAACTCTGATTATCACACATGATCTTGGTCGTCTCTATTTGTTTCTTAAGTAGGTTCAAAATTAATTTGCGGAGCCATATGGCCTCACACGAAGCTGTGCTTGCTGCCATGTACTCTGCCTCGGCTGAGCTCAGTGCTATGGACTTTTGTTTCCTGCTACACCAGGAGGTCATTCCTGATCCGAGACTGAAACAATACCCGCTAGTACTTTTCTGATCTACTGTGCTTCCAGCGCAGTCTGTATCTGTGAACCCACTTAACTGAATTTCATTTTCCTTCGTGTACTTTAGCCCATACTCGACTATCCCTCTCAAGTATTTGAGAATATGTTTAGCTGCTGCCTAGTGAGCCCTCCTTGGTTCCACCATGAACTGACTGAGGGTATTTCACTGCATAGAAGATGTCTAGTCTTGTATTGACTAGATACATCAATGACCCGATGAGTTGTCTGTACAAAGTGGGATCAACCTCATCATCCTCTGATGTGTCTATCTTCTTCTAGTTAGTGATCATTGGCGTGGCCATGGGTCTATAGTCTTCCATCTGGAATCTTTTTAGAATCTCTGTTGTGTATCTTCCTTGCCCTAGGAAGATTTCCCCTTCATGCTGCCCAACTTCTAACCCAAGAAAATAATGCATCCATCCCAGGTCCTTCATGTCAAATTTTGTTGTCAGATTCTCCTTGTAGTCCATGATGAGCTTGGATGAGCCAGTGAAAAACAAGTCATCCACATACAAAATAAGAATAAGTGGCTCATCTCCTACTCTCAAGTAGTATAAGTTGGGATTTGCGTCACTCTTGACGAACCCCATCTTCTGCAAGTAGCCATCAATCCAACCATACCATGCCCTGGGGGCTTGTTTTAAGCCATACAAGGCTTTCTTAAGTCTGCAAACATGAGTCTTCTGCTCATGTGTCTCGAAACCCTCTAGTTGCTCTATGTACACTTCTTCCTCTATCACACCGTTCAAGAACGCAGTCTTGACATCCATCTGGTGAATCACCCATCCCATCTGCACTGCCAAAGAGATGATGGATCTAATAGAAGTGTACCGTGCTACAGGAGCAAAGGTTTCTTCATAGTCAATGCCTTCTTTCTGGGCATACCCCTTTGCTACAAATCTTGCTTTGAATTTCTCTATGCTACCATCTGCAGCATATTTGATCTTGTAGATCCACTTGGATCCTACAACAGATCTGTCCTGTGGTCTAGGGACTACTTCCCAAACATTATTTGTCATGATGGAGCTATACTCCTCCACCATGGCATCTACCCATACTTGATGCTGAGCTGCTTCCCGAAAGGTAGAGGGCTCTCCAACCTAAGCTACCAGTGCTTGATATCTGTTAGGTTGTTTCCTTATCCTCTTCCCTTCTCTAGGTGTTCCAACAAATCCTTTTGCATCTCTAAGAATCTGTTGGAGTTCTCTGCTCGGTCTCCCATCAGTGGTGGGTGGTCTCACTTGTTCTTCCTCCTATTCTTCGTCGGAGGAGCTTCCTTCAGAACAATTGTGCCTAGGAGAGGCATTGGACCTCTCCTCTAGATGTCGTTGAGGCTGTACCAGTGGATCTTCCTCAATCTGCGTAGCTGTGGCCATCTCTCGAGATTTCCTAAACGCTTTTTCTTCTAGGAATTTTACATCCCTTCTTACCACGACTTTCCTGCTCTCTAGAATATAGACGCGGTATGCCTTTGCATTCTTACTGTAGCCCATCAGAAAACCCTTTTCTGCAACTTGATCCAGTTTCTTCGTCTTTTCCTCTGGAACATGGCAGCATGTTATGTTGCCGAATATTCTGATGTGGCTCACTTTAGGCTTGCTACCTGTGAACACACTTTCGGGAGGCACCTTCCCCAAAGTCTTATTTGGAACTCTTCTAAATATAGACTGTTGTGTTGCAGGCCTCTGCCCATAAGAATTTGGGCATTTCCTGGTCGTACAACATTGCCCTTGCAGCTTCTATTATGGTCCAATTCTTTCGTTCTGCAACTCCATTTTGTTCTTCGGGATTGTAGTGGAGTTGTCCACTTTCCTTACCTCTTGATGAATTTTTGCGCACAAAAATGTGTCTGGTGCAAGTATATTCTCCGCAAATGACCGACCTTAACTTCTCTTGATCTTCTTTCCGTAGAGTTCTCCACCAATGCTGAAATCTTTAAACCATTGAAGACTTCATCTTTGGTCTTCGTAAAATAGATCCAAGTTTTCTTGGAATAATTATCGTTTGGTGGCAAAATATGCGTCCACCGAGAGTCGTTGTAGGACATCGGACCAAGAATGTCGCAGTGTATTAATTTGGCCACACCTTTACCTTGCGTGTCGCTTTCTTAAACGTTGCCTAGGCCAAGATTTCAGTACGCATCCTCTGCAAACATTGTCTTTCTTTGTGCTGAGTTTAGGAGCCCCTATGACAGTATTTTTGAGAATCCCCTTGTTCTGAAGTTGAGACACCAAGAGTAAGTTCATCCCCAACCCTTGTACATGCAAAACATTCGTGGCTCAAATCTTGTGGCCATCTTCCGTCTGAAAAGTTACGGTACCTCTCCCGATGGGGGTACATTTTCCTTTGTTTCCCATAGTTATTTGGAAATTCATCTGATCCTCTTGATAGCTCAAAAAACATTCTCGAACCCCCGTCATGTGAGCATATGCTCCACTGTCAATATACCAAACATCAGGAGGAGCTGTGCTTGTGACACATGCAAGATCCTCCTCTAGTCTGGATGCCAACACTTTCATGTCATGTTCCCTCTACATTTCTGCATGCTCTGGAGGACTGCGTGAGTCCTTTTGGTTGCATGAACCCTTCCCTTGGTTCATGTCATATTTTCCCTTCCTGTCAACTGTGCTGCCCCTTCAGATCTGCAATTGCTCTAATACCATGCAGAAATTTCTGAATCTTAATTCTTATGCAAAAATTATTTCTGTTAATCCGATTAAGCTTCTCCTACTTATACAAGTTATCAACTGAATAAATTCAAGTCAACATCAAAGCAAAACACATAACAAATCTCTACCATTTCAGATCTAGAATAAGCACATGCACACATAGACACAATAACAGTTATTTTTGGACAAACTATCCCCAGAAAAACCCAATGTTGGAAAACTGGTCTCTGGCTGCTGGAGGGTTCTATTATTAAGAATATTTCTGAATACACAACTCTGGGTTCCAGATCTGGAAAACCCTACAGAGAAAACTCTAGATCTGCAGCACTTGGCTAATCTAAGGCCAACAATATTAACTGATCCACACCCTCAAACGGGATTTACAGAATTCAGCCATATCTAGGCCTAGAAACCCCAGCGCTGCCCTTGAAAGACATTGCTGCTGCTGCTGTCGTCTACTGCTGTCGCTGCCGTCTGCTGCTGCCGCCGCTGCCTTCCTCTGCGCTGTCCTTGCTAATTTCTTCTCTGCTTCTTGTGTATTCTAGACCCCGGGATCAGATCATCCCCTTGGTCTAAATTCCTCTCTCTGCAACTGAAACATTTCTGAGAATTCTTGGCAACCCCGTCCTAGAATCTCAACTTAGCTTTAGTGCTCTGCCTCCATGTGTGTTTTACAAATGACCCCAACCCTTTCCTCTATACTTTTCTCGTTGACAAATCCACGACCAAGATTAAATCTTTAATCAATAGCTAAGATTAAAAGAAAGCTTGATTCGTGTGACTTAAGATAATTTCATCACATGTTTAATTAAATTCACTTAATTATTTTATTTCCTAAGTTTTAACTTAGGAAATACATTAAAATAATTAATTAATTTAATATCTCTTAATCCAGATGAAATTTCCCAAATCCATTTCTGGGTCTTGTAGATCCAGTGTACTTTAGTCCCTCCACAAAGTTTGGGAGCTAGAGCACAACTGATGCTACCCCAAATACACAAAAATCCAAAATGGCCGACATGCTTATTTTCTTGGAGATCAAGGGGCCACCCCCTTCATCATTGTTATTGGAGCCCTCCTATTCATTATGGCACATGAGGGACTTCACTAGGCCTTCCAACGGCCCTCCTAACTACTGCATTATCATTTCAGCCCTCTTGAGAAGCTTATTATTCATCTTTTGGAGCTATTCGGTGTGCTTGTCACCAAAGTAGTGTCATGTTTCCACATTATTTTATTCTAGGGGCATTATTATGCTAAATTAGGCCATTCGAATACTTAAAAGGCTTATATAAATACATGAGAGCCTCATTGTAACATTCATCATCTCTTGGGATTTTCGCTAGTTCTTTTTGAGAATTTCGACCTGCAGTTTGTGGAGTGATTTGGATGGAATAAATGCATTTTGACATTTGGAAATATTCACTATCTTTTCTTGGAGCTTCTTTTTGGAATATTGTTGATGGATATATACTTCATTGTCTTGTAAGTGCCTTTTTAATGCTATATTTCTGAAATAATGATTTTCTAATGCATGGAATTTCTTTCTTGTGGTTATTATTGTGCCCTTATTCATGAAAAATTGTTTTGGGCCTTGATGCTATCAAGAAATTTTGCATGTGTTACTCATAAATATGATGAATGAATGAATGTTCCTAGGGCATCATTTACATGTGCATCTTTGAAAATATATAATATTTGCCATCAAAGTGTAAATGTCTAAAATTGTCGTGTAGCTGGGCCAAATCAAGAGCACGTTGGTTTATAGTTGGTGGGGTGTCCTCCAGGTGTCCACAAAGTTTAAAGCATTTTCCGCGCTTAAATTTGGAGAAAACCTAAGCCCTAGATCCAACATCATTTACGCTCCTAGGTTGCTTTGGTTAGTGGCTCTCAAAGGGTCATTTCTCACTCAAAAACTCAACGGAAGTTCGTCTCTATGTAGAAATTTTAAGCCCAACCCTGGTTATCAGTTTCTCCTTATCACGCTCATATAGTTAAATGCCCATTCCCATAATCAAACATTCAACAAGCTAAAAATGATAAATATTGCTGACTAACACAAATTCAGGAATTTCACGGTGTTGGAAATTGTAGAAATAAAACACATAAAATATTTCAGCCACACACACAAAAAATGACACGCAAATGTTTGGTCAATATGACCCTGGAAAAATGCCCTACAACTCTTGGGGAAAACCGGTTCAAGAGATATTCTTTATTTCTGGAAAATTATTTTACAAAGAAATGAAATATACAGAAAAAATTCCAGCAACCAAAACAACAGACTTATCTCTTTTTTTGTGCTTGTCTCCACCTCAGAAAATGTGCCAATCAGAAAAACAGTCAAAACAGAAATTTATTACAACAATGAACAACGAAACTTGTGCCCAAATTCATTTGTACCCATTTTTGAAGGTTTGTACGAGGAAAAATACATTTACTCCCTCGATCTTCGTACTGCTATCTCGAAAACGGTACTGCAACAACCTCGTAAATTACGCAGCACAGTGCATTTGTACCTTCTTCTCGATTTTTGTGCTGTCCCTCTCCTCGAAAACCATGCCACAAGCTGTTGTACATAATCTGCCTCGATTTATTGTCCAATAAATGCGTACGATTCTTGTATGAAATTACTTGAACCTTTAGCTGGCATGTGTAGGGAGGTCATATTTCTCTCTTTCACTTTCTCATGCCTAGAAATTTCGCCAGCTCTCTCTTCCTCCTCTCTCAATCTGCTCATGAAAGTATGAATGACCTTTTCTCTTCTTTTCCTCCTTTAACCTAACCCTAAGTGACTTTTGGGGAATCCCTAAATCCAATGGCTGAGATAGCTTTAGATCTAGGGCTAAGATTAAATGTGCATTTAATTCTCACTTTCTATTTTTTAATTCACCCCACTTTAATAAAGACCCTCTTAGTCATTTATTTCCAAAGTCACTTTTCACTTTCTAATTTCACATTGACTTTATTAAAGTCACTTTAAAATTAGACTTTGTAACTTTATCACTTAAAGTCACTTTTAAATTAGATTTGACTTTATAACTTTATAAAGTCACTTTAGGAGAAAAATTAAATTCTTTTGGACACTTTTCCCTAGGCCAAAGATCAAAGCCTTGGGGAACCACCTGTCCTCCAGTACCCAAATTTCAACACTCCCTCTTACCGAGGAAGGTGTTCCTCACCACACCCATCTTGTCTCTGAAGTAGACATGCTTGCCCCGTGGTAAGGCTTTGGTAAGAATATCTGCAACCTGCTCATCAGTAGGAATATACTCAAGCTTCACAGCTCCCTTCTGAACATAGTCTCTGATGAAATGATATTTGATCCCAATATGCTTTGACCTGTCATGAAATACTGGATTCTCCGTGAGTTTAATGCAACTCTGATTATCACAGTAAATCACTGAAGGTCTCAACGCTTGACCAAATAAGCCAAACAACATCTTGCAAAGCCATATGGCCTCACAACTAGCCAAGTTGGCCGCCATATACTCTGCTTCCGTTGAACTCAATGCAACTAATTGTTGATTCCGACTGAACCATGACACAACTGTCAAACCCAACCCAAAACAACACCCTGAAGTGCTCCTCCTATCACAAGCACAACCTGCCCAATCAGAATTAGTATACCCTGCTAGTCTCACTCCATCTCCCTGTCTATAATCTAGACCATAATCCACTGTCCCCTCCAAGTAACGAAGAATGTGTTTTGCAGCAACCCAGTGCACTCTCCTAGGCTCACACATGAACTGGCTCATCGTGTTGACTGCAAAACATATATTTGGTCAAGTGTTGACCAAATACATCAAAGAACCAATCAGCTGTCTATACAAGGTAGGATCCACCAACTCAGAATTTGAAGCGTGCAGCTTCTTCCAGTTAATGATCATAGGTGTAGACATGGGTTTGCAATCCTCCATGTGAAATCTGCTAAGAATGTCCACAATATACTTCCCCTGTCACAGAAAGAAATTCCCCTCCTCCTGCCACAACTCTAATCCCAAAAAGTAATGCATCAAGCCAATGTCCTTCATCTCGAACTCTGGACAGGGATCAGGATGAACATAGATTACAGGTTGGAGATTTTAACTTATAAATTAGAGGTCTTGGTATGTCATTTGCATCCGATCTTTGGATCGTGCACTTGTTCTTGGAAGCTCTTGTGATTTCTTTTGATGAATAAAGCATAAAGACTTTGGGGTTAAAAACTTTGGTGTTCCTTTTCTGGATCTATGTGGTGATTTGTCTCTAAACTCTGCTACTTTATTTGGCATTTTTATGGTTGATGGTCTTTATGGATTAATCTGCATACAGGTATCTTGTGCAGTTTTCTGGGTTTCTAAAATGGCATTTTTTATTTAACGGAAAGACTAATTATCTATTTTTCTGAAAGATCTCATGTTATTTTCTTAAATATCTATCAATCTAAAGTTCAGATCTAAGTTTGCAGGGATCATTTTTAAGGTTTGAGCGTTTGGGGAAGTCTTCAGTTAGACCAGCCGACTCTCAGAATTCATAATCTGAAAAAGCCCATTGTTTCCTAATTCCCAAAGCTATCTTATGAAATTGTTGTTTTTACAGGATCTTCTAAGGCTTGTGCCTCTTTTAAAATTTTTTATATTTTAAAATTATGCTGAAATTGGTTTAAATCTGGCCATGAGGGCCTCCAATCTGTAAATAATCATTGTAAATTTGTATTTATTTTTAGGATTTAAGAGTTTATTTATTTATTTTTTCTGCATAGTTTGGATCTGATCTGATTTGATGCAGTGTTTTCAAGGCTTTTTAGAAAAATTTTAAGATCTGGCTTCAGGCCCATTTCTGTTGGCAGATCTGAATGTTATTTCCCTGCAAGGAATGAATGCCATGTGTATGTGAGCTAATAAATCAGAAAAATCTGAATTTTATTGGTGAAATTTGTTGCTGGGTGAGGAGAAATTCAGGGAATTTGGCTATCATTCACCTCTGTCTCTTTCATTCACTTGACCAAAGCAATTCATTTTTCTGATCTATATTTCACTGCCGTATGATCCGAACAACTCTGCCTCTCTCACCTGGTCCGTACGATTTTTCCCTCAGCTTGCAGTTTCATAAAATCGAATGCTGCCATTTCCCTGCTGCTACCTGCAATCAAATTTCAATTCCGTCCAGCATCGATCCGAAGGATTTTATTAGTCTCTCTTCCTTTCATCACCACCGAATCCTCTCTGCATCCGTATGATTTCGTTTTCTGCATCAAGCTGCTCTCTTTTGCCGTCCGTACGACAGTCTTCTTTGAGAACCTGCGTAAAATTTGTTTGGAAGCAAACAAAACGTGCATTTTTTGCTTTAGTGTAAGTTTTAATTTTTTTTATTAGATTTTAGTTTTAATTTTTAATCGTAGGTTTTAAAATTTTTAGATTTTAATTTTTTTAGATTTTAAGAGTTTTAGAATTTAACTTTCTTAGATTTTTTTTTTTTAAAGTTTAATTTTAATTTGGTTTTAGATTTTAAATTTTTTAGATTTTAGAATTAGTTTAGTTTAGAATTTTTTTCTTACTTTTAGTTTTAAATTTTAGTCTTAATTTTTTGGCTTTAATTTTAATTTTTAGTTTTAGAGATAAAAAATAAAAAAAATATATAAAAGCAAATAATTTTTTTTTACCCTTTTTTTTTTTAGGCTTTAACTTTTTTTTTAGCTTCAGATAAAAGTAAAAAATTAAAAAAGGGCCCTTAAAACTTAAAAAAAATTTCAACTTTGGAAAACTCTCAAAATTTTTTCCATAGTCAAAATGAGCTTCCAAATTTTTACCTAGAGTTTGACTATAAGAAATTTTGATTTTCGAATTGGGATTATTTGGAACACTATAAATTTGGAAATATTGCAAAGATCTGGCATTTTAATTTCGATGGTACCCTCATGATAATATTTTTATCTCGGATATAAATCATTGGTTCAAAGTTTAATGCTTATCTGTGGTTAATGATTTTTGAGCTATCTTTAATTGTGGTTTTAAGTTGCTTGAAATTGGTAATTAATTGTTTAAGTTAATTTTGGAAATATTTCAAGTAATGATAAATTGCATGTCTTTATCGAGGATGGTTAATACATAATTGTGACGGTGTTTCATCGAATATCATTGTGGTCAATCTATTTTTCACAGCAGCAATTACATATCAGATACTTGACTTGAATTTCATAACGGGATATTTTGACTCCATAAGGCACTGGTTTTAAAGTTCTGAATCTAAATTGGATCTGTAAAATCTCGTAAATCTTAACAAGTATTTGGTTATCTAGCTGTGTCTTCTGAATTGGTTGGTCTCCAACCAGTTCTCCTCTTTCATTTTCGTCAGGGTCTACCTCCCTTAGTCTGCAAGGAGACGACTTAGATAGAGATATTAGAGATCAGGGTGACAGCCCCCGATCTGAGCCATTGTCGCAGTGCCTAGACATTCTGTGCGACAACATTTTTTGGCACCGTTGTCGGGGATAGAGTTTTTCTGTCCTTGGTCTTAACGACATTTTCTAATCTTCTAATCTTCTTTCACCATTCATTACCCTGTCACAAGGGATCATATTTTCTGGCGTCATTTCATCTCTTCATCTTTTCATCATCTTATCTTTCATCATCTACTAATCATCGTATCTTTAGCACCTGGACATTTCTGTTGGCTTCTTGTTTGGGTGGCGACTCCACTTATTCATCTATTTACTCCCAGACAATAATCCCCTCTGATATCCATCTGCTACTCTCGATTATTTCTTCTGTTTTAGAATTAGTTTCATGTTCAAGTGGTGACTCCAATTCTTTCATTTCTTACAAGAGGTCCTGCTAAGAAGCTCGCTTCTTGAGGACCTTTGGAGTATTCTTGAACACAGATCTCTTTCTCTAACATCCACTTAACTTTTAAGCAGGTCATCATGGATGACACCTTTCATGACATGCCAGAAGAGGCCATTTCTAAATTGCCTTTTTTCTCAGGTGGTAATCCAAGGATTTCTCTAGTGCATCTAAAGATGGTCATTTTTTCTTTAAATAAATATTGTCGTCCTTCACAATATAATCATGAAGACGTCAAGATACGTATCTTTGGCTATTCCTTAAAAGGCAATGCTATCGATTGGTTTCAAAATTGTCCTGAAGAGTATTGTTTACAAGACATCATCAATACTTTTAAAGATAAATATATAAAACAAGATGAATCGCCTTGTGCTCCCAGTATTATGCAAAATAATGAAATTGATCTTGTAGAGGACTCAACTATCAGCAGGAGATTTCGAGATAGTTCTCAAGATGAATCCACTTGTACCACGACAGCACAAATCCATGATAGTGGTGAAACAGAAACAAGTGGTCAAATCAGTGTTGACAACGATAAGCATCTTGTTAACGAATTGATTCAGATGGTTAAGGATATACAACTAAATCAAGCTCAGGTAATCAAGAATATGGAGGCCAACCAGGCTCAAATCATTAAGAATATGGAACTTAATCAAGAAAAAGTAATAGCGGATCACGCCAGGGAAATTGGTTCTATGCAGAGCAAGTTATTGGCTTTAGAAGAAAAACATATCAAGGAAATGATGATCATGGAAGCAAATCATGAGAAGGAAATGAACTATATGCAAAATTTCTTCATGGCCATGAAAGCAGATAATGATACAACAATAAAAAACATGGAACACAAATTGTTGACTATTGAAGAGAGTCATGCGAATCAAATTAGTGTGGTAAATGTTAAGCATTCTAGTCAAATGATTGTTATTCAAAATAAGTTGGAAAAAATGGAAAGATCACACATGCTGAATTTTCAACCCAAGTCAAAATTGTCAACAGATCATAGGCCTCCTAGTTTGCTGAAGCAATTTCCATCTCATCACACGGAGGTCACTTTTCCCATTAAGGAAGAATTAACTATGGCTACAAAGGACGTTGAGAAAGACCAAGCTTATGTGTCACCTTTAACAGAGTATATTCAGAATAAGATCAGTCACACTCTAGGTTCATCAGAAGTTTTGTACAAGCATTTTCAAGATAAGGACAAGAAAGTCTCATTACTGACATCACAGCCAACTAAGAAGAAGAGAAAAAAGCAGAAAAGAAGTAAGCGGTTTGATTCGTCTGATGGCCGAGAGCAGCTTGGCATGCAGATGAGACAAAAGCCTACATTATGCAGAATCGAGCATGGCACATCTGAAAAGTAGCCTATAGACTTGCTTGAAAGTAGGCAAATGCTTAGTATGCACTATATTGAACACATCTGATGCCACAGGGCATCCTTTGTATTGTATCTCTAACCTTACACCTTGTTATTTCAGCATTTCATTTTGTCGTTAGAGTAGATTTACTTTTCATGTTAAGTAGAATAATAAATGATAGAAGAGCTTCTATTTTTCATGTGCTTAATGTTATATGATGATATTTGGATGAACGCTACTTATGTAATTTTGTGTGTTGCTTGGATATAGATTCTGGATTCTCACATTCCTCTGATGAAGCAATGTGTCCCCAAGTAGAGCCAGATGTTGACCACACTTTGTCAACGACCCCATAGTAGTACACCCCCATTTTTTCAAATGGGATTCATCATGTTCGACGTGTTCGCGCCATTCAGATTCTATCATCAGTCGACAGTTTTATGAATGATTTTAACCCATTCTGCATGTTTATGATGTAAATGATCTAAGTAAGACCGTCATGTATGTAACAACCTAGGTAAGCCTAGTATGTTGGTGATGATTTTTATCTTAAGAGGTTTTTTGTCTCACTGATTTACTTGTGTTTTTCGACACGAGTGATCGACAGAGTTTTTCCCTCCAGCCTCACCCCAAAGCTAGGGTGAATTTTGTCATCAAGATGCTAAGTGAGTCCTAGTGTTTTCTATCGAGTCTTTGTAAAAGTAGTTTGGGAATAAACTTAGCTAGTTGGCTAGATTATTTTATTATAAGCTACTTGGTCTACTAGATCATGTTTTGAGTCGCAGAATTGGGTACTTATTTGAGGGTCTATACGAATGGGTATTCCCCCTTCATGTGTCTAAATGTATTTTTCTTATGTAAAGAGGGTTGAAAAAAATAATTAAATCCCCTCTCAGTCAATTAATTAAATTTTCTGGCCAAATTAATTAAAAAATCTTAAGCCAGAAATTTAATTAATTTTAGGTCCTAGGTGAGTTAAAATTCTTCAAAGGCAAAATTTGTGGGTCCTTGAAAAATGATTTTTAAAGGTCCCAGGCCAAGGGAATATTGAGAATTTCAAGAAATTTTGGACCCTTGGGCCTTGGGGGTTAAGTCAAAGTCAAAATTTTAAAGTAGTTAACTCAAAAATAATATTTTTGAGTTAATTAAAATGAAATTAAATGATAAATTCGTTTTTCCTCAAATTTATAATTTCAACGGTCCAGATTAAAAGATGATTAAATCTTTTGGACGGTTGAGATTATTTTGACAAGGATCAACCAAATTAGCCGTTGGAGATTTTAACTTATAAATTAGAGGTCTTGGTATGTCATTTGCATCCGATCTTTGGATCGTGCACTTGTTCTTGGAAGCTCTTGTGATTTCTTTTGATGAACAAAGCATAAAGACTTTGGGGTTAAAAACTTTGGTGTTCCTTTCCTGAATCTATGTGGTGATTTGTCTCTAAACGCTGCTACTTTATTTGGCATTTTTATGGTTGATGGCCTTTATGGATTAATCTGCATACAGGTATCTTGTGCAATTTTCTGGGTTTCTAAAATGACATTTTTGATTTAACGGAAAGACTAGTTATCTATTTTTCTGAAAGATCTCATGTTATTTTCTTAAATCTCTATCAATCTAAAGTTCAGATCTAAGTGTGCAACGATCATTTTTAAGGTTTGAGCATTTGGGGAAGTCTTCAGTTAGACCAGCTGACTCTTAGAATTCATAATCTAAAAAAGCCCATTGTTTCCTAATTCCCAAAGCTATCTTACGAAATTGTTGTTTTTACAGGATCTTATAAGGTTTGTGCCTCTTTTAAAAATTTTTATTTTTTAAAATTGTGCTGAAATGGGTTTAAATCTGGCCATGAGGGCCTCCAATTTGTAAATTAGCATTGTAAAATTGTGTTTATTTTTAGGATTTAAGAGTTTTTTTTTTTTTTTTTTTTTTTTTTAATTTTTCTGCATAGTTTGGATCTGATCTGATTTGGTGCAAGCTTTTTAGGGATTTTCAGAATTTTTTTAAGATCTGGCTTCAGGCCCAATTCTGTTGGCAGATATGAATGTTATTTCCCTGCAAGGAATGAATGCCATGTGTATGTGAGCTAATAAATCAAAAAAATCTGAATTTTACTGGTGAAATTTGTTGCTGGGCGAGGAGAAATTTAGGAAATTTGGCTATCATTCACCTCTGCCTCTTTCATTCACCTGACCAAAGCAATTCATTTTTCTGATCTATATTTCACTGCCGTACGATTCAAACAGCTCTGCCTTTCTCACCTGGTCTATACGATTTTTCCCTCAGCCTGCAGTTTCATAAAATTGAATGCTGCCATTTCCCTGCTGCTACCTGCAATCACATTTCAATTCCGTCCAGCATCGATCCGAATGATTTTATCAGCGTCTCTGCCCTTCATCACCACCGAATCCTCTCTGCGTTTCGTTTTCTGCATCAAGATGCTCTCTGCTGCTATCCGTACGACAGTCTTCTTTGAGAACCTGCATAAAATTTGATCAGAAGCAAACAAAACGTGCATTTTTTGCTTTAGTTCAAGTTTTAATTTTTTTTATTAGATTTTAGTTTTAATTTTTAATTGTAGGTTTTAAAATTTTTAGATTTTAAGAGTTTTAGAAATTAAATTTTTTAGATTTTTTTTTATAAAGTTTAATTTTAATTTGGTTTTAGATTTTAGATTTTATAGATTTTAGAATTAGTTTAGTTTAGAATTTTTATCTTACTTTTAGTTTTAAATTTTAGTCTTAATTTTTTAGCTTTAATTTTAATTTTTAGTTTTAGAGATAAAAAATAAAAAAGGGAAATAAAAAAATTAAAAAAATATATAAAAGCAAATAAATTTTTTTTACCTTTGTTTGTTTTTAGGCTTTAACTTTTTTTTAGTTTTAGATAAAAATAAAAAATTAAAAAAGGGCCCTTAAAACTTAAAAAAAATTTCAACTTTGGAAAACTCAAAATTTTTTCCATAGTCAAAATGAGCTTCTAAATTTTTACCTAGAGTTTGACTATAGGAAATTTTGATTTTCGAATTGGGATTATTTGGAACATTATAAATTTGGAAATATTGCAAAGGTCTGGCATTTTAATTTCGATGGTACCCTCATGATAATATTTTTATCTCAGATATAAATTGTTGGTTCAAAGTTTAATGCTTATCTGTGGTTAATGATTTTTGAGCTATCTTTAATTGTGGTTTTAAGTTGCTTGAAATTGGTAATTAATTGTTTAAGTTAATTTTGGAAATATTTCAATTAATGATAAATTGCATGTCTTTATCGAGGATGGTTAATACATAATTGTGAGGGTGTTTCATCGAATATCATTGTGGTCAATCTATTTTTCATAGCAGCAGTTACATATTAGATACTTGATTTTAATTTCATAACGAGATATTTTGACTCCATAAGGCACTGGTTTTAAAGTTCTGAATCTAAATTGGATCTGTAAAATCTCGTAAATCTTAACAAGTATTTGGTTATCTAGCTGTGTCTCCTGAATTGGTTGGTCTCCAACCAGTTCTCCTCCTTCATTTTCGTCAGGGTCTACCTCCCTTAGCCTGCAAGGAGATGTTTTAGATAGAGAGATTGGGGATCAGGGTGACAGCCTCCGATCTGAGCCGCTGTCGCGGTGGCTAGACATTCTGTGCGACAACAAGGCTTCTTCCCAGAAAAAGCCTCCTCTGGAGTCACATGCCCCAAGGCACTATGTGGATTCTTGTTCTGCAAGTACACAGCAGTGTTGCAAGCCTCTGCCCACAAAAACAACGGTAACCCCTGATCATGTAGCATGGCTTTGGCAGCCCCAACGATGGATCTGTTCTTCCTCTCCGCAACCCTGTTCTATTGGGGTTTGTAAGGAATTGTGAACTCCCTCCTGATGCCTGCCTTTGCAAAATAATCAACAAAATAATCAACAAACTCACTAAGGGTATACTCCCCTCCATTATCCGACTTGAGGGACTTGATCTTTCGACCTGTCTGAGTCTCCACAAGAGCTCTGAACTCCTGAAATCGCTTGAAGACCTCACTCTTGGTCTTCCTAGAGTGATCATCAATGAATAAGACATAATACTCATATCCACTCAAGGATACATAAGACATCCGATCGCTCACATCGATATGAATCAAATCAAGAATCCCTGTCGATTTACTGTCACTGTTGGGAAAAGGGGATTTGGAAAACTTCCCCATAGCACATCTATCTGCATGTATCTAGGTGATTAGAATTGAAATTTGGCACACCTGTGGTGATCTCCTGCAATGTCCTCAAGGCCCCATGATACATGTGCCCCATCTTGCGGTGCCAAATCTCACATAGCTTTGAACTGTTAGCTCTACTGCCGGTACTATTGCTCAATGCCATAAGGGGCTGGAATGAAAACTTGTAGAACTTGGCATGGCACACACCAATCACTCTAGCTGAAGAAGTTGGAGTGCCTCTAGGATATATAAGCACCTGCCCTCTCCTAAACAATACCTCATACCCTCTGTCCTCCAATGCTGAGACGGAAATAAGGTTCTCTTTCATCCCTGGCACATATAGAACATCCGACACTTTTAAGGGAGGTTTGGGTTCCCTATCAAATGTTAATGTCCCCACACCAACTTCTCTAACAATGCTGTCGTCTCTGAGTACTACCTCTATATTAGTGCCACCCTCTGAAAGCTCTGAGAAGTACTCACGGACTCTTGTCATATGACGAGAAGCCCTACTGTCAACATACCAAATAACTGAAGATGCTTCGCTAGTGGAGGGAAGTGCACACTCCCTCTGAACCTGTGTGGCAGGTGATCTTGCACTAGTATTCTCATAAGCTATGAACCCAACTCCCGGTCAAAGCTCTCCGAAAAGTCCTCTATTTTTTCTGATGCTACCATGGTCTTGTCCTTTCCCTTCTTCTTCTTCTCTGGACACACAACTGCATAGTGTCCCAACTTCTGACAATTCCAACACCTGACTTTGGAAAAGTCCTTCTCCTTGTTCACCTGCTTACCTTTACCTCTGCCTTTTCCCCCACCACCACTTGTGGAAGCTTTCTTCTTTCCTTTACCCTTCTTGCCCTTGCTAACAATGCTACATTGTTATCCTCCTCTACTTGTTTGACTGCCCCAACATGGTTCATTCTGATTTCATTCTGAATGCAATCATCCCACAACCTCTCCCAAGCGGGAAGGTTCTCCCGTGCAACAATCCCATCCACAAAACTCTCCCATGTCTTGGGAAGACCATTCAATGTAATCCGCACCAACTCAGTGGGTGGAATGGTCTCTCCAACAACAGCCAATTCATCTCTCACAGAAGTGATCTTTGTGAAGTATGTTATAACACTATCAATCTTTAGCCATTTTAATGGCCTTCAGTGTCTCCCTTAGGACCATTTTCCTATTTTCATTGGTGCTCTGGTAAAGATTGGTCAAGGCTGTCCACATCTCATGTGCATATCTCTTTCCTCTCACATGAGGAATGACATGGTCCTTAATACCATCCAGAATCAATGTTTTTCCCTTGGCATTCTTCTTATTAAAATCTGCCAATTGAATAGGGTTAGCAAGCACTGCTACTGGGTGCTGTGCGGTGTGAACCATGATGCCCCAGACTTCTGCCTCCTCAAAGATATTTTGAATTCTCTCCCTCCATGCACTATAGTTGCTCTGCCCATACAACCTATATTCCACCCTCAAGCCCAAAGACATCCTTGCTGTCCTAACAAACTGAAGTTTTCAAATCTGTGGTAAAGGTTCATTTTTCTGTGTGAAAATAGCTTTTTGTAATTTTTCACTTGTTGTCCCAAACTGCACTTTTCAGCCACCCAAGCTCTGATACCATGTTGAAATTTTAGGCCCAACCTCGGTTATCAGTTTCTTCGTATCACTCCCATATAGTTAATGCCCGTTCCCATAATCATACAATCAACACGCTGGAAATGATAAATATTTTTGAAAACACAAATTCTGGAAATTTTCACAGTGCTAGAAATTGCTGAAATAAAACACAAAAAATATTTCAGCCACACAGAAAATGACACGCTGATTTTTGGTCAATATGACCCTGGAAAAACCCCCTACAACTCTTGGGGAAAACTAGTTCGAGAGCTCTTTTTTTTTTTGGAAAATGCTTTGACAAAGAAATGAA
Organism: Pinus albicaulis; assembly: GCA_034641835.2. NCBI lineage: Eukaryota > Viridiplantae > Streptophyta > Pinopsida > Pinales > Pinaceae > Pinus > Pinus albicaulis. The sequence goes on from CM076573.1 coordinate 677,829,944, forward strand.
ATATACAAAAAAAATTCCAGCAACCACAACAAAAGACTTATCTTGTTTTCCGTGCTTGTCTCCACCTCGGAAAATGTGCCAAACAGCAAAATAGTCAAAATAGAAAATTATTACAGCAATGAACAACCTTGAAACTAGTGCCCAAAATTTAGTTGTACGACCGTACGGACTATATGGAAAAGTCCAGTTGTACTCCCTCCTCGAAATTTGTGCCTGATGTCTCGAAAATCGTGCCCAACAACCTCAGAATTTGTGCATTTAATTTGCTGTACCTTCTCCTCGATTTATGTGCTATCCCTCTCCTCGAAAATCGCACCACAAGCTTCTGTACGAAATCTACCTCGATTTCCGTGTCAATAGATGTTGTATGGACTGCTGCCTCAAAAATCATGCAGCCTTTAACTACTGTACGAACTGTTGAAAATGTTTCTCTCCTTCACCTTCTCACGCTTAGAAATTCTCTTGCTCTCTCTTCCTTCTTTCTCAATCTGCTCATGAAAGACTAAATGACTATTTCTCTTCTTTTCCTCCTTTAACCTAACCCTAAGTGACTTTTGGGGAATCCCTAAATCCAATGGCTGAGATAGTTTTAGATCTAGGGCTGAGATTAAATGTGCATCTAATTCTCACTTTCTCTTTTTAAATTCACCCCACTTAAATAAAGACCCGCTTAACCTTTTATTTCCATAATCACTTTAATTTCACATTGACTTTAATAAAATCACTTTAAAATTAGACTTTGTAACTTTATCATTTATAAAGTCACTTTAGGAGAAAAGGATAAATACATATGGACACTTTTCCTTAGGCCAAAGATCAAAGCCTTAGGGAACCACTTGTCCTCCGGTACCCAAATTTTAACACTCTAAGTGACCCTTCCTCTCATCCTTGTTGGGCCTAGTCACATTGTTGGTGATCATCCCAAACCCTAGGCCTCGCTTGGATCCCATTCGGTCTCTCTTGTGGTCTTGTTACCCACCACCTGTGGGTGACACCCATTGGAGGAATTTTCCTCCTAGATGGTCCTCAGCCGATAACCAACAACCGCTTGCAGCCACCAGATAGCTTGACATGCCACCATCTCCGCCACTTGAGCTAGACATTATGCGACCTTGCACATCTGTTATGATTGTACGTTTGTAGGTAAGCCTTCCAACCTCGAAGGTATGACTTTCATTATGTAGTTGGGTAGTTTTGCTTACTTATCATGGACACTTTGGGCATGGATTAGTGGGGGGATTCAGCGGAAAGAATGGGTTTGGTTTGTACTCTTGTCCCCTTGTCCAATTTGGTGGTTAAACTTGTATCCTAGTACCATGGGATCTCCATTATTGGCTACTAGCTTTAGGAGTGCCACTACATAGGAAATCCCGATTTTGGTTGCGTGGTCCCGCTTCCCGACACCCAATAAATCACTCCCCTTTGCTCATTATGACCCGTTTTCACATATTCCCATCCACGTCCACATTTTTCCCTTGGGTCCACAAGGAGTCAACCTCCCCGTCCCCTTGTGCACACTTTGGGTCGGGCTTGGAACGATGCCTTGGAGGTTGATGCAACTAAAAACAAAATAAAAAGCATAATTTGGCCACTCTCAACAGGAAATGTACCATGAAATGCAAAAGATAGTCGAGACATACAAATTTAGCACGTGGGAAAAAACCAAGCGTGCACTGTACCACCATCATTATGACCATCACCCTAGTTCCTAGGGCCCCCCTATATTGCCCTCCTGCATCATTAAGGAACCTATGATTGTCCCAACCCCTGGTGGTCGATGAACTACCCAGCCTTAAGGGGGTATTCACTGCTATATTATTCACATCATGCTTTCATCTCCTAGAGCCCTGAGCAATTATAAAAGAAAATCAATAAAAGGAAAAAGGCATATTATGAAGGGTGGAAAAATAAAGGCCGAGGTGACTCATGTACCACGATTGCTCCCTCCTACATTCATACACCCAAGTGTGGGCTTCCCTTAGCTTAGCTACCCTTGTGCCATGGCATGTGGCTTGGAGCCTTCCCCTGATACCTCACTTCGTTCCATTATCATAGCACATGACACTTGCCACTTGATAGATGTTGTCTCTCCCTTAGAGGTTGAAACCACCTAATAGGGTCCTTGATTAATCTCTTTCTTGAACTTCCTATTATGGAAGGGCATGCCACTATGAAGTGTCCACTTGGTTCTATGGTTTTTAAACTCATTTACTCAATTACATTGATGATTTGTTGTACTGGAAGGTAAGGAGAGCTATTGGATCTTATGCAGGATTGCAGGTGGGTCTTCATCTTGGGTTTTTGGTCTTCCTCTAAGTTGCATGAAACGAGGAAACGAAAACGAGTTTTCGAAATGGGAAGCGATACGAAATGCGACCTACCCAAATTTTGGAAACGGGGAAATGCGATATATATATATATATATATATATATATATATATATATATATATATATTATAATTTAAATTTATATTAGAATTTAGGAATATTTAAGAAATGCGTAAATCATAAACATACAGAGGCAACTAACCAACTAACCATAAACTATTACAAGTTAAAAGACATTTACTCATGAATGATAACAGACACATAATAAAAATAGCAATATTGGAATATTCAAAACCAACGTTTATTATACATCAAAATCTCAAAATCAGCCTATATTATATATATGAGGCTGCAAGTACAATAAAAACTATGAGCATGTCAAGTCAAGATTTTGTTTGAGTGATGGATACATTTTTAGTAGGGTCATGATAGAGGAGTTTGACAACCAATGTCATTAACATCAAGGTACATAGAGGGATTGGTGCTCTTGATTAAATACGAGTTCCATATCCTAATACATGACAAAATCCGATGGAAACATTGCAATCACCCAATCCTGAAATCCTGAAAAACTGATAAGTCTGCTGGATTTTGAATGAGATGTAAAATTCTACTTTCTCCATATGAAATCTAATGAGGTCGGAACCACTCTCAAACATCCTGAGTCATTTCATGTTAATGTTAAAAATTTAAGTGAAAGGATGAAAGTAAGGAGAATGTGACTTTTACTTTAAGAATTTAACATTACCATGAATCACATATAAATACTACGGCCATAGGCTTGATCATCAGAAGCGAGAGTCTTTTTATAAGTTGAGAGAGCCATCTAGAAGCATCCAAAAGACACTTTCCACAATTAAACAAATAAGAAAACACACGAACCCCAAACAAAAAGAAAAAAAAAAAGTTAAAACGACGAAAACGCGCCCGTACAGCCTGGAAACGTGTTTCCGTCCGTACTGGGCACGTTTACCCAACAGGAAACAGCCTAGTATGGACGAAAACACGTTTCCAGGCCGTACGGTACGGGGAAACGCGTTTCCATTTCGTTTCAGGGCAGAAACGGACCCCTGCCCAACGTTTCCTGCAACATAGGTCTTCCTATATGGGGTCCAAGCCCTCCAGAGGGTCATATTGACATTTGTAAGGTGTGTGTTGAGAGCCATGGGCCTCCACTACAGCCGAGAGCAGATAGCTTCGCCATGGGATCCTTTAGTACCATCCATAGCTCGCTTGTGTTCCATCTATTTGATGATGATGATGCACCTGGACCATCTTGCCCAATCGACTACATACTTGCACCACACACTTGGCAGATGATCCAGGGCCCAGATGCGGTTGTGCTTCACCATGGGAGACAAAGGGAGGGCTTGCATCATTGTTCCAACCCTTACAGATGGGATACAAGCTTGATCAATCTACTTGGAGACCCATGAGGATACTTTTGTTCCCCCACAACCACTTGGGAGCACTATAGGTCATTTGCTTGGAGATCAAGGGGCCACCCCCTTTATCACTATATTTGGAGCCCTTCTAGTCATTTTGGCACATATTGGACTCCACTAGGCCTTTTAATCGCCCTTCTAGCTACTTATATATCATTTTGGCCCTCTTGAGAGGCTTAGTTTTCATGTTATGGAGCTATCTTGGTGGGATTGTCACCAAGTAATGTTATTATGTACATATTTTATTAGTTGGGGCTTCATTAGGCCTAACTAGGAAAATCGAACCCTTAGAGGATGATATATATTGATGAGAGGATCATTTGATTCTCATCATCACTTGGATTTGTATCTCTCTCTGCGTGAGAATTTCGTTATAGCTATTGATGCACAAATTGGATGAATATTGATGCATTTTGATGTTTGAATATCTCTCTTTGTCTTGGAGCTTCGATTTTGTTTCTCTTTCATGATTAGTTATATTCACTATAATTGTAAGTGCTCTTTTATGGTCTATCTTTGTCTCTCTTGTATACATGTATAATGGATGGAATTTTCGCTCATGAAATCTGAAATTCTGCCCTAATTAATGCGAATTTGTCAAATTTTGATCTCATGAGGGTATTGCATATGTTACATGTTTGGGTATAGTGAATGAATGTTCCTAGGGGTACATTATCTCCATAATTGCCTTGAGAAGTCATCAAATTGCTGCAATAAGAAGTATAAATTCATTTGGTAACCTAGAAACTGCTTTTAGGGCCATGCAAAGTTGTTAGAGGACTCCTTGATTGGGTTAAAGACCTCCAAACGTTGAAAGCACATTGATTCCATTCTCCCAATAGGCTAGGCATTGATTCTATCTTTGGTGATCACTCTAAAGAACATATTTTTCACCTCCTTTCCTCTTTTCCTAAGCCCTAACCCTAGAGGTCTCCTAGGGCATCAAACAAAATCCATTGTAGCCACCCATTTTAAGAGCGAGTTGGGCATCAACTGCGCTGGGGTGTCCTCTTGGCCCTCACAAATTTTGAAGGACTTTCCGTGGCTAAATTTAGAATTATCCCAAGCCCTAGTTCAAATTTTGCTCTTAACCCTAGGTTTCCTTGGTTAGTGGCTTCCTCAAGGGTCATTGCACTAAAAATTCAAGTCAAATTCAATCCCATTGACCCTATTCTCCTCCTTCGCTTGCTCAATATCCTTTGTTTGAAGTTTCACCTGAACCCTTGGCCTTGCTTGGGTCCACTTGGGATTCTTTGTGGTCCCACACCCATTATCACTCTTTATCTCACAAAGGTCATCTTAGAAACCCTTTTTCCTTAAGTACCTCAGGTCTGGGACACCCCTTATCAAGCAATATCCCTAAATCCCTAGGTCTAGGCTTCCTACTAAGCCTTTCTTGGAGAGCCCTACACCTTGCTTCTTGAGCAAGTAAGCTTTATCATCCGAGTCTCTCCTGTCAACGTGCTTTTGTAATCACCATCATTCCATCATTGATATACTATTCATAGTGATTTCCCATATACCGAGACTCCTCCCATCGATGAAAGTCCGTAAATAGCACGGGACATTGACTAAGGTGACAGTGGGTCTTTGTCCCATTGTTGCCACTTGGTCTAGTAGTAGCCCCTTTGGAACCCCTCCTAGGACCCTTGCTAAATTGAGTGGTAACATGTCCCAATCGTCATATGATCTCTATCTCACAAGCCTTAAGAGAGGTCCTTTTCCCTTTCTAGGAAACCTTGATCTAGGCATAACTCTTCTATTGAATACCCTTTCACCTAGGTCAAGGCCTCCTAACAATAAGCCTTTCTTGGAGAGCCCTTATCTTTCTCTTGAAGCAAGCGAGCCATTGTTTGAGCCTCTCCTTTGAATGGGATTTGGAAATCACATTCTACATTGTTATTGACCTAATCCTTCTAGTGATTTCCTGCATACCCGAACTCCTCCCATCGGGAAAAGTCTACAAAGAGCAGGGGACACTGATTGAGGTGAGAGTGGGTCCTTGTCTCGTTGTTGCCATTTGGTCTGTTACCCACCACAAGTGGGTGACGCTTGTTGAGAATTTTGAGGGCTGATGATTAATTCAAATTTTCTTCTTGATAATTATTTGTGAGCTTACTTGAGTTACTTAGATCTTCTCTTCTTTCACTTATTTAGTCTTTCATCAAGTCAATTATCAAAATGAACAAGACAGAAGAATTAGGCTCCTAGAGCCAGGGCAAAAACCTCTCCCTCTTGGAGAGGAAAACCCACAAGAAATTCTTCTTATAGATTTTCAAATGACAAGTACCATAACCAAGACTCAGACCCTTGACCTATGGATATGCATCCAAAACCTTGTCATTGCTTCTTTGTCTGTCTCCAATGATCCTTCATTTCTGCACCAACTTACACTGACCTGCACTAACCTTAGAGAAATCAGTCTCTAATTCAATCTTTCTTGATTTCGTCTTTGTTCACCAAACACATTTCTTCTTGCTTCATCTTCACTTGACTTACATTTTTTTTGTTTACCGAGGATAGGAAGGTAAATCATAGATTTACCTTCCTTTTATACTTGTACTTACAAGTGCATATCACTTTACTGGATCCACATCTTACTTTAGATTGACTGCATATTTTCACAATAATTTAGCATAGTTCATTACTGCCTCAACTTCGCACTACATCTAGGTTACACCATGTTGTTACATCTCAGATATTCCTTTCTGGTTCTCCGTCTTAAGTCTGCATAGATCTCTGTCTTAAGCCAGCTTCAAACATAGATAGATACCGTCCGCACTAGTTCCTTAAACCCTGTCTTATTTCCACATTTAACCAGACTTCATCACATTTTCCTTACCTCAGATGTATCTGCATTATTTTCTATCCTTGACCTACATTTTTATCCTTTCAAAACTTCATGTCAATCACAGATGTATCTGCATTAAATCAGAGTGATCCACACTTCTGTCTTCCCTCAAATAGCCCGCAGATCCTGTGTATATATAGTGCTTAGTCTACCCTTTTAGGCCGACCTTACAACCAATATGTGGGCCGACTTCTCCACTGCATGTAGGCCGACATGAAGAGCATAACTTCCAGTGTTTATAAGGGCTATCTTGAGAGATGATATGAGCCATTCCTTCACAAGGTTTATGACAAGATTTTGGAGCATTTATTAATGACTAGACTCTTCATCCACAAGACACTTAATTACATTAGTAAATAGAAGACAACCCTAATAGACATCAAGAAGAAGTCTATTGACCTATAATAAAATATTGCTCATGAAACCCATGAAGCAAGTACAACAAAATTACATTTTATTATCTTTGTCTTCTTCTTTACATAAATACATAATTACATTGTCATTATGAAGACCGATCCTAGTTACAATTTTCAACACTCCCTCTTAACTAGGGAGGTATTCATACAGGTACATGGTCACTTTCAAATTGAAGAATCTCATAAGAAGAATCAGATTGGTAATCACATCTGTATAACATCAGATCAACCAGCATTGTCCTAGTGCAAGGCCTTGAATAACAACCCCATCTCTCAATGAGACAATGGGCTACACTGCTAGCGAGACACATGACTAATAGATACCATAGTCATTGTCTCTCCAAGATACAAACCCCACCTAGGTGTTTCCAGAGTATGACCTTCTTGGACTATTCTTCTCTTGGGTAGCCAACCCTAAAAAAATATCGGTCCTCGACTACTCTTATCTTGAATGCCCTATCTCATTCTCAAAGAGTATCGAATGGCAGATGATTACCCAATCCTCCATTCTGTTTTCTTGGTGAAGACCAGAATGATGTGTCTATCCATTCTCTTCACATGGCCTTCACTAAGACTTACAGTTGTTAGTCCTAGTCTAGTGCATGACACATGTAGTAGAGAATCACATATGTCACTCCCTCTCAACATAGGAAGGACATACTTCAAGTTTCTTCCAAGCAAGAAACTTACCACCAGGCTCCCTCTCAACCAGGGTCCTGTAGCAGCAATCCAGCTACTCATGAAGAATTCCTCCCCTCGATGTCATGGATTTAGATATTGTGGAATCTTCAACTTTTGGCTTCATAGGGCATAGATCATCCATCACTTTCAGTCACGAGTCATGTCCACTATCAGAAAGTGATTCATCAATCTTTCTCATCTGGTCCACCGTTATGCCATGTTGATTCCTTCGAATCATCTCCAAGGATCATACATCCTTTCTCATGATTATCAACCTTGCATAATATCATCCAGATAAACATATAGATACTAACTTTTAAAACAAAAGTTACCTCAGTGATGATCTTTCACCATGACATCTTCCTGTAGGCATCGACATCCTTTATTTAGATTGACACATCTCCTAATGATATGTTTTGTCAAGGATCTTCTTTACCAGACTTCTGTCAAAGTCTACATATCCTCCCAGGAGATCTCCTAGTCACATCTTCTTGGCCTCTGGATGATAACTACCTCTTGACATGGTTGCATTTCATGATCTCTTCCTCTTTGCACATTCTTCATTCCCAGGATCTTACAAATTTTCCAATTTCTCGTTCCTTGTTCATATACAACCACCTCATATTTCATATGAGGATATATTATATTGATTTCATCTGACAGTGCATTGTGAGAGATCCTCCTTCATATTTCTAAATATAGAAGTTCATTACCTGCAACCATATGACATGACTTCACAACATCCATTGTCAGCATATAAATATATATATACCTCATACCTTTTTCCTTTGAGTCATTATGTAGCATTTTCACTTGAATGAAGAACTTCATTCCCTTGACCTACTTTATCAATACGTCACCACATCCTAATCCCAAAATTCTGTAGCATAGAATTCTTGACGAAACCTTTCTTCTTTATTTCTAACCAGTGAATCCATAGAGAATTCCATTAGAGTGTAAGCACCTGTTTCCATGATGACCCTTGATCTTGATGACTACCTTCTATCCGCGTTGTTATAAGTGAGGTTTTCTAGGAGTTGTTTCATCAAGAGCTCCTACCATGCTTATGTCATGATGCTTATTAATGTACAATGTTTCCTATCATACTATTTTACAACCAACAAAAGTCACTTAAAGAGAAAGATGATCTCACTTATAATAGAGATCTCTTGCTTCCTCTTTCTTAGATTTCTTAATATCGGGTTCTTCCCTTTCATTTGTGACATGGGCTTCTTCCTTTTTCCTCTTGTCCTTTCCAGATTTAGGAAAATCTCTTTTATAATGCCCAAGTTCATTACATCCAGAGTATCGTACTTTGTCCATATTCCTTCTTTTATTATGAGGACCAAATTTTCCGAATCTTCCTTTCTTCCTGGATATGGCTGCAAAGGGTTGATTCCCTTCACTTGATCCCGTATCAACTTTGGCTTTCAATCTTGATTCCTCTATTTTACATAGACCATAAATTATGGAATGGTGTTGCTTCTTTCTTCTGTATAAACCTGAAGTGAAGTTTCCCCATTCTTCAGTAGAGCATTCAACACCACTGTAGTCATCTCAGTATCAGACATTGCTTTTCCCATTTCCTGCAGTTGATCTCTTATTTTAGAAATCCTCATAAAGTATGAGGTGATTCCTTCTTCTCTTGACAATTTCATTTTGTATAGTTCTTGTCTCAGAGAGATTACTTCTGCAATACTCACAGAGAATAGCTCCACCTATTTCTCATATATTTCTTTTGCAAAGTTTAGTTTTGATACATAGGGAATGAGAGATTCCTTAATGGATTCTATGAGAGTCATCTAGGCTCTAATTTCTCCCTTCATGTACTTGGCATGAGCTGGAGTATCTTCTTTTGGGGTTTGAACTGTAGGTCCTTCGATATAGTCCATAACTTTGCCTTCGAATAAATTCAAATCTGTCCTCTTCTTCCATGCACTAAAGCTTGATGACCCAACCAGCTTGTTGCTCTCTTTACAATAAGTCATCTTGACAGATGGTCATACATACTTACTTGAGTAGAGTGGCTTGTAGCTTCCTTGATGATGATGAAGATGAAGTTAGGAGCTTCTTCTAAGATAGAAATCTTCAGTGTAGGTGATCTTAAATCCTTGATGATAAATGATATCTTCAAAGGTTGATGTCCTCCTCAAACAATGTCTTGAATGCAAATCTTTGATGGCAAAGATTATTTTCTTGAATGAGTTGATCCTTTGAATGAGATAGGAGACCTTTCTTGAAGTAGCTAGAGAGTCTTCCTTGCAAACTTATTTGATTCTCCAACCCAAACTCTGATCTTTGTTTCCTGGAGTGTCTTTTTTGATGAATAGCCATTGCATTTAGCACCTTAGCTCTGATTCCATGTTGAGAATTTTGAGGGTTGATGATTAATTCAAATTCTCTTCTTGATAATTACTTGTGAGCTTACTTGAGTTACTTAGATCATCTCTTCTTTCACTTATTTAGTCTTTCATCAAGTCAATTATCAAAATGCACAAGACACAAGAATTAGGCTCCTAGAGCCAGAGCAAACCCTCTCCCTTTTGGAGAGGAAAAACCACAAGAAATTCTTCTTATAGATTTTCAAATGACAAGAACCATGACCAAGACTCAAACCCTTGACCTATATATATGCATCCAAAACCTTGTCACTGCTTCTTTGTCTGTCTCCAACGCTGATCCTTCATTTCTGCGCCAACTTACACTGACCTGCACTGACCTTAGAGAACTTGGTCTCTAATTCAATATTTCTTGATTTCGTCTTTGTTCACCAAACACATTTCTTCTTGCTTCATCTTCACTTGACATACATTTCTTTTGTTTACTGAGGATAGGAACTTTTATACTTGTACGTACAAGTGCATATCACTTTACTGGATCCACATCTTACTTCAGATTGTCTGCATATTTTCACAGTAATTTAGCATAGTTCATTACTGCCTTAACTTCACACTACATCCAGGTTACACCATGTTGTTACATCTCAGATATTCCTGTACTGGTTCTCTGTCTTAAGTCCACATAGATCTTTGCCTTAAGCCAGCTTCAAACACAGATAGATACTGTCCGCATTGGTTCCTTAAACCCTGTCTTATTTCCGCATTTAACTAGACTTCATCACATTTTCCTTACCTCAGATGTATCCACAGTATAATCTGTCCTTGACTTGCATTTTTATCCTTTCAAAACTTCATGTCAATCACAAATGTATCCCCATTAAATCAGAGTGATCCACACTTCTGTCCTCCCTCAAGTAGGCCGCAGATCCTGTGTATATATAGTGCTTAGTCTACCCTTTTAGGCCGACCCTACAACCAATATGTAGGCTGACTCCTCCACTACATGTAGGCCGACATGAAGAGCATAACTTCCATTGTTCATAAGGGCTGTCTTGAGAGATAATATGAGCCATTCTTTACAAGGTTTATGACAAGATTTTGGAGCATGTATTAATGACTAGACTCTTCATCTACAAGTCACTTAATTACATTAGTAAACAGAAGACAACCCTAATAGACATCAAGAAGAAGTCTATTGACCTATAATAAAATCTTGCTCATGAAACCCATGAAGCAAGTACAACAAAATTACATTTTATTATCTTTGTCTTCTTCTTTACATAAATACATAATTACATAGTCATTACGAAGACCAATCCTAGTTACACTTTTCAACCAGACCTATAGGAGAAAATTTTCTCCTAGATTGTCTTCAGTCGACAACCAACAACCCTTTGCAACCGCCAAATAGCTTGATGTGCCACCACCTCCGCCACCTGAGCTAGTCATTATGTGCCCTCGCTCATCTGTTATGATTGTATGTTTAAAGGTGGGTCTTCCTACCCAAAAGGTATGGATTTCATTATGTAGTTGGTTATTTTTGCTTACTAATCATGGACACTCCTGGGCATGGATTCGTTGGGGGATTCAGCAGAATGAATGGGCTTGGTTTGTACTCTTTCCCCCTTGTTCAACTTGGTGGTTAACCTTGTATCCTAGTCTCGTGGGATCTCATTTATTGACTACTAGATTTAGGAGTGGCACTACATGGGAAATCTCGATTTTGGTTGTGTGTTCCGGCTTCCTGACACCATATACATCACTCCCCTCCACTCATTATAACCCCTTTCCACATATTTCCCATTTGGGTCCACATTTGTCCATTGGGTCCACAAGGAGTTAGCCTCCCCCTCCCCTTGTCCACACTTTGGGTCGAGCTTGGAACGATGCCTCGGAGGTTGATGCAGCTAAAAAGAAGGTTAAAAGCATAATTTGGCCACTTACAACTGGAAATGTACCATAAAATGAAAAAAATGGTTGGGACATAAAAAATTAACATGTGGGAAAAAGCCAAACATCAGCTTTACCCCCATCATTATGGCTATCACTCTTGTTCCTGGGTACCTTATGTGAGCACTTTGCATCATCAGGGAACCCATGATTATCCCAACCCCTGGTCGGCGATGAACTGCCCAACTTTAAGGGGGTATCCACTGCTATATGATTCACATCATGCTCTCATTCCATGGAGTCCCAAGCAGTTATAAAGAAAAATCAATAAAAGACAAAAGGCATATGAAGAAGGGTGGAAAAACCAAGGCTGGGGTTAGTCATGTACCACAATTTCTCCCACCTACATTTATATACCCAAGTGTGTGCCTCCTTTATTATTGCTACCCTTGTACCATGGCATGTGGCTTGGAGCCTTCCCCCTGATGCCCCACTCCGTTCCATCATTATTTTATATGACACCTATCATTTGACGGGTGTACCATGGACCTGTCACTCCCTTAGAGGTTGAAACCACCTAATAGGGTCCTTGATTAACCTCCTTCCTGAGCTTGAAGACACTTGTACATTCAATAACCCATTATGGAAGGGAATGCCACTATGAAGTGCCCATTTGATTCTATGATTCGTCAGCTCATTTGCTCAACTGCACTAATGGATTGTTGTACTGGAAGGTGAGGAGATGCATTGGATATTATACATGATTGCAGGTGGGTCTTTGTCTTGGGGTTTGGTCTCCCTATATGGGATCCATGGCCTCCAAAGGGTCTTAATGGCACTTGTAAGGTGAGCGTTGAGAGCCATGGGTCTCCACCATAGCAGAAAGCAAATAGCCGCACCATGGGATCCTTCAACACCACTTATTACTTACTCGTGTCCGAATTATGTGATGATGATGATGCACCTGAACTGTTGATAAATATGGGGGCAACAAGTGTAGGTGATTTCTCTAACTTTGATAACTGCTTGTGATATATTTTTACTTAATTTGATAAACTTCTCTTTCACTTGATTATTATTAGTATTCTTCTATCATCAAAAAATTACCAAACAATAAAATCAATGAGACAATAGGACACAAGATGTAGGCGATCATCCAAGGCCAAAACCTTTCCAAATTGAGAGGAAAACCCACTAGAATTCTCTCTTCTTATAGACCTTCAATTGAAAAATTCCAAGACCTTTGACCCTTGACTAAGACCCTCCAAGACCAAGTCACACCTTACTTTCAACAACTTCTGCAAATTTGACTTTCAACAACTTCTGCAACTTCGACCTGCCCAACAACTTCATCTGCAACTTTGACCTTCCTAGGAGCTTCTTCTGCGACTTCGACCTATCCAACAACTTCTTCTCCGACTTCAACCTGTCCAACAACTTCTTCTGCAACTTCGACCTGTGTAGCAACTATTTCTACAGTTTCAACTTGTCCAACAGATTCTTTTGCAAAAACCCTAACCCTTGCATGTGTCAGAAACAATGGTGTATTCCTGCTCCTTTCTTCTTTGCTTGGATAGATTCTCTCTCCTAGAGAATTTGATTCCCAGAATAACTCTTCTTGGTGAGCTATTTTCACTTCTGCAACTCAGCTTTATTGCAACAATATGCGCCCTAATTCCTTCGCACGTGTGGAGAGAAGTAGCCCAAAAACAAATCCAAAAACTCCAAAAACAACTCGACTTTTCCTCCTCCCTTCGTCTTCCTCTTCTTTGCACTTCTTCTTGTCCTTGTGATCGAACTTGAGTGAGTGAAGTTTGTGACTCCAAGTGAGGTCGAAGTCTCCTTTATATAGGCTTCTCATAGGGTCGAATTGCTTCTTTTAGGTCGACTTGTCTCTTCATGTAGGCTGACTTGATCTTTGTGCCATGACGAGGCCTTGGAGCGTTTTTTGACTCTTTTTTGACTCAATAAATTTTCCTTTACAATATGTAACATGCCCAAATGGATCTTCAATACACAACAATGACTCAATTTGACTTTATGACAAACCTAGAAGCACTCAATGGGTGCTTGACCTATAAAATAAATTTCCTTGAGCATGAAACCCATGCCTTAAGAACAACAATCATAAATTTATTTTTCTTTTTACATTTAAATATATAAAATCATGATTACATATGTCATTATGAAGACCGACCTAGTTACATATTTCAACATGGACCACCTTGCCCAACCAGCTACACACTTGCACCACACACTTGACAACTGATCCAGGGTCTAGATGGGGTTTTGTCTCACTTGGGGAGACAAGGGAGGGCTTGCGTCATTGTTCCAACCCTTACAAATGGAGCACAAGCTTGTTAGATTTAGTTGGAGACCCATGAGGATGTTCTTTGTGCCCCCAACGCCACTTGGGAGCACCACAAGTCATTTTCTTGGATAATAAGGGGCCACCCCCTTCATCATTGTTATTGGAGCCCTCTTATTCATTATGGCACATGAGGGACTTCATTTGGCCTTCCAAGGACCCTTCTAGCTATTGTATTATCATTTCGTCCGTCTTGAGAGGCTAATTATCCATAATTGTGGAGATATTTGGTGGGCTTGTCACCAAAGTAGGGTTATTTTTCTCATTATTTTATTTTAGGGGCATCATTAGGCAAAATTAGGCCATTCAAATTGCTCAAAGGCTCATATAAATACAATAAAGCCTTATTGTAACATTCATCATCACTTGGATTTGGGATTTATCTTTCTTAAGATTTCATACCTGCAATTTGTGGAATGATTTGGATGATTAGATGCATTTTAATATGTGGAATATTTTTGCTATCTCTCTTGGAGCTTATAGTTGGCAAGATTATGGATATATATACTATTTTTGGCATGTAAGTGCTCTTTTCATGCGAATTTCATTATGTTTCATATATGGAATGATATGTCATGATTTCACTTGTGCCCTAAAAATTATTGCGAATTTTTGAAACACTTCTAATCTTGGCTCGTTGCATATGTTGCTCATCTTGGCAAGAAGAACAAATTTTCCTAGGGGTGCGTTGTGCACCTTTTACCTTGAAACTCCATCAATCTTGCATATGGAAGTATAAAAGTCTAAACTTGTTATATAGCTATAGCTTGCATCCATTATTAGTGACGCTGCTTCTTTAGGCCTCCTTGAAGAGCGAAGTTCTTGAATCTTGATAATTTTGACTCCAATCTTCCCAATATCCAGGCACTGATCCTAAATCCTTGATGGTCAACTCTAAAACCATTTTTCTCTCCCTCTTCTAAAATTTCTGCGCTAACCCTAATAACCTCCTAGGGCCTAGTGCGAAATGCATTGGGCTGGTTCAAATCAAGTGAAATTTGGTCCATAGCTGCACTGGGGTGCCCTCTAGGTCTCCACAAAGTTTCAAGCCATTCCCACAGTTGGATTTGGAGAAACCCTAAGCCCTAGCTCCAACACCATTTTCGTCCTATGTTGCTTTGGTTAGTGGCTTTCAAAGGGTCATTTCTCACTCAAAAACTCAAAGGAAGTTCATCTTTAAGTGACCCTTCTTCCCATCCTTGTTTGACCTAGTTACATTGTTGGAAAATCATCCTAAAAACCTAGGTCTTGCTTGGGTTGCCTAGGTCTCGCTTGGGTCCCCTAGGTCTCTCTCTTGTGGCCCCAAATCATTACAAATCACCATTTTACATTACCCTAAGAGAGGTCCTCTAGGACGCTGTGAGCTAGGAGTTTTCCCTCCATCGAGTATCATTTTTTCCTAGGTCTAGGCATCCTCCCATAAGCCTTTCTTGGACAGCCTTTTATCTTGCTTCTCAAGCAAGTAAGCCATTATTTGAGCCTCTCCTTTGAATGGGCTTCAGAAATCACATTGTACATTGTCATTGACCTCATCATTCTAGTGATTTTGTTCATATTGGGACTCCTCCCATCGGTGAAAATCTGTAAAGAGCAAAGGACATCGACTAAAGTGACAGTGGGTCCTTGTCCTGTTGTTTCCATTTGGTCTAATAGTTGTCCCTTAGGAATCCCTCCTAGGACCCTTGCTATATTGAGCGGTAACATGGTCTAGCAAGTCGTCCCTTAGAAACCCCTCATAGGACCCCTGCTAGATTGTGTGGTAACATGGCCCACATTGTTTCATAGGGATCACGATCCCATTTCTTGCAGCTTTTGTTGGTTAGATTTTCTACTTCGTCTCCCTTTATGGGCCCCTTTCTTTTACATGATTTGAGAGTAACATGTATGATACGTCACCCATGCGATGGATTAGAGGTTGAGGGGCCTCCCCCTCATATTTTTTTCCATGGTTTCTTTGTATAGTTGCGTTGTTACATTTGGTTGAAGGCCATTCAAGAACTCTTGCTCATATTGCTCATGTAGTAGGAGAGATGTCATGTCATTCATTTCTACTTGTTCGAATCGATCTTCTAGGGTCTATTCTACCTCACTCAAGATGGGATGGACTTTTGGCCTCAACTCCTCCCCTTGATGGGCTTACATGTGTGTGACTTCTCTACCTCATCCTTTTTTCTTCTTTTGGATTCTGGATCCTCTATGTGATGCATTGAGAGGTTTGACATTGTATGTACAATGGTCTCTGCTTTATCCTCTGGTGTATTCATTTGCTAATTTGCAATAGGCTTCTCTATTTCTTCATTTGGGCACACATTTGTTGATAGTGCCTCAAAGGCATGCTTGCTTTGTTGATCAACTATGTGGGGGTTGGATTTTATGCAGTGTGATGGTATATTGAAGTGCACTTGTTTTGAATTATTTCAGTTGAGGTGCACATTCGTTTCTTGTATTGTTAAAATTGGCAACTAGGGCCAAATTCCACTATTGGACAACTCATTTGATGGAGATGATTATTGCATTGAATTCCTCTTTTCCTGAGGACCAAAATCGACCTAAAGATCATCAAATTTGAACAAGCAGAATTGTGTTTTTGAATTTTTGCCTGCACATGTGCAAATTGTCAAGGTCAGTCACATCATCATGTAGGCTCATAGGCTCATGAAGCTCAAGAGACATGTCATTTCACCCTCAACAATTTGTATAAATAAGAGAGACCTCCAGCCTCATTTGGCATCTCACTCATTCAGACATTCTTCTCTCTCCTCATCTGATTGGTTTGTACAACTATTGGGCAGCTCTTCATCTCACACGTGTGGCTGGAAAGGGGGACGAATTTCTGGGCAGATTGCAGGGCCGAAATTTCAGAGCTGTTGCATGGTTTGACCAGCGTTTTACAAGCACTTTGACTCATCCTTTGATTGCGATCTTTGTGGGAAAAATTTGTTTTTGGCAGGCTGTACTATTTGACACAGAAATCAAGAATTTCTGGGCACTTTGATCTGTGTTGACCACAGAGTTGACTTCAGGTTGACCGAGTTTGACTGCTGTTTGGATGACTATTTTGGGCTGACTTTGACCAACAAAAGAGGTAAAGTTTCTCTTCCTTTGACCAAGCTGTTTTGGAGAAGTTTGACCAGACTTTGACTGCATTTGACTTTTTGGTTTGGGCTGATTTGACTGTTGTTGACCAAGGACAAAATTGCAGGACTATTTTGGACAGTGATTTGGCAAGTCAATTTTGACTTTGACTTTTGTATCATTTTACTCTCTCTCTCTCTCTCCTAGAACGAATTATATGAGAACTATAATTTTTGCTTATCTCTTAAATTATCCTAGTTTATACATATTTTAATTAAGGGAAACAACTCCCTTTGGTAAATTTCAAGACCCCCTTAGGTCTAGTCAAACAAGGATGATTTTGAGAGACTATGCTCCTGCATCATTTAGGATAACAAAAAATAGGAATTGCTGATGATGATGATTTTGCAGTAGGTATGCATAAATTGCAAGACAAAGTCAAACAACACCTATGGGAAAGCAGCAATAAGTACAGTCAGTCAGCGACATGAGAAGGAAACTGCTGAATTTTGAAGGTTGGGATTTGGTTATGGCACACCTCAGAAAGGAAAGGTTTCCTACATGCACATATAATAAAATGAAACTCGAAATGATTGGGCCATGTAAAGTATTGAGGAAATTCTCCTCAGATGCTTATGAGATAGAACTCCCAAGTAACATTGGGATTTCTCCAATTTTTAATATTGCAGATTTGGACCCTTTAAAGGAAACAGCAGACATTTTCAACAGATGCACCTGGTAGTGATGAAAATAAGACAATTGGATGGGAAAGACAGCTTCCTAAAACAATTCAAACAGAATTTGAAGGAGTGGTAGATCAAAAGGTAAAAAAGGACAAGGGGCAAAGAGTATTTTGAATATTCAATCAAGTGAAAAAAATCAGCTACTTGAGGATGCATCCTGGCTGACAGTAACAGAAATTTTCAAGTATGGTACAAGTATTGAAAAACTTACGAGACAAACCCATTACTACATATTTTCTTTTCTTCCTATGGAGTCTCATGCAGGATCATCTTCACAAGCCAAAATCAACACACTTACGAGAGGAAATTGGGTTCCTTGTAAATTGTATTTTTTGTTATTTTCTTGAATTTGTAATGATTTTATAATAAATCTAGATTAGATAGAGAGTTGATGAGTGTTCACTTTCCTTGCCATGTAATTAAATAACCTAGTCTAATGACAAACTGGAACCCAATACCTCAGCCTCTACTTTAACTTTGAAGCTAGGTTCATGGATTACACTCTACGAAGTCTCAAGACTCATAGTTTTGCATTTGAACCATCTAGGAGCTGGTAGCCCAGTCTCACTGCTTTGACCAGACCACAGACGAGTCGAATTTGAACTCATTTAAATTTGTTTTAAAAGCAAACTAAGGGTTCAGGTGTTAAAAATGTGGAGTTAGGAGGAGTTTAAAAACTAATAAGTCCATATTTTTGAACAGAGGATCGACATAGTAGGAGAAGAGAAGAATATAGAGAACTGATAAATGTTCCAGTACATCACAAGGCCATTGAAGTGACAATGCATGCTTGGCTAGTAGTTTCTTCTAGGCTCTCCTACAAGAGTTATAACTGTTCCTTTAGAGAGAGTTTGCGTGGTAATAGGTCATAATTCAGGATTATCAAAAGCATTTCTCCAAGACAAAAAATATAGCATCACAGGTGAAATGTAGGCATATGCTATGAGGGCATATTGCCTATTAGGGGAGTAGAACATTGGTTTTTGTTCAATCATTTTCTAGTTTATGGCTTAGTAACCTGTTATGGTATATGCTTGCTGAAGCAGGTCTGCACCTGTGAACACCTTGTTAAATACAACACCATAATCCATTATCCACCATGATCCTTGCTACTACTTAAGTAATTATCTAATATATTATATATTTAAATGCACATTTGTTTCAAACAGAAAACAATACATGAAATACATTTTCCCTCATTTTTTAAATGCTTCAGTTTATCCCATGTGGATTTATTAGGAATTTCAAAGGTACAGTCTTTCGAGGTATTGCTATTTTTTGTATTGGATGGCACTTGTTATTAAAACACTATCAGAATTTATGAATTCTCATTAGTTTCCTGTGCCTCAGGTACACACCATATTTCTTTGATAAAAAATTACTTGATAATATGCTTGAAGTTTCTATTGATCAGCACTTTCAGTGGTTAATCCACAATCGGTATATACGGCGGCGTAAGGAAATGGTTGATGATGATTTTCCAGCAGAAATGATCGAGGAGCATTTTGAGAGTCTCTTGGATCCTCCGGAGGTAGAGTGCCGTATTCCAAGGATTGATTCTTAATTAATGTTTTTAAAATTTATACTTAGTGTATCTAGCTTTCTTGGCCATCATGGAAGGTTTAATGGTTTAACTAATGTCATGGTTATTCAGAACTTTTTGCAAAAGCTAGAAGTTGATTGCATGTCCATTTTTTTCCATTCTGTCGAATGTAAAAGCAAAGTTTACAAAAGTGTTATCCAGTGAGTACAGCTAGGGCAGTGTTTATAGAAATAACTATACATCTTGACAGTTGAAGGGAATTAAGACTTTTCTGAGAGTTTATGCTTTGGTTGGTGTTTTGTCTGGAAAAACAGACTCTTTGGTTTTTGGTGGTTCTGTCCATTTACTATATAGGACGTGATTCAAATAGGATTAAGAACTGGATGATTCATATATATATATAGAGGATTAAGAAATTGATGTTTCATATATATATATGACGTTCTTTTTTTTTATTAGCATTTCTAAATATTTGATTGGACTATTAAATAATAAGGATGGATGTGATACACGTTAACAGGTCCAGGAATTGATGGAAGAGATAGGACAAGCTGGTGTTCCATTGAATTCTATTATATCGAAGGCTGCAGAAATATATCTATATGATGCAGTGGATAGAGTTCTTTTGGGGAACAGATGGATCCGTAAAGCAACTGGAATTCAACCAAAGATCCCTTTTAAGGTGGATTCATTTGAAGAAAGGTACTGTCTTCCTTTCTATATGAGATGACAGCACTCCATTTGTTTTTAACTGTCTTGGGAGATTTGCTTGGTTTGTCCGGATTATGTCTCTGGCTTTTGAAATACTTCCAGATGCGAGAAACAGCCTCTGAGATGTCAACGGAAGTACCCCAAACATCTTAGTGATTGCTACCACTTTTGGAAATTGCTGAGACAATGTCTGGTGGGCTGTCTTTGGCATCTTTGGGAAACCTCCAGCACTCTCCAGCGATTTCTGGTTTCTTCCTTTTTTATTTTGTAAACAAAAAATCACCTCTTGAATCCTGCACGAACATACTGATCCTAAAACGACAGGTTAAAAATATATAAACAGCTGGAAGATAAAATAAGAGACATATGTCATCACATCTAAGGTAAAAGCTGGCAGAACACCAATGAAAAATCTTTTTGGCTATGAAATTATGAATTAAGGTTCAAATTATAAATTGTGTTATATAGCTGTATGTTTGATTGACATTATGAATGTGTTATAGATATATGATATATTTTTCTTGAATTTTTTTTTTTTTTCTGTTTTTGTGTGATTTTTCATAGCATGCCTCCTGTTTACTGCAATTTCTTAACAAGCCTATTTCAAGTTTTTCCATCCTTTAGACCAGACTCGTTGCTGTTTCCAAAAACTCCTTTCCTGCCATTTCTTATTTCCTGATGTTGATAATTGCGGACATATAGTTTTGTAGCATCAGCCTGTAAGAAGGAGAATCAAAAGAAACGGAAAATAGGAAAGTATTAGTGACCTGTTGGCATTGCCTTTTTAAAGTTAGGAAAGATAACTATTTTAGTATTTGGACATTTAGACAAATTTGCTTCCATCTTGTGAACCGAGTCCATTTCATCTTTATTTACATTCAGAAGGTTGGAAAATTAATTAACAAGGTATCATGCTATTTTATTTTTTCGTATTAATATTTGTTTGATTGTTCAAAACTTTTCTTACACAATTCTTTCGCACCTCTTCACAATATAGCATTGCAGCCTGTCAATTGGTTTTAGCTTGGGTGGTTGGGAAAAATGTTGTTATCTTCCCTACTCAAGTGGAATTGCTGCGTGTGACATGTTGAGCTCATAATTAGTGCTTCTTCTAATGGCTTGGACTCTTGTTGTCTGAGCAGTCCTTCGGGGACCGAAACATGTATATTCTTTATATGGAATATGTTATCACCCTCCCCAACTTCTCAAGGTTGAGAATGGAGCTGAAGGAAGGTAACCACAGACCAGACTTTAGGTTAGGTAGCTAGCCCTACCAGGACTAGAGAGGGCTCTCTCAATGTCACTTTGCAGTCAATTAAATTACTGAATATTTAATGATCTTAGGCTAGGTATGTAAGCTCAGTGAATAGGATTTTTGTTTGATGTTTGTGTGTTGGATATGAATGACAGTAAGGAGACTAGGTCTAGGGTTTTTAGGTCTGAGTTTCAAAGTCAATTTGCAGAGAATGTGTGAGGCCAGGTAGGTAGCTTGAAAGCATGTTTAATTGGTCATTGAGTATAGGATGAAGTGATAGAAAGTCTGAATGAGCACTGAGGTGAATTTATTCATTTAGAAGAACATAGACATATCATGTAAACCTTGTCTAAGACAAATCATGAACGTACATGATTTCTGCTTACAAACTTACAAGATAAACACATGGAAGCATGTATCTGAAAGAGAAAAACATATCATTCAACATGATTAGATAAACATACAGAGAAAGAACAAATCTTCCAATGTGTACCACAGGATTCTCAACACAAGTTCTGTAAGACTGTCGTTGATTTCATTCCAAAACGCTGTACAATAGCTCCACTGCAAAATGAGACTATCCAACTCCAAAATATGACTAATGACACCTCATAGGGTCGAAATGCTATCCAAAATGCATCATAATTACATGAGATGAGTCACTTCCTAGATTTTAGAGAGGTTAGAAACCATTCCCTAAAATTCAACTATGAACTAAGAGTGTGTGTCCCCCACATTAAATTACATTTTCCTTCACGATAAGAGGCAAAAACCAACTCAATTACCCTAATGCCAACTCATAGGACAGCAAAACCTCGAAATTTTGACCTTTTTTGGGCTTGACAAGTGTCTTGAGGAATCCTATGCATATGCGTAACAGACTTTTATAGATGTGTAACAGAAGTTTGCAGCCAATTTTGAGGCACTTTTAGGAGTCCAAATCCAATTATGGAATATAGGTCAACTAGCCCGGTGTGTCTAGTTTCCATACCGTCTTGAATTTTGAAAAACAAAGCACGAGAAGGCCTGCAAAAGTTCATTCTCCCAAGCTTACTCTAGATGCGTAACAAGGCCTCCAAAAAAGTGGCAGAAGCATAGAAAATGGGTTGTTTTTTTGGCCTTTTTTGCAAAATTAGAGCTTGTCATGCAAAAAGGGTTCCTGATATGTGATGTACTCATCAAAACGCATCGAACCATATAAGTCATTCATCATTTGGATGCCCCTAAAACAAGCGTAACAAATTCTTGTCATGCATCTATGAGGAGAGAATTTCCAGATTTGTGCAAAAATCACAACAAATACCAAAATTCTTCAAAATTTATCAAAATTGGGTTTTGTAGTACCTGTGAGTGATGGGCTAAACAACCAAGGAAGCTTAACCAACAAATCGAAGCTATCCTTCTCTTTAAGCTTCATTTGAGTTTCTTATAGCCTTTTCTTCAGCTATTTTAGCCTTATTTGTGAAATCCTGTTCCTGGCACAATAGTGATTTTCCATGTGTCTTTGGAGGTTATTGTCTCTCTTGGCTCTCTTCAAGAGCTTCTCCAAATGTTCATTTGCCCTTCCCAACCAGTACTCTTTGTCTTGGCTGATCTCCATGGCTATAAGCTCATCAAAAGTCAACTGTTAGGTGGATGAGCTGACTGTCTTTATAGCTCTAGCGCCCTTTTGAGGCCTCTTGTCTTTGGCCTTCTTGGCTGTGTTTTAGTTTCCATGTCTTACATTTGATCAACATCTATGATTTGCTTGCCTTTACCTTTATCTGCCTCTAGGTCTGGCTTAGGTTTGCTTTGTATCAACTGCTTCACCTTCAATTGCCAATTCTCTTGTTGTAGTAGGCCTGCCATGGCATTAGTCTTGGATAATTTGAACTTAAACTCTACAATCTCTGCATCTTTCTCTTTAATGACCTCCTCAGCTGATTTGACTCAACTTGCTCTGCCACCTCAACCTTCAATGGCGCTGGTACACTATGTTGGTGCAAAGGTGTTTCATCTTGATACATGAGAGGTTGCTCCTCTATTTCACTTTGCTCACTAATAGTGTCAAGTGTAGGTACACTTTTGATAGATTTGGGCGCAAAGACCCGTCTCTTTCCCTTCTCATAGGTGTGAGTGACTTCAACAACCCTGGGAGTCTTTGAAATCTGAGTTTACATGCTAGAAGAGCCAACCTCCATTGGCTGTGCTGACAGTGATGGTGATGGTGTGGTATGCATGATAGGAGGGCTAGTGGTGGGCGCTGTTGCTACTCTCTCCATGAAGGCTTCCCAAGTCATGTTGATGGCTGAAAGGTGATGCAACACAATGAGTTTGATCATACCATGATGGAAAAGACTTGGGTAGTGATCTTGGTTTTTACTCTGAGTCTTCTAAGTCATTCTAAGCAATCTTTTGTACAAGTAATGTGGCAAGTCAAGTGATTTGGTAGAGGTGAAATGCATCAATAGCCTGATATGGTACCTATACAACCTGGAAAATCTCCCTTCACATGTGAAATACTTCATTATTAACCTCATCAAAGGAGCATATTTTTCAAGGAAGTGTCTGAAAGAGAAGATGTACTATGGTTTCTCTCTAGCATGGGGTTTGAGGAACATTTTGTAAGCTTCAAGGTCTATGCCCATGCCCTTAAACCACTCTGCCCATGACTAGGTATACTAGTTGCTGAAGAAATCACATCTGCTGATAGGTTAAACTCCACACATGCAATGATGGCCTTTCCCATGTTGAGATTAGAGGCAAATAAGCTTGTAAGTTGAAGATGATATCCTCCCTCCATAATTTTCTCACAAAACCTCAAACATCTAGTTCTCTCAAAGCATCTTTTGGCCAAGTGTGAAGCATTGATTTCTTGCATGGTTGAGGTCTCAAATCTGATGTGGCACCCACACTTGAGGATTTTCTTCGCACTATCCATAATGTCTATCAGTGAAAAGATGAAACCTTAGTGTGTAGATGAAATGGTTGTGTAGTGCAATTTGGAAAAACAAAGTATAGGGATGAGATAGGCTTAGAGGGCGAGATGAAGGGTTTTGAAGCCAAGGAAAATTCTGAAAAAATTTCAGGAGGTAGGCTTGTATTTTGGCTCCATGATATGAGTGAAATTAGGTGAAGTGGATGTGATAAAAGTGGTCAAATGAGGGAAACACAGGACTTTCCCAGTTTAACACAAGAAAATTGGCAAGAAATTAGGGTTTGGTGGAAATGATTCTTGGGAAGGGTATGGATGGTGAGGAATGATAGTATAATGTATGTAGGATGTGTATGATAGTGTTAGATGAGAGGGTTAGGGTTTAGTGTAGTGAACTTACTCCATGATAGGAATAACGTGAGAATGTAGTGGGAGAGGAGGTAAGCAAAAGAATCAATGAGCTGCCTTGTAAAATGACTTTGAGAGGATGTTAGAATGTCCACTTATTGATGTATAGGCTTTAGAAACCTTGTGTCATGATCCGTTAACTTATTTGAGTGATTGGGATACCGAAAACCCAATGCGTAGCAACTCTGCCAGATGCGTAACACAATCTACAGGTGCGTAACAACCTTGCCAGATGCGTAACAACATTCTCTAGATACGTAACAAAAGCCTCTTATGAGCAAATTTGTCAATATTCTGCAAACCCTCGACTACTATGGAGTCAAATGGAGGTAAGAGAGGAGCTCTACCAGACATGAAAAGAGAAGAATGAGTTGAATGAGCCTCTTTTTGCCTTTTATAAGCTTTTGAAATGACTTTTTGTCCTCTAGTGAAAACAATAACTATGAAGATAGTTTTGCCTTTTTGAAATCCTTTGATATTGAAACAAATTTTGAAATGAGACAACTTGTCTTACTTTATTCTCCTAAGTATGCTAACTCCCTTTAGAAGACTTATATGATGGAAATGAAGGATTGTTTGCCTTCTTTGATGACAAATTGGACTTTTCAAAGGAAAAACAATGACACCTAGACAACAGACCTAGATGAGATGGAGTGAATGACCTAAGACATCTAAATGACAATGAATGGGATGACCTTTGAGGTGATGATGGCTATGGATGGGATGAGGGGAGCAACATTGTTGGCCTAGACTTCTTCAGTGACCAAAATTTATTTTGAAAACTTGTTTGAAAAGACCAAAATTTTTGACCTATGACAACTAGCAAATTAACTGAAAGAGTATGTTTGATCGCTGAACATATTGACACTAACATTGGCTTCAGCTGGGGATGGCAGCTCCTTTAGGAGGTGTCAAGAACACCGTAGATACCGTAGCCTCATCCATTGGGCGATGGAGTCAAAAACTAGAAATAAAAAAACTTTGACAAACTCGAAATGATGAAATAAAACTGGAGATGACTTTGACTAAAAGAAACCAACTTGACTCTGACTTAACAAGTTATGGCAGCAGACCATTGGGATCTTAGGGCCTTCGCCTCGGGTTTCAAATCCTGATGATAACCGCACACGTACTGAAGATATATATACAATCATGTGATATGATCCCTCTAGTGTAACTGATCTAGCAAATGGCTACTTGAATCCTGCTCACACTTTCCTCAAGCAGGGAAAAGGAACAAAAGATAGGCAACTTAAAGTGTCCACTGAACATGTGCTCATGATCCATAAATATAAAAAGATTCATCTTCCCAGATGGATGCAACAAACTGACCAAAGGATCATGGAGAATATGCAACATAAGCTTTTCTGGATGATTTAAAATAGGAAAACAAACCTCCTTCCAAACTGTTGTTTTGTCTATGGGCTGAAATTGAACACCTTCATCAATGAATGCTGCAACATTGACATTCATTACTGGCTGTAACAAACTGGCCATAGGGTCTTCAATAATATCAGGAGAAAGGGAAGTTTGTTCTTGAAAATTTGTGTTTGAAGTAGCCATATTATCAAAAGCAAAAATGTGCACATCAATAGGGTCCAGGAAAACTCCTCTTCTTCAACAGACTCTTCAATTTCTGAACCTGGAGGAAGATCATCATCTGAAAAAGGCTCTAAAACAACCTCTTCTTTTTCACTGCTTTCCTACAACTTATGATGGTCATTTTGAAGCCTAGCATCTTCAAAATCTAAAGGTACATGTATCTCTCTTTCGGAAAATGGATTCAGGAGTAATCCTTCATGTGAATCTGAATTAAGAGTTTCTAAAGTAGCAAATTCATTAGATATTTGCAAAAGATTAACTTTAATGGACTCTTCAATAACTGGTACAACAAGATGCAATTCTATGTCACATACCCCTTTAATCCGATCATCTTGGGCTGCATTCTCATGCTGCTGAAAGTAAGAATTTTCAAAAGGATTTGTATTCTGCTTTTCCTCTATCATTGCCTAGAAGATGAATAAACCAATGGACTGCCAATTTCCTTTTCTTGTTTGAAAGAGTTCTCATACTCCTGATCATGAAAAGACGGACAAGGCTACAAAACTTTGTTAACTTCATGGGATATAATTTAACTGTTAGGATGCAGATCCGTTTCATTTTCAAGCAAAGAAGGAATTGATGCATGCTGCGAATGATCCTTTGTATCAAGGCAGGTAATCTCTGTTATTTTCTGTTGAGAAGAAAATTCATGAAGGGCCTCTATGATTTCATAATCCAGACACTCTTCATCAC
This sequence comes from Pinus albicaulis, assembly GCA_034641835.2. Lineage (NCBI taxonomy): Eukaryota > Viridiplantae > Streptophyta > Pinopsida > Pinales > Pinaceae > Pinus > Pinus albicaulis. The sequence continues at coordinate 677,857,206 of CM076573.1, forward strand.
CAAAAGCCTCTTCAAGGTATTGAATGAAATCCTCACAAGATTCACAACAATCTTTGAACAACAAGAATGAATGGCGAGACTTTCCATAAAACTCGAAGAATGTTGTGTGAAAATATTTAAGAGAGAATAAGCTACCTAGCTTCAACCCTTCATATCATGATCTTGCTGTCCTTTCCAAGGTAGCCATAAACATTTTCATCAAACAATCCTCATGAAACCTAATCCCAAGCTTATTTAGATGCCAATAAAATTTTATTCGATGTATAATAGCCTCATCCTCGTTTCCATTTGGGCAGATAAATTTGCCAATCTATGCAAGGAATTCGATTTGGAAAACCAGGAATGTGAGCACGATTTAAAGGGGCATACCTTCTAGCAGTTGAATCCATCTTGAAAACTATGAAGTCACCAAAAAGTTCTTCAAGCTACTAGTTTTTAAACAGTGGAATTGCCATGAAAACTCTGAACCTCTGGATTCTTCGACATTGGAGTCGCTAGGTGAAAGATGCACAACCTTTCTTGTGCCTAACCACTGTTCACCATCATTAGATATTTGCAAAAGATTAACTTTAATGGACTCTTCAATAACTGGTACAACAAGATGCAATTCTATGTCACATACCCCTTTAATCCCATCATCTTGGGCTGCATTCTCATGCTGCTGAAAGTAAGAATTTTCAAAAGGATTTGTATTCTGCTTTTCCTCTATCATTGACCTAGAAGATGAATAAACCAATGGACTGCCAATTTCCTTTTCTTGTTTGAAAGAGTTCTCATACTCCTGATCATGAAAAGACGGACAAGGCTACAAAACTTTGTTAACTTCATGGGATATAATTTAACTGTTAGGATGCAGATCCGTTTCATTTTCAAGCAAAGAAGGAATTGATGCATGTTGCGAATGATCCTTTGTATCAAGGCAGGTAATCTCTGTTATTTTCTGTTGAGAAGAAAATTCATGAAGGGCCTCTATGATTTCATAATCCAGACACTCTTCATCACCAAAAGCCTCTTCAAGGTATTGAATGAAATCCTCACAAGATTCACAACAATCTTTGAACAACAAGAATGAATGGCGAGACTTTCCATAAAACTCGAAGAATGTTGTGTGAAAATATTTAAGAGAGAATAAGCTACCTAGCTTCAACCCTTCATATCATGATCTTGCTTTCCTTTCCAGGGTAGCCATAAACATTTTCATCAAACAATCCTCGTGAAACCTAATCCCAAGCTTATTTAGATGCCAATAAAATTTTATTCGATGTATAATAGCCTCATCCTTGTTTCCATTTGGGCAGATAAATTTGCAAATCTATGCAAGGAATTCGATTTGGAAAACCAGGAATGTGAGCACGATTTAAAGGGGCATACCTTCTAGCAGTTGAATCCATCTTGAAAAATATGAAGTCACCAAAAAGTTCTTCAAGCTACTAGTTTTTAAACAGTGGAATTGCCATGAAAACTCTGAACCTTTGGATTCTTCGACATTGGAGTCGCTAGGTGAAAGATGCACAACCTTTCTTGTGCCTAACCACTGTTCACCATCATCAATCAGAGCTAATCTTTGTCTTTCTTTCCCGGGAAAGATTTAACATTCGCTCCCCGACAACAGCGCCAAGAATGTATCACTCCCCGCAACTTCCCAAGGTTGAGAATGGAGGTGAAGGAAGGTAACCACAGACCAGGCTTTAGGTTAGGTAGCTAGCCCTACCAAGACTAGAGAGGGCTCTTTCAATGTCACTTTGAAGTCAATTAAATCACTGAATATTTAATGATCTTAGGCTAGGCATGTAAGCTCAGTAAATAGGTTTTTTGTTTGATGTTTGTGTGCTGGATAGGAATGACAATAAGGAGACTAGGTATAGGGTTTTTAGGTTTGAATTTCAAGGTCAATTTGCAGAGAATGTGTGAGGCCAGATAGGTAGCTTGAAAGCATGTTTAATTGGTCATTGAGTATAGAATGAAGTGATAGAAAGTCTGAATGAGCACTGAGGTGAATTCATTCATTTGGAAGAACATAGACATATCCTGTAAACCTTGTCCAAGACAGAGCATGAACATACATGATTTATGCTTATAAAATTACAACATAAACACATGGAAGCATGTATCTGAAAGAGGAAAACATATCGTTCAACATGATTAGATAAACATACCGAGAAAGAACAAATGCTCCAATGCATACCACAAGATTCTCAACACAAGTTCTGCAAGACTGTCTTTGATTTCATTCCAAAAGGTTGTACAATAGCTCCATTGCAAAATAAGACTATCCAACTCCAAAATATGACCAATGACACCTCATAGGGTCGAAATGCCATCCAAAATGCATCATAATTACATGAGATGAGTCACTTTCTACATTCTAGGGAGTTTAGAAAGCATTCCCTAAAATTCAGCTATGAACTACGAGTGTTTGTCCCCCACATTAAATTACATTTTCCCTCATGATAAGAGGCAAAAACCAACTCAATTACTCTAATGCCAACACATAGGACAACAAAACCTTGAAATTATGACATTTTCTAGGCTTGACAAGTATCCTGAGGAATCCTATGCAGATGTGTAACTAACTTTTATAGATGCATAACAAAAGTTTGCAACCAATTTTGAGGAACTTTTAGGAGTCCAAATTCAATTCTGGAAGATAGGTCAACTAGCCTTGTGCGTCTAGTTTCCAGAACATATTGAATTTTGAAAAACAAAGCAGGGGAATGCCTCCAAAAGTTCATTCTCCCAAGCTTACTCTAGATGCGTAACAAGGCCTCCAAAAAAGTGGCAAAAGCATAGAAAATGAGTGGTTTTTTGGTCTTTTCTGCAAAATTAGAGCTTGTCATGCAAAAAGGGTTCTTGATCTGTGATGTACTTATCAAAATGCATCTAACCATATAAGCCATTCATTATTTGGATGCCCCTAAAACAAGCGTAACAAATTCTTGTTACGCATCCGTGAGGAGAGAATTTCCAGATTTGTGCAAAAATCACAAAAAATACCAAAATTCTTCAAAATTTATCAAAATTGGTTTTGTAGCACCTATGAGTGATGGGCTAAACATCCAAGGAAGCTTCAACCAACAAATCTAAACTATCCTTCTTTTTAAGCTTTTTTTTTTTTTGTAAGTAAAGTGGGACTGATTCTATTAAGAGCATATAGTACAAAAGGAGTTACAATCTAGAGAAGCTGGAGACCAGGAGATCGTGAGGAAATCAACGATCATCTGTGGTTCCAAGATGCTAACAAGAGGACAATAAGGAATAACAGTAAGAGAGACAAGGGAAGCTCATAGAGACAGACTACGGACGCTGCCCAGAGAGGGTAGAGTCCACCAAACGACTTTTCTTTCCTTTCTTTTTGTTGACTTTGGTCCAGTCGTCAAGGGGTGGGTGGGCTGAAATCAATTGAAGATTGTTGCTGGTCTAATGAAGAGAATCTTTGTCCGAGTCAGAGGAGGTGGACTCGTGCCTATGCTTCTAGAGATTCATGGAGGCGGAGGGTTTTTTTGGGATTACCGAGAATTGCGCTTACTGCTGTGTGGCATCGTCCTCATCTGAATCCATCTCATCTTCATCCGAGTTGGAGGACACGATGACCTTCCTCAGGGGCGGCGGATCACAAGGCTTCCAGCTTTTATCTTTCGATTTACGTGTGCTTCTTTTCTTTTGGGCGAGGAAAGAAGCACAGGAGCTTGAAGATGCCTTGTTTGATGGCAATGTCGGCAGCAAAACGCAGTGTTCTCATAGTCTAAGGTCTGTGACTAGAGGAAATCTCCGACTTTGAGAAGGATTTGGTCAGGTAATCCTTTGTTGATATCAATTTCAACACAAATTTTGGAGTAGGTGAAGATGCCCTTCTCCCCTCTGGGGGTATCAATCTTCAGAAAACGTCGTAGAGTATATCCAATGCTTTGGAAGATAGAAATGTGCCAAAGATGAGCTAGTAGGTTTGGAAGCCTCACCCAGATTGGAAGTTTGGTGATGACTGCCATGGAGGGATCGAAGTCGGGAAACCAGGGTGTGAGAAATAGCCCCGCTTTTCCCCAGAACCATGGACCACCAGTAAGGACCTTCTAGTAGTACTCACTGTGAGGGAGAATGACGATGAAGAAGCCTTTTGAATAGAAAAGAACCTTGTCGTTGATGGTCCAGGTGGAATGAATCCCCTGGTATAGATCAGCTGAGCTAGGCCAGAGTCCATTGAATCTGCAGATGAAAGCTTTCTCTGTAAATAGTTACTGCCATTCTTCAAGATCTGGGTGGGAGATCTCAAATTATCAACAGAGGGCACTTCTTCCATTTTATCTACCAGAAAGGGCTTCGAAACCTCCGCGGGAGAAGCAGTCTGTTTAGGGGCCTTTGCATGGACAACATCCCTGTAAGAGAAGCTGTTTCCTGCAGAGGACTACCCTTTGGCACCTCCCCGTAAACAGAGGGAAATAATCACTCAGGCATCTTTTTCAATGTTGTAAAAGGAGAGAGGAAAGGGGTCCTAAAGTTGTTTACTTGCATGGAGAAGCCACAGGAAAGAGGGAATCCCCAGCTGGTGTTTGATGGCCTTTGAGAGGTGTGTAACCAGATCTGTGGAGAGTACCCATAGTAGCAGGGTTTTACCATTTAAAAGAGCAATCTGGATCTGAAAAGAGGGGGACAGACGATTCGGGGGTCCATGGCTGCCAGAGCAAGATGTCAAGTTGGGACCTGATGGCTTGCTGCGCTGCAGAGATGACTTCTTGCAATCGTTGAATTTCTTTGTCGAAAGGTAGCCCTGGGATGAAGTTTATGGGGGAGCATGACGGAGAGGTGGGTAGAGGGGAAGCAGACACGGTCGGAAGGCGACTGAGCAGCTAGTCCGTTCGCGGGCGCTCATCCGTAGTGCGTCAACTCGAGGAGAAGATTGGAAAATCGCTACAAGGCATTCCTTAACCCGAACGGACTTTGAATGATGGAGGTGGCCATTCCTGATCGCGGCAGCTGCGGGACGAGGTGTAGATTTGATGCAAAAAGCTTGGGCGCCGTCGTCCTCCTGAGATTGGAGGCAGAGGGGTTTGTTAGCACCGAGAGGGGCAGAAAGGACATGAGGCAATGCACCGGCTATTGCATCCGGAGGTCCACAACTACGAGGAAGAGCAGGGTCGATCGATGGCGATGCAGTAAGGGAGCTTGGTACAGGGAAAACCCTAGAAGCCATTTTTGAACTCATTCTCAAAATTGGAATTATTTTGAATAGTGAAATAAGATGATTATTCATCCTTCTCTTTAAGCTTCATTTGACTTTCTTTTAGCCTTTTCTTCAGTTGTTTTAGCCTTATTTGTGAATTTATGTTCTTGGCACAATAGTGATTTGCCATGTGTCTTTGGAGGTTATTGTTTCTCTTGGCTCCCTTCAAGAGCTTCTCCAAATGTTCATTTACCCTTCCCAACCAGTATTCTTTGTCTTGGCTGATCTCCATGGCTATAAGCATATCAAAAGTCAACTGTTTAGGTGGATGAGCTGACTGTCTTTCTAGCTCCAATGCCCTCTTGAGGCTTCTTGTCTTTGGCCTTCTTGGCTGTGTTTTAGTCTCCATGTCCTGCATTTGATCAACATCTACGATTTGTTTGCCTTTACATTTGTTTGCCTCTAGGTCTAGCTTAGGTTTGCTTTGTATCAACTGCTTCACCTTCAATTGCCAATTCTCTTGCTATAGTAGGGCTGCATGGCATTAGTCTTGGATAATTTGAACTTAAGCTCTGCAATCTCTGCATCTTTCTCTTTAATGACCTCCTAAGTTGATTTGACCTCAACCTTCTCTGCCACCTTAAACTCCAATGGCGTTGGTTCACTATGATGGTGCAAAGGTGTTTCATGTTGATGCATGAGAGGCTGCTCCTCTATTTCACTTTGCTCATCAATAGTGTCAAGTGTAGGTACAATTTTTATAGATTTGGGAAAAAAGACTCGTCTCTTTCCCTTTTCATAGGTGTGAGTGACCTCAACAACCTTAGGAGTCTTTGAAATCTGAGTTTGCATGCTGGAAGAGCCAACCTCCATTGGTTGTGCTGATAGTGATGGTGATGGTGTGCTATGCATGGCAGGAGGACTAATGGTGGGCGCTGTTTCTATTCTTTCCTTGAAGGCTTCCCAAGTCATGTAGATGGCTGAAAGGTGATGCAACACAATGAGTTTGATCAGACCATGGTGGAAAAGACTTGGGTAGTGATCTTGGTTTTTACTTTGAATCTTCTCAATCATTCTAAGCAAGCTTCTCTACAAGTAATGTGGCAAGTCAAGTGATTTGGTAGAGATGAAATACATCAGCAACTTGATATTTTACCTATACAACTTGGAAATCCTCCCTTCACATGTGAAATACTTCATTATTAACCTCATCAAAGGAGCATATTTGTCAAGGAGGTGTCTGAAAGGGAAGATGTACTCAAGTTTCTCTCTAGCATGGGGTTTGAGGAACATTTTGTAATGTTCAAAGTCTTTGTCCATGCCCTTAAACCACTTTTTCCTATGACTAGGTATACTAGTTGCTGAAGAAATCACATCTACTGATAGGTTAAACTCCACACTTGCAATGATGACCTTTCCCATGTTGAGATTAGAGGCAAATAAGCTTGTAAGTTGAAGATGATATCCTCCCTCCATAATCTTCTCACAAAACCTCAAACATCCAGTTCTCTCAAAGCATCTTTTGGCCAAGGGTGAAGCATTGATTTCTTGCATGGTGGAGGGCTCAAATCTTATGTGGCACCCACCCTTGAGGATTTTATTCTCGCTCTCCATAATGTCTATCAGTGATGAGATGAAACCCTAGTGTGTAGATGAAATGGGTATGTGTAGTGCAATTTGGAAAAACAAAGTATAGGGATGGGGTAGGCTTAGAGGGTGAGATGAAGGGTTTTGAAGCCAAGGAAAATTCTGAAAAAATTTCAGGAGGTAGGCTTGTATTTTGGCTCCATGATATGAGTGAAATTAGGTGAAGTGAATGTGATAAAAGTGGTCAAATGAGGGAAACACAGGAATTTCCTAGTTTAACACTAAAAAATTGGCAAGAAATTAGGGTTTGGTGGAAATGATTCTTTGGAAGGGTATGGATGGTGAGGAATGATAGTATAATGTATGTGGGAGGTGTAAGATAGTGTTAGATGAGAGGGTTATGGTTTAGTGTAGTGAACTTACTCCATGATAGGAAAAACATATGATGTAGTGGGAGAGGAGGTAAGCAAAAGAATCAATGAGCTTTCTTGTAAAATGACTTTGAGAGGATGTTAGAAACCCTGCATAGGCTTTAGAAACCCTGTGCCATGATCCTTCAACGTTTTTGAGTGATTTGTATACCTAAAACCCAATGCATAGCAACTCTGCCAAATGCGTGACACAATCTACAGATGCGTAACAACCTTGCCAGATGCGTAACAATAGCCTCCAGATGCATAACAAAAGCCTCTTGGGAGAAAATTTGTCAATATTCTGGAAAACCTTGACCACTATGAAGTCAAATGGAGGTAAGAGATGAGCTCTACCACACATGAAAAAAGGAAGAATGAGTTGAATAAGCCTGTTTTTGACTTTTATAAGCTTTTGAAATGACGTTTTGTCCTCTAGTGAAAACAATAACTATGAAGACAATTTTGTCATTTTGAAATCCTTTGATATTGAAACAAATTTTGAAATAAGACAACTTGTCTTACTTTATTCTCCTAAGCATGCTAACTCCCTTTAGAAGACTTATATGATGGAAATGAAGGATTGTTTGCCTTGTTTGATGACAAATTGGACTTTTCAAAGGCAAAACAATGGCACCTAGACAACAGAGCTAGATGAGATGGAGTGAGTGACCTAAAACTTCTAAATGACAATGAATGGGATGACATTTGAGGTGATGATGGCCATGGATGGGATGAGGGGAGCAACATTTCTGACCTAGAATCCTTCAGTGACCAAAAGTTATTTTGAAAACTTGTTTGAAAAGACCAAAAATTTTGACCTATGACTACTAGCAAATTAATTGAAAGAGTATGTTTGATCACTGAACATATTGACACTAACAGAATATAATGACTGGGAAAACATGTAGCATTGTAGGCTATAATCCATTGAATATAGATTTTGTGCAATCATTGTGTATGGAATTGTAGTTTGGTTGGTGGTTCCTTCAATATACTTGAGCATGCATTTTCACTTTAAACCATTGATACCAACTAAACCTACTTATCCATTTTTTTTTCCTATAGTATCCGAAATCTTCTTCTGAACAACAAATATGATTGTGTTGTTTCATTCTATTTTGAGAGATCCATTTCCTTTGATTTCCATGTAATGCATTTCTTGAGGTAACCCATCGGGCAGTTCCAACTTCCCCTTATCCTAAGAATGGTACCTGCTACACTTGCCTCCTATCACGCACACCTACCAGTTAGTATGAGAAAATCCCTTAACCCCAGAAGGTGTGGTTGGTGGTAAGAACGAAGAGATGAGGCTGTCACCTATTCCCAACTCTCTCCGTTTAAGCTATCTCCTAGGTTAACTAAGGAGGGTGGTCCATAAATGGAAAACTAAGTTAGAAGGTTTCTAAGAGATGTAAAATTTGGATTACTTGAGATTGTGAGCAAATAAAATGAGCAATATAATATGAAATGTATTCCAATAACCATCAACACATGAGATAATAACCATCAACACATGAGATAATGATTAGCATATATAAAACGAATGCTTTCAAATATTGCTTTAAAAATAAATAATACTTGCTCAAAATAAAATGAAGTGTTTCAAATTGAAACACAAATAACCTTGTCAATCAAGCTAAAATGTTAGCAAGATATGATAACAATACAAGATATAAAATATGCTTTCAAGAAATGTTTTCAAAGTCATATAATCACTCACAAATTCAAAACATGGATGGAAGCAGTATGGACTCTGGAGTGACTTGTAAAGGAAACAGTCTAAACTTTACTTGGAAAAGTGAACCAATTGATACTTGCCTAAAGAACCAAATTGAAACGTTTACATCAATGACAAGTACATGAAAACATTTGCAGGTAAAATAGTAAGATGTGTTAGCATGAAGTGCTCCTAAACTAAAATTTGAAGCAATTATCTTGGTTACTTTTAATCTAAAAATGTATAGTCTAGATGTGACCTTTCTTCCAATTGTTTTGAAACAAGTCTCTTATGTGAGTTGTGGAAGGGGGCTAAGAGAAAGACAACAAATCTATTTTAATGATACCTTCCTTGGATTACCCAACAAACCCGATGCGTCCAGTATTGCAGAGACTGTGGTTCTGATGACTGCAAGGTCATCCTGTTAACCACACAAGAGGGTCTATGTCCCTCAAGTTGATGAAAGAAATGGGTCCCTAAGGAATGTCTTTCAACCAAGCATATGCTTGGAGGTAAATTGAGTTAAGATGAAACTATATTAAAATGCCTAATATGGTATGCAAGTAAGTTTTCCAAATAGAGATTTGCAATGCTTTCAATATAATGGACATAGTGCTCAAAGTAAATGCAATTGTAAACCCAATTGGAAAAGGAAATTAGCTTGCACATGAATTAAATACGATTACTAAATACTTCGCTTCAAGTACATGAAAATATGCTCAACAAAAAGACAACTTGGATAGTTGCTCAAGATAATGCAAGATACATAAGCTTCATGAACATATAAGATTGGAGTTGCTCAAAATAATTGCTTTGAAAAATGATAAACCAATAACCAACTATAGCAATGAAATGAAACTTCCAATTTATGTGCTTGCAAAATGAGCAAATAACTTAAAATAAATGAGCATGTAAATAATGAGCCTATTGTGAGGCCAACATGAAGCAAATGGTTATGCTAACTAAATCAACTTTGCTGCTTGAAATGAGATGCCTTGCATGAAATAAAATAAATTGCTTCCAAAAGTAAAATTTAAAATTGTACATGAAAGCTAAACTTGAAATGGCAAAGTATAAGAATAAAAATAAGTAGCAAAAACAAATTTACAAATTTAAATTGTGAAGGTGAGGTTGTTTTAATTTTAAGACATGCAAGATAAAAAATAAGAAAACAAGCTCAAGATCAAACCATCCACATGTTCCTCATTTTGAAAAAGGAGAGAAGGATGCCTTGGGTGAAAATCCAAGCTCCCACAGATGAGGAACCTTCAAGAGGAGTTTTTACAATGCATGAAACTTATCAAGCTCTAGATATCCTTCTTGAAATTGTTACAATAATAAAAATTATTTTCTTTATTCTTTTGACAAGTACATTTCATGATGATTCAAATACTTTAAATGAAGACCGAACCTAGTTACAATTTCCAACACTCCCTCTTAACTAGGGAGGTGTTTGTAAATACAATAGAAGATCTCAAACTATATGAAACAATGAAGAACTTTATGCACCACAATGCCATGGGCTAGATTCCTGACTAGGGAAATATATCCATTGATCTCTCAACAAATTAGGCACCACAATCCCACAGACTAGATTCATGACCAACAATCTATCCAAGTGGGAATAAGGTGGATCAAGTTTTCAACCCCTCTAGGTACCATTGGGCTTACTTGCTAACCACCAACCCAGGGACCTAGGTGCGTATCCATGGTCAGATCTGTACGACCCACGCCACCCTTCCCTACTTTGTGACCTAGACATCAACGCAAAGTGCCGACCAAATGTCCTCTCAGACAATTCTTCACTTGCAAAGCCTCAACAAATCTCTTCCATTTCCTTATCACAATACAATAAAAAATGTCTACCAAACCCAGCAGGTTTCTTAGATTCTCAAACTTCTTATTCGGAAGAGCCTTTGTTAGTATGTTTGTTACTTGTTCATTTGTTGATACATACTCCATATTCACGATCCCATCTTGCACTAAGTTCCTAATAAAGTGGAACTTATTATTGATATGCTTCATTCTCGAATGAAACATGAGATCTCCAAACATCTTGATACAACTTTGATTGTCACAATTAATCATAGTAGGACCCAAAGACTTCTCGAACAAGTCCGTCAAAAGCTTCCTTAACCAAAGAACCTCCTTTCCTACTTCACATGCAACCACATATTTTGCCTCGACACTACTCAATGCAATAAGATCTTTCTTCCTACTCATCCATGAGATCATAACAACTCCCAGGCTAAAACATCCTCCAATTGTGCTTCTTCCATCGGTATCACTGCGACCCCAATCAGAGTCTGTGAAGTTAATTATCTTGACTTACTTACTATCATATTTTAGGTAGTGATACATAGTGCCACGAAGATCAATATATGTTTAACAACTATCCTGTGATCGTGATGGGGCTCCAACTGAAACTGACTAAGAATGTTTACTGCAAAACATATATCTGGCCTAGTATTTACCAGATAAATTAGGGAACCCACCAACTGTCGATAGGAGGTAGGATCCACGAGACTAGAGTCAGAGTTCCTCAACTTCTAGAGATTAGTGATCATAGGAGTAGTCATCGGCTTGGAATCCATCATCCCATATTTTTGCAACATCTTGATGATGTACTTTCCTTGCCCCAAATATATCTCCCCATGTCTCTGCCATACTTCTATACCTAGGTAATAGTGCATTAGTCCTATATCCTTCATTTCAAATTCAACTGCGAACTTCTTCTTACATTCTTGAATTCTTCGCTTTACACCTTTGATTAATAGATCATCCACATATAGTAGAATAATGACATGCTCATAATTCACAACCTTGATGTAGAGATTCGGATCAACAGAACCCTTTACGAACCCAATTCTAAGTAGATATGCATCCATCCTAGCATACCATGCCCTAGTTGCTTGCTTCAAACCATATAGGGCCTTCTTAAGTCTGCAAACATGTGAGTCCCTTCTATTAATTTCAAGTCCTTCGAGTTGTTCGATGTACACTTCCTCATCGATGGTTCCATTCAGAAATGCGGTCTTCACATCCATTTGATGGATATTCCACCCCATTGTAGCAGCCAATGAAACCAACAATCTAATAGTAGTGTACCTTGCTGTAGATGCAAAGGTTTCTTCATAATCAATGCCTTCCTTTTGAGAGAAACCCCTTGCAACAAATCTTGCTTTATACTTGTCTATACTTCCATCAACTGCATGTTTGATCTTATAGATCCATTTAGATGTGGCAATTGATTTGTCATTAGGTCTAGGAACGATTTCCCAAACCCCATTATTCATGATGGATTGATATTCTTCCTGCATCTCTTTCTTCCAAACCTCTTGATGCGCAACTTGCTTGAATGTAGATGGTTCAACTTCTATCAATTTTGTCATATATGCAGCATAACAAGAATATATTTTTACTTTCTTTCTTATCTTGAAGGTTCCTACAACTTCATGTACATCAACATCTTCCAATGTAGCTTTCAACTAATTTGGCCTCTTCCTTGTGGTTGGGATGGCCACCGATTGAGTAGGATCACTTGGTCCTTATTCTTCGAGATTTGTTGTAGAGTTTTCATGATGAACTTCTTCTTCTTCAAATATGGGAACTTCTTTGTCATTAGAATCAATAGGAACATCTTTTGATTTCTTGTATGCTTGATTCTCATCAAATATGTCGTCTCTTCTTGCTTCAGTATATCTTCCTTCCTTGATGTAGGTTCTATATGCTTTTGAAGAGACTATATCCAACGAATATTCCCTTGATACTTGTAGAGTCCAACTTCTTTTGCTTGTCTTTCGGAACATGGATATATGCTGGACTTCCAAAGATTCAGAGGTGATCCACACTTGGCTTCTTTCCTGTGAATACTTCTTCGGGTGTTGTATTATCAAGACTCTTATGAGGACTTCTATTTTGAATGTATACGACCGTCATCACTGCTTCTCCCCATAAGAACTTTGGTAGATCTTGATCAAGAAGCGTAGCTTGAATGCCTGCTTCAATTGTCCTATTCTTCCTTTCGGCTAGTCCATTTTGTTCGGGATAATAGGGAACAATGAGCTCCCTCTTAATACCTGCTTCCTTACAATATGCAATCAATTCCTTAGAAGTGTATTCCCCACCATTGTCAGACCTCAGAGTTTTTATCTTTCTTTTGGTTAGGGTTTCCACTTCAGCCCTAAATTCCTTGAACTTATCAAATAATTCACCTTTTGTTTTGAGAAGGTAGAGCCATGTCTTCCTAGAGTGGTCATCAATAAATGTCACATAGTGGAGATGACCTCCAAGTGATTTTTCAGACACGGGCCCACACACATCAGAATGGATGAGGTCTACTATCTCTTTACACCTAGTTTCACTATTGTGAAATGGATTTCTTGTATGTTTTCCCAAAGAGCATCCCTTGCACACACCTTCATGATCCAACTTCATATTGGGAATACCATGAACCAATTGACTAAGAGTAGGGATTGTGAAAATTTATGAATGCAATAATACAAAAATCCTAGTGCAGTGTCTTGATTTACTTGATTTACTTCTCCTACTTGTGTTTAAATTATACAAGTTATTTTCAGAAAATATTCAGAAAATATCGAAGTAAACACAACTAACAACCTACAGACATACAAATCATTTACTGAATATTACACTCATTCAACAGAGTGACACACAGATTTTTTGGACAATTGTCCTTGGAAAAAACCAATGCGGGAAAACTGATGTAGCAGATATGAGGGTTTATTATTATTAAGTAGAATCAAAGTACAACAAATTGGGGCACCTTTTTGGTTAACCCGATGGAGAAAAATAGATCTACAGCGATATCGACTGTTCTGGAGACTGAAAACTCCACTGATCCACACCCTCAAACGGGATTTACAGGACTCAACCAGTTTCTGCTTCTAGAAACCCCAGCGCTGCCCCTGAAGCCCCTGCGTCAGCCTTGCTAGCCTCTGCGCTGGCCTGGAGGAGGCTGTGTAACCCCAGACTGGGTGACGCAGTCCCTATGCTGCCATGGGTGGCCTTTGCGTAAACTTGGAGGTCTCTTGCTAGCTCAGTGCTGCCCTTTCTGGGCGTGCGTAGCGGCTGAAGCTCTCTGTGCTACGCAGCTGTTGCCCTTGCTCCTCTGTGCTACTCTTGAGTGTTGCTCCTCTGCCTCTTGCTGACTCTTGGCTTCGGGATCAGATTATCTCCTTAGCCAATACTACCCCTTGCTGCAGAAAACTCTTTTGGATATTCTTAGCAAATCCGCCCTAGAATTCCAGCTCAGTCTCTTAGCTCTGCCTTCGTGTGTGTGTCTCCAACTGAACCCCTAGCCTTTCTCTTATACTTTTTCGTTGATACAACAACGATCGTGATTTAATCTCTTATCGACGGCTTAGATTAAAAGATTGCTTGATCCGTGCCACTTAGAACATTTCATCACATGTGTTTAATCAATTCACTTTAATTTTTCTAATTCCCTAAGTTAGGCTTAGGTTCCTCCTTAAAAAAATTAATTATTTTAATATCTCACACATTAGATGAAATTTCTCCAAACGCTTTTTGGGTTTTGGAGGTCATGTGTGTCTTAGCCCCTCCACAAAATTCTAGGGTTAGAGCACACCCGATGCCACCCCAACACTCAAAATCTCAACAAGGATGACCTTATAATGTAGATGACCATACCTCCTATGCCATAGCTCAGTGGGACTTATTTCGATATGATCCAAAATTTGAGGAGGTGGTGTACTGACTCTATAAAGACTTCCTTCACGAACTCCAATAACCATACTTTTATTAATGCTAGAGTCTTTTCCATCAACAAAAGTAATTATTTCCCCTTTATCTTCTAGACAAGAAATTGAAAGCAAATTCTTTTTCAAACCTGGAACATATAGAATGTTGTTGAGGTGCAGCTTCGATCCATTATCTAGCTTTAACAATGTTGATCCCAGGCCTTTAACAACATAGCTTTTGTTGTCACCCAATTCCACTGCATGAGAAGATGGGTCCTTTGATAGTGTATGAAGTTGTTTACTTTCTCTTGTCATGTGTCTCGATGCTCCACTATCAATGATCCATGCATTGTCATCTTTAAGAGAACCTGTAAGAGTAGCCAAGAATCCTCGACTTTTGACCTTCTTGAATAAGTAATAGATGACCTTCTTGATCCAACTTCCATCAATGTTGATACACATTCTTATGTAGTTCATCAAAGAGGGAGATTCCATGCCAACAAAGTGATCTTCAATTCTTTTTGACCTTAGCTTTGATACCATGTTGGAAAATCAAAGTAGTTATATTAGGGTTTCATTCTCCGATATTCGGAATTACTTGAGTGTGTTGGCTTCTTTTACTTCTTTATTTTCATCAAGCAATTACCATATTATGTGTGTATGAAGATCACAAAACAAGAGACACAAGATGTAGGCACTATGCCAGGGCAAAACCCCCCTCGAGGGGAAAACCTAGTCAAAATAATTCTTCCTTTCAATAGTATTCTTTGAGACTCTTCACCTTAGACATATACCAAACCTTCCCTCCACACTAAGTCAGCCTCCCATGTTGGCGTAATCACTGCACCTTTATGGAATTTGTAATTCCCACCCTGGGGATCCTAGTTACCGGTTTAGAAGTCTACCAATACCTGCGGGTTTTGGTGTAACGACAAACCTCTTCATGGTATCAGAGCCATTTTGAGGGCTGCATCCATTGTTGATCCAAATCCGAAGCCGATTTGATTGCATGCGACTGCTGTTTTCCAGATCTACTATTTCTGATCACTTTCGGGCCGAGAGAACTACTCTATTGTGTATGGAGCGTCTGTTACAGTGAGGAAGCCCTTTTGTTTCATGTGAAAAGGTTTCCGGATGCCCAAGTTATGTCATTTTTGTAGGAATTTATAGGGTAAGTTCCTTAGATCAAACACCAAAGGTCATCGCTCACAAACAGATCACAAATCAGTACACCAGTATTTGACGTGGTTAAAACCCTTGAAGAGGGAAACAGTCCACGACCTGAGCCAACTCGGCCACTTGAGGCAATTTATTAATATAAAGAAAGAAAATTTACATGAGCTTCTCTCATAAACGGTTACCAGACAAATGACCCTCCATGCTCTTTAAATAGAGATCATGGACCAATCAGGTGTTAAGCCACTGATCAAGTGTCAGTAATACCGAGGAGAGAGTGAATCGTCGGATCACTCTATATTGTGACCATCGGATTATAAGTTACAAATGTACATAGTAAAGAAACACACTTTACCTAACTCTACGCTAGACCAAGTTATACTTAACTATTTCCTGTGTGTCAGAATATCCCAACATCCCCCCTTAAGAACAACTTGGAATAGGATTGAAGGATTTACAAAGGTGACACAATAGGAGACTATTTCCCATGTGTTGGAATATTCTAAAATCCCCCCTTAAGAACAACTTGGTATAGGATTGAAGGATTTACAAAGGTGACACAATAGGAGAAGGAAGGAGGCATTAGAGCCTATCCCCCCTTAATGATAACTTTCCTGAACTCCAAGCATAGATCGAAGTTTGGTAAACTTTTCTTCTGTGAGAGCGTTTGTGAAGATATCGACAACTTGATCATTGGTTGAACAATATTGCACTTCAAGAACACGATTATGAATGAGCTTTTTGATGAAGTGTATGTGAAGCTCAATGTGTTTCATACACTGATGCTGAACTGGATCTTTGCATCGCTGAATGACACTCTGATTATCACTCCAAAGTGTAGTTGGATGCTGCTGATGAAGACCAAATTCGGTCAGGATTTGACGAAGCCACAAGGCTTCTTTGTTGGCTTCAACTGCATCACGATACTCTGCTTCTGCTGAAGAAAGAGAGATGGCACTTTGTTTCTTACAAGACCTTGTAATAGGTCCTGAACCAAGACTGAATACATAATCTGCAGTAGACTTTCGATCATCAGGGTCACCAACCCAATCAGAATCAGTGAAACCAATCAACAATGAAGATGCTCCTGCACTGTAATGAATCCTGAACTAAACTGTACCTCGTATATATTGAAGTATTCTTTTAGCTACTTTCTAGTTACTTTCCTGAGGTTGGTGCATAAGCCGAGCAACAAGACCAACGCCAAAGGAAAGGTCAGGATGGGTATGGGTTAGATACAGAAGTTTACCAACAAGTTGATAGTATAAGGTAGCATCAACTTTAGGGGTAGTACAAGTGTTAATTTTGGACAACTAGGTCCAAACTCCATGTTGTGATGCTCAAATGAAGATACCAATATTTTTATTGGGTTCCTCTTTCGAAGAGGTGCAAGATCGATCTAAAGATCATCTTGATCCGATGAGCAGAACATTTATTTTGAATTTATTCAAGATATGTGCAGGTCGGCCTTAAGGTTTTGTGCCCCAGCAGTTGTGTCACACACCCTCATTGATGGATATATATTGGTCAACATTGGAGGACATTTTCACTCATCTCATCCTCACACATTTCTCTCTCCTCATCTGATTGGTTCGATGACCTTGGTGGCTCTTCTCTCCACACGTGGGAAAATTCCAGTAGCAGCACATTTCTGATTTTGGACTTTGGTCAATGCAAGGTCAAATCAACCTGAAACTCTCCCAAAAGTTCGATTTTCCTATTCCGCATTTTCTGGCACTATTCTCGAGGAAAAACATTGACTTTGACTTTTCAACGTTGACCTAGCTGCTGCTGCTGTCTGTGTTGACCATTGACTATTTGGGTTGACTTTTTAGTTGACCGTTTGGCTGTTCTAGAGGCTTGTGTGACATTGCTAGTTGGCTGACCATATTGAGACTTTGCTGGTTGAAGCATCTTGTTGACCGTCGTAACGCACCAACACACTTATATATTTTTGGCTTGTCTTCTGTCGATCTACTGGTATGTTCTATCAGCGTTTTACTTTATTGTTTATGTGATTGCTGTCTAATATTGAAGAGAAAGTAAAGTTGCATCAAGCATAGAACATCTACATAAATTTACAAGTGACTGAAAGCTTGACACCCGAATGAAAGGGAGAAGGGGATGGCTTACAGTCTTCAATTTGAAAGTGGCATAGAAGATCACAGGCACACTTGGACTGAGAAAGGGTAATACCTTCTTTGGATTGCAAGACTTGAAGACCAAGGAAATAATGCAAGTGCCCTAAGTCTGTCATTTCAAACTTCTTTTTGAGGCTGGACTTCACATGGTTTATATGGTTGGGATCACTACCAGTAAGGATAAGATCATCAACATAAAGAACAAGGATGATGAAGGACTTACCGACTTTCTCAGTGTAGATAGTGTTGTTAGAATGACACCTAGAAAAGCCATTATCTAAGAGAAAGCTATCCATTTTGGCATACCAAGCCCGAGGAGCTTGTTTGAGACCATAGAGAGACTTCCTAAGGCGACAAACAAGGCTAGAGTCGTTTTGAATAAAGCCAGGGGGTTGTTCCATGTAGATTTCTTGATGCAAATCTCCATGTAAGAAGGTGGATTTAACATCCATCTAACGGACTTCCCATTTAAAGGAGGCAACAAGGGAAAGAACAAGGTGGATAGAATTCATTTTGGCAACAGGGGAGAAGGTGCAGAACAATGCAACTTGGTGAAGAGAAGAAGGATCAACATTGAAGGACATCAAAGCAGAAAGGTCAAGGTCTTGGACGCATATATAGGTCAAGGGTCTAATTCTTGGTTATGGTACTTGTCATCTGAAAATCTATAAGAAGAATTTCTCGTGGGTTTTCCTCTCCAAGAGGGAGAGGTTTTAGTTGAGATTTTGTGTATTTGGGGTAGCATCAGTTGTGCTTTAGCTCCCAAATTTTGTGGAGGGAGTAGAGTACACTTGATCTACAAGACCCAGAAAGAAATTTCATCTGGTTTAGGAGATATTAAATTAATTAATTATTTTAATGTATTTCCTAAGTTAAAACTTAGGGAACTTAAATAATTAAAGTGAATTTAATTAAACATGTGATGAAATTGTCTTAAGTCACACTGATCAAGCTTTTTTTTAATCTTAGCCATTGATTTAAGATCTGATCATGGCCATTGGTTTCCCAACGAGAAAAGTATAAAGGAAAGGCTTGGGGTCATTTTCAAAGACACACAGAGGCAGAGCACTGAAGCTGTGCTGAGATTCTAGGGTGGGTTTGCTAATAAATCTCAGAATTGTTTCAGTTGCAGAGAGGGGAATTTAGACCAAGGGGATGATCTGATCCCAGGGTCTAGAATCAGCAAGAGGTAGAGATCAGCTCAGAGAGGCAGCACAGAGAAGTAAGAGGGCAGCAACTTGTGCTACACAGTCCCTCAAGGACAACGTGATTTGCTGCAGGAAACCCTCTGGGGTACGCAGAGACCCTAAGGGGCAACGTAGGGATTGCGTCACCCAGTCTGGGGTAACATAGCCCTTTCCCGAGCAGCGCTGAGGTTCAGAGGGGCTTCAGAGGCTGACGCAGAGGCTTCAGGGACAACACTGGGGTTTATAGGCCCTAATTTTCGCTGAGTTTTGTAAATCCTGTTTGAGGGTGTGGATCAATCATTATTTTGGCCCTAGAGCGGCTAGTGAGCTGTAGATCTATTATTTCTCTGTCGGGTTTTCCAGATCTGGAACCCAGGCTTGTTGTATTCACAAAATTCTTAATAATAAAACCGTCCAGCAGCCAAAGACCGGTTTTCCCGCATTTGGTTTTTTCGGGGACTATATGTCCAGAAATAACTGTGTGACTGTCTATGTGTGCATGAACTTGTTCTAGATCTGGATTGGTGGAAATATGTTATGTGTTTTGCTTCGATTTTAACTTGAATTTTATTCAGTTAATAACTTGTCTAAGTAGGAGGAGCATAATCAGATTAACAGTAATAATTTCTGCATAAAGTGTAAAGATTCATAAATTTCCACATGGTATCGAAGCAATTGCAGACCCAGGAGGGTCAGCAACAAGAATCTGAAGGTTCTAGCTGCAGGAAGCAGCAGGAAAAGCAGTAGAAACGCAGATCTGAAGGGATAGCGCAGTTTTCAGTAGTAGATTCACGCAGAGGGAAGGGTGACGCTATCTAACGCTGTCTCCTAGCAAGATCACAGAATTACTGCGCAGAGGCAGCTCAGAAACAACGTTGGATTGGTCTGAAGCCAACCACTGTGATTCAGATCTGAATCTGTCAGATCCAGAA
The DNA here is from genome assembly GCA_034641835.2 of Pinus albicaulis. Classification (NCBI taxonomy): domain Eukaryota; kingdom Viridiplantae; phylum Streptophyta; class Pinopsida; order Pinales; family Pinaceae; genus Pinus; species Pinus albicaulis. Next base: position 677,877,237 of record CM076573.1, read on the forward strand.
AAGACTGCAGAAAAGCTGCAGAAATTTAGAAGGTGCTGGTGGGGTTAAATTTTTGAAGTTTTCAGATTTTTAGCCTTAGCACAAGTGACAAAGAACGGGAGAAGATCAGCTTCTTAGAGAGTTTCTAGCCAAAAGAAATTTGTAGTTTGATTAGAGGATCAAAGAGAGTTGAATCATAGTTGATTTGGTAGATTTCCAAGGAGGGAAATTAGTTGTCAGAGGGAGTAGAAGGTGCCTGTTTCACCAAGGGCCTTAGATCCTGTTGGAACACCTAATGCTACATGGGTAGGTGTGGAATGCGAAAAGTCACAATGGAGTCCAAGTGACCTTGGAATATGAAACCAAGAGTCACACCATTGTACTATAAATGTACATCATGTATAATGGAAAAATAAGAAAGCCTCACGCTTATCCTTCATTGTGTGTTTAGTCTCTTGTGTGTGTGCTCATCTTCCTCATACACCATGTGTGTGTTTAACATGGTATCAGAGCGGGCGATTGCTGGCCCTGCTCCAAATTGAGTGAGCCATTTGTGTTTATGGCCTATGCATATCTGCAAAAATTCTGATAATTTTTGCAGCACTCAGAGATTGTTGCAGTAGTGTTTTTACAACATTCATCAAGCGTTTTGCAGCATTCAGAGATTGGCACATTCAGAAATTTCGTCTTGAAGAAGAGCAGCATTTGGGGGGCATTCTGCAGGTTTTCTCACTGCACATTATTTTGCAAATTTCTGCCCATTAAATTCTGCATTTTGGAGAGCTGTTGGAAAAATTGTTTAAAGTTGGTTTCTAAAGAAGTTTATGAGTTTTTTAGTGGAAAAGATTTCTGAGTTTTTTCATGGAAAATTTTCTGCAATTCTGAGTTTTTCTGCTGCTGGAAAATATTATCTGCTGCTGTGTTAAAGACGATTTTTTGCTCTACTCTGCTGTTTTGAAGACTAAAATTCTGCAGTTGCCCTCATTTCCGCATTTTCTACTGCTGGAAAAATATTCTCTGTTGCATCTCAACTGCAGCATTTGTGAAATTACTGCTCTCTACTGTTTTAAGAAAAAAAAAAAATTTCTGAGTTGTTTCAAGCCTTCCAGCCCAACTCTTTGCTAAAAAAAAAAAAAACAAAACTTTTACAACCCGGCCCTTCGGCCCTTGCAACTCATCCCATACCCCATACAACAGAGCTCCCCCAACTCACGCCTAACTCTCAACCCACATAACTCGTGGCCTCTCCATACCAAGCCGCTCGCTCCATCCCTCTCAACCTTCACTGGTCTGCGTATCCCCCTCCTCACACATCCCCAAACTACAACGTTCTCCCTACGCCATTACCCTCCGCCCTCTACACACCGCTCATCCCTCAACCCTGCGAGCTCCCTCCCCCTCGCATGCAGCCCTCATCTTACCCCTACCCCCGCTCACTGCAACATCCGAACCCCTTCATTCGCGCTCCCTCACGGCCTCCTTCTCCCCACACCCCAGCCCCCTCACCTCTCCCTCCCTCCTCTCGGCCCCCGCACCCCCTGCTCAAACTCCTACCCAACCTCTCAACCCGCGCGCCCTCCCTACACTACCCACCCCCTACGCTCTACAGCCCACCCCACGGCAACGCCGACCCTTCCCACCTACCCCCTCAGCCCTTATCACTCCCCTCTACGTATATTAAAATTTCCGTCCCCTTTTTAAATTACTCCCATATAAATATAATACCCCTCGTCCCCTCCCAATAAATTTTCGTCCCCTTTTTAAATTACTCTCATTTTTAATTAATCTATTTTTTAATTAATTTTTAATTAAAAAAAAAAAAAAATTCCCTTAGTTTTTAAACTCCCCACTCTCCCACTCTTTTTAAATCCCCCCTCCCTTTTAATTCCCCTCCCCTCACATTTTTTAAATTTCTCATTGTTCCCCTTCCCCTTAATGAGTTTCCCAATTTCATTTTTTTTTAATCTAATTATTTAAAAAAAAAAAAAACAGCAGAGAGAGAGGAAAAGAGGAAATGAACAACAAAGAGGAAGAGAAAATGACATATCAGTAAATGGACTGAATACATAGAGAAAAGTGCAGATTACATTTGTGGCATTCACATAAGGGTGATTTTCTGAAAGAAGACAAGTTTGCCATTATTTTTAAAACAGCGCTTTGAAGAAGAAATTTCAGCTGCCTTAAAGGCCTCTTGCACAAGTCTTTTGCTGCACACTCATACAAAAATTTGCAGAAATATTGTATTGAACTGACATTGATTTGCATCTTCATTCAAGACTTGAAGTGTATTTGAGTTGAAAAATTGTTGATTGCCCTCCATCATTTGAGGAGCAGATTTTGTACTTTGAGATTTCCATAGTTGGAAATTCTTTTGAGTCATTTGTATTTCTTATTGCATCACATTGTAAACGGGTGCATTTTCGGTTGAAGCCGACACCCTTTCATTTTTGAGCCTAAATTGTTGAAAATGGCTAAAATCAATGAGGCATTAGAGTTCTTGAATAACCTCATTCATTCAAATGTTGATGACATGATAAAAATGAGCAAGGATGCTCTTTGTAACATTCAAACTTGTTTACAAGATGCACAAGAAAAGATTGAGTTTTTGTAGTTGGAATCTCAGCTCCAACAAGACGAACTTCAGCAAAAGTGTCACCATTCTGAACCTGTTTCTGTTCAGAAGATTGTGAATGACTCTCATTAGAAGAAAGAAGATAAAGTTGAAGTTGATTCCCATTCAGTTCCTTGTACTAGAGCAGATGTACATGCAGATGCAGCAGTTCAACCTGCACTTCTCAAGCCCATCATCAGACCTTGGGAAGAGCTTGTCCACAACAAGCACAAAACTGGTCTTGGATATGACAAGGATGTGTCCTTTCATATTCCATACTACACCAAGCCCATCATATTTCAGAGTGTCGGATTCTTGTATGACAGGCCATCTGGCAATGTTCAGATCCTCGCTCCACAACAACAAATTGAGAAATGCCAACACTGTGATCGAGTTGGCCATATGAAAGATCACTGTTTTGATCTTCATCCATGCAAGCATTGTGGTCAGCACACTCATTCTTCACACAGATGCTTTAGAAACAAGCCTCATCCTCCTGCAAGAACCAAGATTCATCTTGGATGGATCGCTTCTTGGCAATGGGCATCAACAGCCAAGAAGATGTTTAAGTCGCATGTCAGAACATGTTCACGGATATTGAACAAACTTGCGCTTGAAGCTACGATCATCTCACCTTGTCCCCGATAGATGGGAAAATGGTGGTCATGTACAAGCTTCGACGTCAGATCAAGCGAGCCTGAGCCACAATCTCTCATTCCATGTTCAGAGTTGTAGCCAGAGACACAGCAGTTCAAGCAAGCCTGAGCCACAATTCGTCATTCCAGATTCAAAGATGTAGCCAGAGACACGGATGCCCATAAGCATGCCTTCGGTTGGTGGACAACCTTAAACCATCATCTTTGGTTGGTGGAAAACCTAAAACCATCACAGGTAGTACACCTCCCTTCTTTTAGGTCAAAGGTCTCCCTTTCATATATGAGGAACACTTCCTCTAGCAGAAGCCTTCAGCTTCTTGCCAGCTTTGGTTGAGTTCTAGGAAATGTTTCAAGCATTCTAGAGTTGTTGGTAATCCTAAAACCATCATAGGTAGTAGACCTCCCTTCTTTTAGGTTGAAGGTCTCCCTTTTTTATGAGGGATAATTCCTCTAGCAGAAGCTTTCAGCTTCATGCCAGTTTTGGAAGAGTTCCGGGAACTGCAACAAGTTTTGCGTTCCAGTGTTGGTGGCCATCCTTAAACCACCTCTTCTTTCCAACATTTCAGAGAGTTGATTCAGCCCAAGTGCTGCCATGCATACTTTGCAGATTTGTATTACAACTCTCTTCTTGGACTCACACATACCCCTTCGGATTAAGGGGGGATGTTGGAACACCTAATCCTACATGGGTAGGTGTGGAATGCTAAAAGTCACAATGGAGTCCAAGTGACCTTGGAATATGAAACCAAGAGTCACACCATTGTACTATAAATGTACATCATGTATAATGGAAAAATAAGAAAGCCTCACGCTTATCTTTCATTGTGTGTTGAGTCTCTTGTGTGTGTGTTTTTATTCTTCTCATACACCATGTGTGTGCTTAACATGGTGTTTAACAGATCCATTTCTCTAGCAAAGAGAAAAGGAAGTTCCGACACATTCTGAGTAGATGGCTCTTCATGGACTGCGTGATCAGGATAGGCTGGATGACCTCTCAAACTTTTCAGTTTGGAAGGCAAGGATCTTGATCGTCCTTGAGGCATACAATCTTAGAGACCATGCAAAGAAAACTTTGGCCACACCAAAAGACCTGGATCTCCTTCGGAAGCATAAGGAGGCTGTTGGGCATGCCAAGTGGCTGATTATGGATGGAATCAAAGACCATATTGTACTACACTTAGCTGAGAAGAAGACAACTAACGAGATGTGGAAGGCCTTGATCTCCCTATATGAGGGAAAATCTGTCCAAAGGAAGATGCTGTTGGAGACACAGATGAGGTCATTCATGATGGCCAAGGGAGAAGACATGGAGCATTTCCTCTTCAGACTGCAGTCAATCAGAGATCAGTTGACTGCAACTGGTGCAAAAGTGGAGGACAATGTGATGGTGAGGACTGCCCTCGATGCAGTCACGGATGAGTGGGAAACCTTTGTCCAAAGTATCTTGGGCAGAGCGGACCTCCCAGATTGGGACAACTTTTAGTCAGTTCTGCGTTGAGAAGAACTCCGTAGATTCACCAAGAAGCAGTATAGCTCTAGATCGAGCAAAGTGAAGAAGGAAGATGAAGAAGGTGCAACCTTGGCATCAAAGAAGTAACCAAAGAAGAAGAAGAATCTCTCAAAGATCAAGTGCTTCCAGTGTGGTGAAATGGGACATTTTGCCAACAATTGTCCTTAGAAGAAAAAGGACAAGGAAGCATCTTCTTCCAAAGCAGCTGTGGCAGATGATGGGTCGGAAGATGATGCAGCCATGAGTGCTCATGAACCACGAAGGTGGGGTGACATGGATATGTAGAGGAGCTACATAGAAGCGAGACAGGATCCTTGAGCAGCTCATCTCTTGGACCACATGCGAGCTACGACAACCTTAAGATAGTAGCGGGACAAGTGGAGTAGTGGGTGTATAAATCACGAATGAAGCAGAGGCAGGTTTGAAGGCTGGGACGAGCAGCGCAGAGGCTGATGTGATTTCAGCGGCGCAGAGCAAAGCTGCAGTAGCGCAGAAGGCTTCAGAGGGACAACGCAGTGCAGCAGCAGCGTGAGAGATTTCATGACAAGGGGCTGATGTGACTTCAGTAGTGCAGAGCTGTAGTTGTGCATCATCCTTCAGATGCCAGCACAGATCTGTAGCCTATGGAGCTTCAGTGATGAGGATGCAGCCCATCTGACTTGTTTGTCAAAGATCGGGTAGAAGATTCAGTTATTTCTCTCAAACAAATGAAGTGCAACAGATCAACAGTGGCAGTGCTATGAGCAACACAAATGCAACATAATGACAGGGAGCTACAGTACAGAGGTTGTAGTGGCAGTGGTAGAGTCATGGGCATAATGGCAGCAGCAGTGTGGAGTTGAGTGGCAGCAGGGCAAGCATTTGCAACACAAAACCAGTACCCAAAATCATGTAATGCATAGTGTGATGTATTGCTAGAGCACACCCTTGATGCTAAGAGGGAGTGTTGAGATTTTGTGTATTTGGTGTAGCATCAGTTGTGCTCTAGCTCTCAAATTTTGTGGAGGGACTAGAGTACACTTGATCTACAAGACCCAAAAATTGATTTGGGAAATTTCATCTGGTTTAGGAGATGTTAAATTAATTAATTATTTTCATGTATTTCCTAAGTTAAAAATTAGGGAACTTAAATAATTAAAGTGAATTTAATTAAACATGTGATGAAATTCTCTTAAGTCACACGGATCAAGCTTTCTTTTAATCTTAGCCATTGATTCAAGATCTGATCATGGCCATTGGTTTCCCAACGAGAAAAGTATAAAGGAAAGGCTTGGTGTCATTTGCAAAGACACACAGAGGTAGAGCACTGAAGCTAAGTTGAGATTCTAGGGCAGGTTTGCTAAGAAATCTCAAAAGTGTTTCAACTGCAGAGAGGGGAATTTAGACCAAGGGGATGATCTGATCCCAGGGTCTAGAATCAGCAAGAGGCAAAGATTAGCTCAGAGCGGCAGCGTAGAGAAGCAAGAGGGCAGCAACTTGTGCTACGCAAGTGTTGCGCAGTTCCTCAAGGACAACATGATTTGCTGCAGGAAACCCTTAGGGGTTACTCAGAGACCCTAAGGGGCCACGTAGGGACTGCATCACCCAGTCTGGGGTAACGCAACCCTTTCCCGAGCAGCGCTGAGGTTCAGAGGGGCTTCAGAGGCTGACACAGAGGCTTCAAGGGCAGCGCTGGGGTTTCTAGGCACTAATTTTGTCAGAGTTCTGTAAATCCCATTTAAGGGTGTGGATCAATCATTATTTTGGCCCTAGATTAGTTAGTGAGCTGTAGATCTATTATTTCTCTGTCGGGGTTTCCAGATCTAGAACCCAGGCTTGTTGTATTCAGAAAATTCTTAATAATAAAACCCTCCAGCAGCCAGAGACCGATTTTCCCGCATTGGGTTTTTCCGGGGACTATTTGTCCAGAAGTAACTACGTCACTTTGTCTATGTGTGCATGAACTTGTTCTAGATCTGGATTGGTGGAGATCTGTTATGTGTTTTGCTTCGATTTTAACTTAAATTTTATTCAGTTAATAACTTGTCTAAGTAGGAGGAGCATAATCAGATTAACAGTAATGATTTCTGCATAAAGTGTAAAGATTCAGGAATTTCCACAGTTTTAGCCTGGCTCTAGGAGCCTAATTCTTGTGTCTCATGTATACTGATAATTGACTTGATGAAAAAATAAATAAGTTAACGAAGAAAATACATAAGTAATTCAAGTGACCTCACAAGTAATTGTCAAGAAGAGAATTTGTATTAATCACTAGCCCTCCAAATTCTCAACATGAAGCACATCCTGCCCAATCTGAATCTATGTACCCTGCCAGTCTCACTCCATCACCCTGTCTATAGTCCAGACCATAATCCACAGTACCCTGCAAGTAACAAAGAATGTGTTTTGCAGCCACCTAGTGCACTCTCCTGGGCTCACACATGAACTGACTCATAGTGTTAACTACAAAACATATATCTGGTCGAGTGTTCACCAAATACATCAATGAGCCAATCAATTGCCTGTATAGTGTAGGATCCACCAACTCGGAATCAGAAACATGAAGCTTCTTCTAGTTAGTGATCATAGTGTAGACATGGGTTTGCAGTCCTCCATGTGAAATCTGCTAAGAATATCCACTGTGTACTTCCCCTGTCCCAAAAAGATATGCCCCTCCACCTGCCACACCTCCAATCCCAGAAAGATATGCCCCTCCCACTGCCACACCTCTAATCCTAGAAAATAATGCATCAAGTCGATATCTTTCATCTCAAACTCTGAAGCAAGATCTCTCTTGGAGCTCTCAATGAGTCTCTCTGCTCCAGTGATGACCAAGTCATCGACATACAACACCAAAATGAGAGGCTCCTCAACTACCACAATGAAGTATAGGTTCGGATCAGCCCCACTCTTAGTGAAACCCAACTGCTGCAAGTATGTATCAATCCAAGAGTACCAAGCTCTAGGAGCTTGCTTCAGGCCATAGAGTGCCTTTTTCAATCTGCATACATGGGTCTCTCGCCCATGCACCTCGAAGTCCTGTGGCTGCTCAATATAAACTTCCTCCTGAATGAAGCCATTGAGAAAGGCAGTCTTCACATCCATATGGTGGATCTTCCAATCCATCTCTGCTGCAATCGATATAATTGAGCGAATAGATGTATATCGAGCCACGGGAGTGAAGGTCTCCTCATAGTCAACTCCCTCTACCTGTGAGAACCCTCTCACCATAAACCGAGCCTTGAACTTCTCTATGCTGCCATGTGCAACATGCTTTATCTTATAGAGCCATCTGGAAGTAACAATTGATTTACCTTCAGGCTTAGGCACTACCTCCCAAACATCGTTCTTGATAATAGAAGAATACTCCTCCATCATGGCCTCTCTCCAAACCTGCTGGCTGGCTGCCTCCTCATAACTAGAAGGCTCGGTGTCAACAATGATTGTTACCAATGCCATGTAACTATAGAACCGCTCAGGTGGTCTACTCTCTCTAACCTGTCTCTTTGGTCCAACAACTGGTGTGGCCTCGTGCAAGGTGTCTTGAAGCCACTTGGGCTTCCTCTTCATTGAACCTACTTCTTCCACCGGAGTGAAAGAATCCTCATCATCATCAGAAGCCTTAACTCCTGAAGGCTTGCCAATTGACCCCATGCCTATACCTATGCCTGTAGAAGATGAAGTACCATGTGAGCTGTCCATCAGTGGAGTATCCTGTGAACTGCTCTGCGGACTGCCCTGCATGCTGCCCGAAAATCCCCTCACCTGATTTTGAGAGCCACTGCTCACTGATGGAGCTGAAACTGTAATAGATGTACCTCCTGATCTCTGACCTCCTGCACCCTGTGCACTGGATCCCTGTGACTGACTCAACTGCTGTTGAGTGTATGGTGATTCTATATAATGTAACTCCCGTGACCTTCTGAAAGCTCTCTCCTCCTTGAACTTTACATCCCTCTGGACAACCACTTTCCTCTTTGCAGGAATGTAAATCCGGTGAGCTTTCGAGGTCTTGCTATAACCCACAAAGATGCCCTTGTCTGTAGTAGGTTCTAGTTTGGTCGTGCTCTCCTTGGGGACATAGGAATATGTAAGGCACCCAAAGATACGAAAGTGCCCAACATCAGGCTTCTTCCCTGAGAAAGCCTCCTTAGGAGTCACATTCCCCAAGGCTCGATGTGGACTCCTATTCTGTAGTAAACAACAGTGTTGCAGACCTCTTCCCACAAAAATAAAGGTAATCCCTGATCGTGAAGCATGGCTTTGGCAGCCCCTACAATGGATCTGTTCTTCCTCTCTTACACCCCATTCTGCTAGGGGTTGTAAGGAACATTGAACTCCCTCTTAATGCCTGCCTCTGCACAAAAATCCACAAACTCACCAAGAGTATACTCACCTCCATTGTCCGACTTGAGTACCTTGATCTTCCTGCCTGTCTGATTTTCCACAAGAGCTTTGAACTCTTGAAACCACTTGAAGACCTCGCTCTTGGTCTTCAAGAAATAAATCCAGGTCTTCCTGGAGCGGTCATCAATGAATAAGACATAATACTCAAAGCCACTCAAGGGCACATGAGACATTCGACCACTCACATCGGAATGAATCAAGTCAAGGATCCCTGTCGCCCTGGTGTCACTGCTGGGTAAAGGAGATTTTGCAAACTTCGCCATAGCACATCCTCTGCATACATCAAGGTGATCAGAACTGAAATATGGCACACCAATGGTGATCTCCCGCAATGTCCTCAAGGCCCCATGATACATGTGACCCATCCTGTGATGCCAAATCTCACACAACTATGAACTGCTAGATCTGCTATCGGTCCTGTCCCTGGTACTACTGCTCAATGCCATCAGAGCCTAAAATGAGAACTTGTACACCTTAGCATGGCACACTCCAATCACTCTAGCTGAAGCAGCTGAAGTTCCCCTAAGATATATGAGCACCTGCCCATTCCTAAACAACACCTCATACCCTCTGTCCTCAAGTGTTGAAATGAATATCAAGTTCTTCTTCATCCCAGGCACATATAGAACATTTGACACTCTCAAGGGAGGTTTGGGTTCCCTATCAAATGTTAATGTTCCAACACTGATTGCTCTAACAATGTTGTCATCACCAAGTACTACCTCCATATCAGTATCACTTTTTGATAGCTCTAATAAGTACTTCCTGACTCTCGTCATATGACGAGAAGTGCCATTGTCAACATACCAAACACTAGAAGATGCTCTGCTAGTAGAAGTGCACACTTCCTCTGAACTTGTATGGCAGGTGATACTGCACTGGAGGCCTCACAAGCTATGAATCCAAACTCTCGATCAAAGCTCTCTGAGAAGCCCTCTATTTTTGCAGAAGATGCCATGGTTTTCTCTTTCCCTTTCTTGTTTTTCTTCTCTAGACACACAACAACATAGTGTCCCATCTTTTGACAATTCCAACATTTGATTTTGGAATAGTCCTTTTCTTTGCTCTGCTGCTTGCATTTACCTTTTCCTTTGCCTCCACTAGTGGAAGCTCCCTTCTTTGATTTTCCTTTCTTGCCTCTTGCCAACAATGCCACATTATCATGCTCCTCCCCCTATTTGGCTGCCCCTAGATGGTTCTACCTGATTTCATTTTGAATGCAATCGTCCCACAACCTTTCCCATCTGGGAAGGTTCTCCTGTGCGACAATACCATCTACAAAACTCTCCCAAGACTTGAGAAGTCCATGCAAAGCTATCCTCACCAACTCAGTGGGTGCAATGGTCTTTCCAACGGCTGCCAACTCATCTCTCACCAAAGTGATCTTGGTGAGATATGTTGTAGCACTTTCAGTCTTAGCCATTCTTATGGCCTTCAGTTTCTCCTTTAGGACCATCTTACGGTTCTCATTTGAGCTCTGGTAAAGCCTAGTCAAGGCAGTCCACATTTCATGTGCATAAGTCTTTCCTCTCACATGAGGAATGACATTATCTTTGACTCCATCCAAAATCAGTCTTTTGGCCTTAGCATTCTTTTTAATGAACTCTGCTAACTGTGCTGGATCAGAAGGTACTGCTACTGGATGCTGGGTGGTATGTACCATAATGCCTCAGACCTTGGCTTCCTCAAAGATACTTTAGATTCTTTTCCTCCATGCACTATAGTTACTCTGCTAATTTAACCTGTCTTCAACCCTCAATCCCAAAGACATGATTCCCTGTCCTATAAAACTGAAATTTCAAATTTGGGTAAAGGTTTTCAGTTTTCTGTGTAAATATCAGACTGTTGTAATTTACACGCTGCTGTCCCAAAATGCAATTTCCAGCCAACTAAGCTATGATACCTAGTTAAATTTCAGTCCGCATCTCGGTTATCAGTTTTCCCTTATCACTCCATACATATAATGTTAAATCTAAGCATGATAAGAAAACACTAAAATATGGAAATGACATTTATTTCTGAAAACACAAATTTAGAGATTTTACTACTATTGGAAATGCACAGAAAAATTATAACAGCCACAGAAAATAACACAGTGATTTTTGGTCAATGTGACCCTGGAAAAACACTCTACAACCCTTGGGGAAAACCAGTTTGAGAGCTCTTCTTTATTTCTGAAAAACATTTATAGAGAAATTGAAATACACAGAAAAATTCCAGCGTTTACAAAAACCAACTTATCTCGATTTCCATGCATAAACTCCACCTCAAAAATCATGCCAACAGAAAAATCAGTTCAGCAGAAAAATTACAGCAATAAATGCTGTACATTCTGCCTCAGTTTTCGTGCCCAAAAGTTAATGTACGGCCGTATGGAATGTACAGACTGTATGGAAATGTACAACAAAATATCCTCCTTGAAATTCGTGCCCAGCTTTGCCTGTTGTCTTTTTCCTCGAAATCTGTGCCATCCCTCCTTGGAATGCATGCCAAATAGCTGCTGTATGGACTGTTGTCTTGGAATGCGTGCCAAAACTACTGCTATACGGACTGTTGTAAGTGACTCCTTGGGATGCATGCCAAGGTTTGTTGCTCTCCTTCACTTCCTCCTTGCATAGAAAATCTCCTTGCTCTATCTTGCCTTTTCTCTAAAAAAAAACTCATGAAAGAATGAATGATTTTTTCTTCTTTTCTCCTTTTACCCTAACCTAAGTGACTTTGGAGTGATCCCTAAATCCAATCGCTGAGATAGCTTTAGATCAAGGGCTGAAAATAAATGCACATTATTTTCACTTTTTCTATTTAATCACCCACCCACTTAAATAAAGACCCACTTAGCCTTTTATTTCCATAGTCACTTTTTCACTTTCTAATTCTTCATTGACTTTAATAAAGTCACTTTTAAATTAGAATGTAACTTTATCACTTATAAAGTCACTTTAATATTAGACTGACTTTACCACTTGTAAAGTCACTTTTAGGAGAAGAAGTACAATAGAGTGGGCACTTTTCCCTAGGAAAAAGATCAAAACCATGGGGAACCACTTTTCCTCTGGTACCCAAAATTTAACAATCCATTGATATCTGCAGGCTTCTGGTAGAGAATCATCATAGTAGCAGGGTTATTGAAAGTCTATTAAATGATGACTATGATGGTTGGTATGTCAACATTCTAAGCACAAGAAGTACTTAGGAACTATGTTCTGTGATTAATTCCATGACAAAATTCAACAGGCAGACGAAAAGGCAATAATGCGTGTCATGCAAAGAAACACTTAATTGGTATGTGCACCAATGACAGGGACATGACTGTTTCGTGTTACTGATTTCTGGACCAGTTTAGGTGAAATCATTGTGGTTGAGGGTTGAGGTGGTTTGGCCTTTGGAAGCCCTAGTTGGTTATGTTTTAATTTATCCCATGAGATCTCACATTCACGCTTGGAATATGGCATATGGGTCATTGGCTGAAAGAGAGATTTGGTTCAGCCCAATCTATGGTCGGGTGGTACATGGAAGTCCTTGACTTGGTTGGCATTTGCATATTTTAGTACGAGTTATTTTATTATTGTTATCAATGAGCACATGTACTGGTTATTGTGTTGATTGTATGACTGGTTTTTCATGGATTCATTCTTGTTATATGCTAGTTATAGGCTTGGTTAATTGATGTGCGCATGTTATGGATCCTATTCATGAATTGATAAGTTATTGAATGATTTTATGAATGCATGGCCTAACAACTGTTGTTGCAACTAGTCTAAGAGTTAATTGAGCCTTCTTGATGATTCTCTGATGAAGTTAAGAAGAGATTGAACACATATGCATTCATGACCTGCATTCATTTGACTAAATGTTCTCGTGTGTTTGGTAACTTCTGAGTAAGATATAACCTTAGTACTTATCATATATACTTTTCATCACCTTATACTTGATTTTGGAAAGTTCTAGGTTGTTCTGGGCAGTGGCCTATAGGCTAGCCCTAAAAATGTGGCACTAATATTGTGGCCGCATGCATGGAACTAATCTAACTAATTTGTACGTTATATAGTCGTATAAGTAAGTTATTAATTACTTGTAGGCTGTATAGCACATGATAATGCTTGTAGGAAAGGTCTGACAAATCATTTTTTTTTCTTTTCAATTTTTGATAATGTTAACATGAAAGCTTTGAGACAAATACATAGATAATCAAATATAGTATACACAGGATGGTTTTATCAATAATCATCTAATTACATCAATCCCATCTAACTCTAGATGAAGAGTCCTCTTTGAGCGATATGATACTAGACTATAGCATGTTCTAAAATAGTGTGTACTATTCATCTACTATTGTAATTAGATGGGGATTTTTAGATTTTGAGGCTAATTTCAAGGAAGATGACAGGTTGATCATGATGTAGAATTGACATATTCAAATGATGAGCATGTAGACCCATTTTTCAACATGTTAAACCTACTCTACGCCATCATAACAACCGAGTGATCATTGATGAGATACTCAACTTTGTATTTACAGTTATCCTTTTTGTATAAAGCATAATGGATCATGATTTTAGTCTTCAGATCTATAAGTTGTCTAATGATTTCAGTTCTAATGTTTTGATTCATGAATGGTTTTGATTTTTAACTTTGAATATACTTTTTAAAATTTTAAAAATATTATTGTATTTTTCATATGTGGTGTTTTACCACCATATCTGGATCCTGACTTTTCAAAAATCTGGTGGATCTGTATCTGGAATCTGGATCCGAATCTGGATTCATATCTGTTTCCATTTCCTGGTAACGTATCAAATAATTGAGAATATATCTTCCTTTCCTTGGGTTTTGATCAGGGATTTCAATTTTTTGTTTCCTTCCCTTTTGGATGCTGAGAGGGTTTTATTGTTAGAGCATATGATTAATTGCCAGTCTGCTCATTGTTATTCTCTATCAATTTTCTCCCAGCCAGCCTTATAGTTTTTAGCCTCTGTGGCATCAAGTAAGCAAGGATATTTCTTAAAGTTGAATTTGGATGTTGGAGTCGCTTTGGCTTTTTCTCCACCTAGTTTATTTAAGCAATGCTCTACAAAGACTTGAAGAGCCATGGAAGAAACTGGAGATAGATATGCTGGGATAACAATCCAGTTTCTGCCAATGTAGAGGTGAGTGGGTTATTGTTTTGTAGTCGTTTCTCTGTTTATTTTTGGACCTGCCCAGGTCTTTTGTTTCAGCGGTATGTCGATGTGATATATATATTATTATGGTGAAGTGGCTCTCTAAAGTTTTGGGATTTTGTTGTCTCAAAGTTTCTAGAGTAGCGGTTTTTTCCTCTGTTGTTATAGAATAGATGTGTCTGTGCGCTCGAGACATCATTGAAATCTTCGGAAGTTGATTTTATATAACTGCTATTCAGAGATTTTTAATTAATGAACAAATCTGACATTTTTCCTTGGAAAAGAAAAATATATTCACTCTTGGCATAATTATTTATTCATCTGTAGATTATAATTAAGGATTTACTATTAATCTTTAGTTGGCTGTTTGTTTGCACTCCTTTTGAGATGCCAATTTAACTTTGTATTTTTGTCCTTGATTATGTCGATGATAGTTTTATTTCTCTTTTCGGATCTTGGTTCACTGCATTTATACACACCTTACATAAGGAGATATGGTGCAAGGGAAAAATTGGCAATTAAATTTGGATACAGTTGGATGCATCAGAATATAATCAGAAGCCGTTCTTATACTAAATTGTTTGACTTATCATGTTAAATACTGACCAGACAAATACATCAAAATGAAGTCGAGTGAATACTCAGACACTTTGGATGCTATACCCTGACATGACATCATGAGCATATAATGTGGTCTGTTAATAAAACTTGAAAACTAGTAAAAGCTATTGCTCTTTGCTTTCTACTTATGTTCTCTATGTGAATTTATACCAGCATTCTAAACTTTTTTGCTTGTGATATTTACTTATTCCCTGTATTTGAATTTCAGAACTGCAGCTTCTGTTTCAAGAGCAAGGGAGCAATCTATTGGAATCAAACCTGATATAAATGGGGAGCTTGACACACAAAATTCAGAGAAAAGTGGAGAAAATACCTCTTCACCTGTACCTGAATTTAACTTTGAGGAAAGAGAGGAAGCAAATAAATCTATACTTCAGGATTTACCCCAACAATCCAAAAACTCAGGTTTTGTGCACGAGGAAAGATCCGCCAAAGTACACCCTAGGTAGAGCATTTTTACGGCATTATGGTGGCAATAATATCATGTTCAGATTAAACACATTTTAGTTTCAGTCAAGCTGTGGGAAATGTTATGGTGCACTGCCTAGATAACAGATTATAGTGCAGGTTTATTAATATTATTTATGACTATAATTACTTTGCAGAGAGTCAACTTTGGATGGAGGGCCTTCTGAACAAGATGTAAATGATCGTATCTTACCAAAAATCACAATTGTTAGCATTTTTATGAGTGAACCCTCTCAGATGAACAATGCTTCTATGAAGAGAACTATGGAAGAATTGTCAAGGGAAATAGATGAAAAAAATCAGAGAAAAAATGAATTTGATGAAGAAAAGGATCCTTTGTTTGTTGCAAATGTTGGGGAGTTTTCAGGTTTTGAATCTCCAAGGCCAGTTGTTGGAGAGAGGAAGTAGGATCTACAGTTGAATCAATGGAGTGTCAGTGTTTTACATGAATTCGGAAGAACTGAAATTTTCTGTCAAGATGTCTTTGAGAGCTTATGATTTGCCTATATATGTAAACATTGTTGATGTATACCTGTTTGAGCTACAATCCAATTCTTATGGTCTTTGATCTACACAAAAGAAAATATTTTACTATCAAGATAGGATGGGTACGAGGAGATTCACTCATAGATATAATCTTTGTTGGAACTTTTTTTCTTGTTCAATGCGTTTTCCTTTTTGACATGTTTAACTGCTTTTGTTTGATCCAAAGGGAGCTATGATCCTTGACCCACATTAATGCGGTACACTGATCCACTTTAACATGAAATTTGAAATTTGGATGTCTGCCCTGATTGATGAATGCCTTTACCAACTGTCCATGGGATAATCCCCTTCTTGTTCCATATCTATAAACACTGTTTTCGTATTTGTGTGCCAGAAAACCTAAAACTTTTCTAAAGGGTTCTAGGATTCTATGGGATTTTTATGTTGCTTTTAAGTTTTCATAATGATTTGATTTTGTTCTTACATTGTTAAATATTCTCCATAAAGTAGCTTACACATGTTTGATTTGTAAGCTACTTTATGGAGAATATTTAACATAGTGTTGGCATTTTTGGGATGTGTTGTTGTTGGGCATGTTTCAAAAATGCAATTCTAAAGCAAAAGACTTTTGCAAAAATATGATTCCTGGATGAATGAATACTTAGGAGGATCCACAGTTTTTGACATATCTTCTACGATATTGGTTAATGATGACTTACCATAGAAGAGGAATGCCAAAGTTGTTTTCGTATTTCTGCAGGTATTTTTACAATTTTTTGTTTTATCAGCATAATCTTCTATGATCTAAACCATCTACGGTGATTTTTCTTTTATTTCTATACTTGGTTTGGGTATTTCAACTGCAATGGTTATTTGAATTTAGCAGTCTATTTTGCTGTTTCTCCGACAAACACATATTCTACCTTGGTGTGGATTCTTGTGTTTTTCTGGCTGTCCCCTGCCAATTGTTGTGTTATTCTAGTACCTGTGTCGGAATTGACATGCATTTCCTTAATTTTACGGTTAGACTATCTACCCCTCTTTGGAAATTTAGTTTCTTTGATGACATTAAAGCAATTTGTTGTTGATTTTTTTGTCGCATTGGGAGGTATTCCCGGATGCCAAGAGGCTTCCCAAGTTGGCCAAAAGGAATTA
Organism: Pinus albicaulis; assembly: GCA_034641835.2. Taxonomy (NCBI): domain Eukaryota; kingdom Viridiplantae; phylum Streptophyta; class Pinopsida; order Pinales; family Pinaceae; genus Pinus; species Pinus albicaulis. The sequence continues at coordinate 677,894,268 of CM076573.1, forward strand.
TAAATATTGAAATAATTTTTTTTTGTTAAAGGTTCATGTAGGCTTCAAAAAGCCAAGTCAGCCCCACCATTGGAAGGAGGTGACCCTTGGTCAAAAGGGCACCCATTTGGCCAATATAAATACACATCAAATCATTCATTTTCGTCATCCAATCAACAATAAAGATCTTATCTGAAGCAGTCACACGTGTGGACAGAGAGAGAGAGAAGACCGAAGTTGACTGAGTTGGCCGAAGTTTGATTTTTGTGAAGTTGGACCAAGTTTGACTGTTGACCGAATCAACTGCAGCTCGGATTTCTCATCAGTATGTTGACCGTAGGCTGAGTTGACCTCAGGTCCGAACCTTTCTGTTGAACAGTATTATTAGTGTTGACTTCTATGTTTTGGATTGTTTGATCACAGTTACAAACTAGAATTTTTGATCAGGTTTGACTGGTATTTGTGCATGAGAATTGGCACAAATTTCTAGACAATTTTTGTTGTAAGCCTTACTGAAAATTAAATTCTCCTAATAAGAAAAGTTTGCTCGGTTTTCCTCAAGGTTGGGTTTTCCCAAAGTGAATTTGTGTCTCTTATGTTTGGCTCTCTTTATGATCCTATTGTCTACTGCTATTTTGTTCTATTGTTGAGAATTTTCTATGTATAATTGCTTAATAATTCATGTGAGATAAGATAATTATAAAACATCAGAAGTAATTTTCAAGGTTTGAAAAATCAATTTCTAGTATTGAAAATTGAACATGGTATCAGAGCGAGGTTGTTAAAGAGCATCCCTAAGACGAGACAAGCAAGGTCAATTGAACAACCATTGAAACCAACTATGAGAAAACAAGCCCTAGAGGAATAACTTGATTAACTGTGAGCAAGAGGAAATCTGAAGTACCAACAAGTTCAGTGATGGTGTTTGTCAAAATTGTGGGTAAGCAACAGAGAATGAAGAAAACAAGCTTCAAGACCATGTGGAGAAAGACATTATAGAATCATAGCGTGCTGAGGCCAAAAAAAAGATCCCTCATAAAGACTGCCAAGGAAATTGCAAATTATTAAAAGTTGTGTTCTAGTTCGACATCTGAACAAGGTGAAGAGTTCTATTTGGTATACAAAGATGCATACAGAAGTTTTGGTATTGATTATGGTAAGAGGTTGTGTTATAATGTAACTAATCAAGATTCTGAGGACGCCATATGGAGCGAAGGTCACCAACCTAGAATACACATACATTGTAACAAAAACAAAATATATATAGTGCAAGTTCGGATGCAACATGATTGGCGTATGTTATGGTTTGAAGCATCTTGTAGCATTATGATTCATGTTCTTGAGTATGAAGAACTTGTGAAGAAAAATAAACACGGCGATCAATTTCTTTTAAGTATGATCATTCATAACTTTTTATGGTTCTAGTCATGTTTCAATGCCTTGGCTTTGGTCATGGTCATAATTGCGAAGAGTCTAGTAGCAAGGATAGAGTTTGAATATGGGCAATTTGAGTTTGAAAATTCAACATTTGACATCACATGCTTCGTAAATTTTATGTTTGGCATTATTTACCATGTTTTTTCTTACCGATATTCGTAGTTTTGAACCAATAATATTGGTGTCTCTATGAGATGGATAATAAATTCATTCACAAAGTGAGTGTGCTTTATTATTTGTAGATTACATAAGTATGATATTCAAGATAAGGTCACTAAATTTTGCAAGACATCTGGTTCTTTAGATAGATGAGCCTTTTATGTGTAGGAAGACCTTTTGTAGAAGAATATACTATTAGAGTAGTTGGGGAGAGGATGCATTTGACATAGGAAGAGACATAGATTATGGTGAGGTATAGATAGAGTGCTCTTACAAATCAATTGCAGAGCCTAGGAAATGTAAAGCATAACTATAGGGTGTTGACCAACTCATAGATCAAGCGAGCTAAGAAAATTTAATGTCCCCATCCGCTTAGGAGACATAAGGGGATGATTCCACTAGCGTAATTAAGTTCCTGTAGGCTAGGATGGGAAAATTAATCAAAGGAACACAATTCTTCTAGTAGAAAACCTTATAAAAGCTAAAGGGGGGGAAATATGACATGGGTCCTAAGCTAATGAAAAATCACTTTTAAATTATGAAGTGAGAAAACTCGCTAAAGTTACTTTATTAAAATAAAATGTAAAGAGATGGAAAAATAGTTAAGTGAGTTATAAAAATGGTTAAAATGATGTGTCTTTCCTCATTCTTCTATTCACTTGAGAAATGAAATTTTGGAGAGATCTTGAGAAAAAGATTAGGGCTTTTGGAAACCCTAATTTTGGTTATAGGTTTCGGTGTGAAACTATACACCCTAGTTGTTATTAGAGTGGAATCACTAATATTTCGACATTGAGCTCAATTTTTAACGAAGATAAAGACAATGACAGGAATACAATAAGTTTTAAGGTGTTATCAGTTGATTTTATATTCTAACTTACGATATTTCATACTATCTTTTCACGGGCCATGTCTTGAGCTATATTGGAGGATAAGCTAATACATCATAATGAGGTCGAATTCTAATATAAAAGGGGGTTGAGTTTCACATCAAAGGGGCTGAGTTCATATCCTTGTTGTTGGTCAAGTATGAGGCTTTGAAGAGGGTCGAGATCAGTCTTTTTGAAGGGGTCGAATACCCTCCCTTGCTGGCTGAGTTTGTTGTTGAGAGAAATCTTTGGTTCTTGGGCCGAGTTGACCCTAAGAGGACCGAGTGGGACTACTGCCATATTTTTTGGGGTGTATGTATCAGTCTGAAGGCTATATCGAGTTCCCTTGTTTGTTGTGTGCTCATTTGGGACATATTATATTGTTGTAGCTACTGATAAATTTATAGTTATTCTGGGGGTTGTTTTTCTGAAGGTTACATTGTTGGAGCTACACAAAGGGGTGACTCATATATTGAAGATTGCTTCATTGGAGTACATACCAAGTTCTTATGTCTTATTGAGCATTGTAATTTCTGTTGTGAAGTAATGAAATAACTGTGTCCATAAAATTTATTATTGATGCAAACACATACTAGTAATGTGTGCATTTTTTAGTTTAATATAAATACTATATTATAGTTTAAAGTGTCCTTGGGAATTTGTTTGGCACCGTGTTTGCTTACTTAAATAACATACAAATGGTGCATCTAGAGCCATATGTACACAAATTGTTTGACAAAATACCTTAGTGTCAAACTCAGCGAAACTCAGAAATTTTAGTGGGACTTTTGAGATATTCCTAGGGGGGTATCTTAGAGTGGTATTAGAGCATGGTCTTGGAAAAATCTGTGGCTTGAAGAGAAATCTATAACATTAGTTTGATGAATTCCGAAGACCACCAATACATTACCTATAAGAGAAGCTATCAGGTCAGAGAGCCACTCCAATTTGGGAGTGTTGGAAATATGGTAGTCATGGTCTGTATTTTCATCATGAAGAAATATAAAATTTTAATTTTAAATTTTGCCTCCGTACATTATTCAAGTCAGCCTCCATTTTATTCAAGTCGATTGGGCCCCTAAGTGGCACCCATTCGAACTCCTTTTGAGATTATAAAAGGGATGATACCGTTTCTCCCTATTTTCGCATATTGATCCATCTCTTAAGAAGATGTGTTCTGCTACACAGTATTTTGTCACCATCGCTGCAATCCCCATCCCAAACAATTGAGGACCATTTCAGTGACCCCTGTGTACTGTTATACATCGCCACAAATGTCATTGCATCCCTTGGCATGTCAAGATCATAATCTCTGTTGATCATTCCTCAAGAAGACCTTTAAAAACGTATCATTTTGGGTCGGCGCTGGTAGGTTGTTATGTCTTGCACCCAAGAAGAAATTAACACTGGGCCTCGCGGCCTTTGGCGCTCTTTCTCAGAAGGGCACCCGCACCGAGCTGCTTTTGGAATGTTTTTTAAAATAGAAACAAAGCTTCCATGTATAATAGCTTCGTGAGTGGAGTCATCATGGTTTGTTCGACTGAATCAAGTCGATTTTCTCCCTTTGGCCTATTAGTTCTGACAATTGTGCAACTACCTAAAGGGATAGACCTCTCCCCACCTTATGTGGGATCCCAAACTTCCTCCTCCTCTCCTATAAATTCTTCTTCCTCACATTGATTTATCTAGCTGAACAATCATTAGTATAGCTGGTGTGTTGAAGAAAGCATAGAAGAATCCATTGTTGAGAGAGAGTTTAAGCCCATTGCCTCATTGAGTTGAATGTCGAACGAATGCTTGAGACGCACCCGACTGAACCCGTCGAAGGAGATTTACAACGTCAAGGCATAAGGTTGTAAACTTATTTTTCATATATCAATAATACATGATTGGTTTCTAGTTCCAACTTTGTTTCCATTTATATGCAAAGTCTTTAGCTCTCCCTGACTAGCAGAATAGTTGTAGATGAATGTATATGCTTGTATGTTGTCATCATTTGTTTGATCTTTGTGTAGACACATGAACATCGTCACCAACACGAAGCGCAAGGTGTGAAGACAAGTATCGAAGGATCGCTGCCACGTGCCACGAAAAATCATTGGACCAAGGTAGGATATCTGTTCTGATCCATATTTCATTTATAAGATAGGGATTTAGGAGTCTAGCGTGTTCCCTTGTTGCTAGACCCACCATAGGGCTAGAGGGATCGCCTCTATCTGTAGAGGGTATTTGCTTGCTCAACAAGTTAGCGACCATACTAGGGATCAGTGTGTCTCTCGTCTCTCATTGATTCGTTTTGGAATTTTTCTTGTCTGTACGAATTTGGTCGTATTGCCATTTCTTCGCTTTGTTTTTCTTATTTGATTGTTTCAAGCCATCTCATCCATTCTCAGGGTGATAAGCCTGCTCTTTTATCAGCTCTCTTTTCTCCTTTCTTTGGTTTCCTTACTCGGTGTTGTTTTTTCCCTAACAATCGCGCCGATTGGCACGGGTTACCTATTTTACGGGTGCGTTCAGCGCAAATTATTGCTGAACAGTCATGCCAAATCCTATAGGGTTGGGTTTAGGCCTCTTTCTTGAGTTTTCCAGTGCATCTTACCCTCTGGATTAGTTTTTCCTCCTTGGATTAGTCCACTTGGATTGTTTTTGACTTCCCTGTCTCGTTCTTTTAGATTAATTGTCTCTCATATGATCAGTGTGGTTTCTCATCCTAGGGTTTCTGGTGTCTTTGATTGCTTGTTCGGCCACATGTTCACTGAGCTTCCGAGCTGTGTATGAGTCAGTTTAGTCTTTCATTTTTCAACTTATTGTCTGATTTCTTCGTCTTTTCTCTCGATTCTACATATTGTAGGATTGTCAAACTATCATCATGGTGTCTGTTTGACCCCCCATCTGTCATCCTAAGCATAGATCACATTGTTCATTGAGTCGATTTGAAATTCCTTTCTCTGCATGAAGGAATGCCTGTTTAATTTTGAGTGCGTTCTGTATTCACTTTGGATTGGTCCTTTTGTGTTTTGATCACTTCATTCATATCACTCAAAACTAGTGTTCGTTTTGTCCTTTTAGTGTACAATTGCATTATTGCTTCTCATTCACATTAAAGAAAAAAATTTGCATTCTTTATCTCTATCGAAAAACAGAAAGTACTATTTTTCATTAGTAACTTTCTCACTCAAAAGTGAACAACAAGAGAAAATCCTTTCGTTTTCTACTTTGGTTGTGTTAGTAGCATTATGAAAGTCATTCTTGCATTCGATTGATTACTGCTTTGTTGTGAGCTTCTATCCTTCTCTTAGCTAGCTTTTCATCGAATCATAATGATATTCTTTCTCATGTAGTTGTGCATTAGAGATTTGAGATTACATTTGGTAAGGCCTTGAAACCGAAACATAATTTCAATATAAACTTTAAAATGAACTCAATCAACCTAAGGAAGCATTGAAAATTAACGCTCACATTTAGAGGTCTAGGCCAGTGACGTGTTCTGGCGTCGTTAAACCTAGAAGCTGTCATTAACCATCTGGCATTAGACAACACTAGCACGAACTTGTGCTCCATGTACCACCATGTATATAAAGGGAGACCCTCTTAGGTTGCAATCCTTTACCCATAGGAAGCCAAGTCTACCGCCCTGTAACCGTGATACACCGAACACAACATTCTAGGAGACTACCTGTATGTACGCTAAGTCCTTGGTCATTTCTCTTTCATTTGATCACCAAGGTGTATATTGCAGTTCACGGGAGCTTGGTACACCCTCTTGCTTAGAGTTCATGAGTAGTCATTTTGATCTTTCTGTGACTTTAAAATTTGAAAAGATCATCGAGCACTTGTTCTTTCAAGCTCGTCCAAACTGAAAGTGACTAGAGTCACCTTTTGCCCTTTTCTCGACTCTTAAAATATGAAAAGGCAGAGTTTTGTTTCAGTGTCATAAAATTAATTACCCACGATTACATGCCCATTAAAGTTATTTTCTTGGCATGTTCATAGGTAATTCCTTAGTGATTGGTCTGAAAGCCTCGAATTGATCATCTCTTTTCTCTCCTTCTCTTTGAGACAAAGTCACGATGGCGGAACCACCAATTTCGTCGTCCTCTTCATTACCTCGTAGTGAAGAACCTTCCCTTGAAGTTTCTTCAGAGACATCTCAGTCTGTGGGGACTCGAGGCTACTGTCATGCTATTATTCTGAGTATTCAACCTCTCGCAACTCGATCTCCCCCTGAGGAACCATTTGATATCAATTGCCAACCTCCAGACGCTTGGGCCTTTTTGAGGGAAGATCCCCCTCTACCCTCGGAACCACTTGAGTCACCGTTATCACGTGCTTTACGTGTCGCCGCTCGTTGCCTTTTTGCCGAGACCATGTCTTCGTCCGATATGGATGCCATGAGTCTTATTAGTAGTGAAGAGACTTATGTTTCTACGGGAGAATATCCGTTCCCTCCAGAGAATTTTCCTCATGTCACGGCTCAACCTTCCTTTCAAACTTCAACTCTCCCGGCTGGTTATCGTTCTGAGTTAGTGAATCTCTGGTGCTACATCTTTGTATCAGAATCTGCTATGATCTAGTACAACGACCTCTTCTACAGGGTCGTTCGTGTCAGGTCCATCCTCCTCGACTCCCATTGTTTCGACGATGGTTACATCTATCCCAACCTAACCCACTATTTGTGTGGCTTCCTCCACACCATCCGCTAGTGTGATTCCATCATTGCCATCATCTTCTGCTGTTAGTGGAACACTTCCTTATGCTTCTGTGGTGTCTGTTAGACCTGTTGTGAGTGGATCACAACCTCAAGTATCGGGAGTCCATCAACCTATTGGTAGTGCACCTATCTCCTCTAATCCTATTCCTGGAGGTTTGATGTACGACCAATATATGACGGCCATTCAATAACATAATTACTTCCCCTAGGGTTCTCATCAGGTTCAAGCTCCCATCAATCCTCCACATTACTACGATGAGCATAGAAATCACATCTATTACCATGGGCTCGTTCCACACAGTCCATTGTATGTTCAAATGCCACAGATACTGGTTAACCCCAACCAGTTTACGTTGCTACAGGGACAACCCTATGGTCCATAAGGACAACCCTCTCAGGGACAACCTTTAGTCCAACAAGGACAACGCTACGGTCTTGTCGGTCAACCTTATATTCAGCAAGGAGCACCTTATGCTTCTCAGGGGCAAACCTATCTACCTCCGGGACAACCTTTTGTGCAACCGAACCAACCTTACGTTCAACAAGGCCCATCTCTTGTACAATAAGGCCAACCCTCCATTGGTCAGCCAGACCAACCTAGTCTTCAGGGGAAACTTGGCTCATCTCAACCTTCAGGTCAACTTGGTCTTCAGGGGTAGTCTAGTCCACCTCAGTATCTAGGTCAACCTGCACCCCAGGGATAGCCTATTCAACCTCAATATCTAGGCCAACCTGCACCCCAGGGACAACCTGTGCAACCTTAGGGCCCACCTTTCATTCCTCAAGGTCAACCTTCGACGGTACAAGGTCCGCCCCAAGGCACTGTTTACATCCTGCAACAAAATCCATATGTTGCTCAAACAGGGCCTCAATGGTTCACTCAGAATCAATACCTTGGTCCCCAACTGGTTTATGGGCAGAATTATCAAAATTATAACCCCTATTGACAAAATCCCCCGAGACAGAACATATGGGCTCAGAATTTCTCCCAGCCTGGTTGGAACCCCAATACTAGTCTCTATCAAAGGCCTGCAATGCCTTTCAACCCGCAATTGCCATTTCTTGCTACGCTGGAACTGCCCGATGTGTTGAAGTTAATGAATGATCCCATCCTTCATAATCCATATTGGCTACAGTTCCTACCAAGATCTGTGGTGATTGTCCCAAGTTTGAAGGCAAGTCCGGAGAAGACCCCTAGGTGCATGTTATGGCATACCATCTATGGTGGTCCTCTAACTCCTGGGTTGATGATTCAATTCGTTTACGTCTTTTCCAAAGGACTCTCACTGGTGCCTTTGCAAAGTGGTACATCGAATTCTCCCGCGATGTCTTTCAAGATTTCAACTCTCTAGCCATGGAATTTCTCATGCACTTTCAATTACCATTTCGTTATGAAACTGGGACACACCTTCTAACATCCTTGAAATAGGATCAAGCTACTCATATCTCCAATCATATTCATGAATGGAGGCAAAGTTGTCGTCTGATCAAGTTTGAGATCTCTGATCAACTGCTGACTGATTGGTTCACTACCCCTTTTATTAGTCCGATTGCTAAGGACATTGCTATGGGGGCATGTGTTACTGAGGAACAAGCCATCGCTCGTTCCTAGTACCTCGATCTCGTGTACTCTCAATCTGGCACGCTGTATGAACTCTTGCCCGATGCTCTACGACATGGAACTTCCAAAGCACCGATGACACCATCCGTCGACGGTGTCATTGGTTCTGTGTCTCAGATTTCTTGTAAGTCTTCTCCTAATCCTACGAAGCAAAAATATACTTCTTCCACTAACTCTGCTTCTCAGCCACCTCCTAATCTTGGCAAGACCGCAGAAGTGAATGCCGTCTAGTCCACCCCAGCAGATAAAGCTTCCAAAGGTAAGAAAAATGGTAAAGGAAAGGCCAAAGTCGATACCTCGAAACATGATTCTCCTAAACCCATTGTTGATAATGGTTCGAAACGTAAACCGAAGTACCATTGTCTGATATGTGATGATGAGCACTACACCAAGGACTATCCATGATGGGCCGAGGTGATTCGATTACTCAAAGGCACCCAATGAACTCCGGTTGTTCTTAAAGAACCATTCCCATCGCAACAAACTCAGATGGTGGAGCAACCTTAGTCCTTAGCCCCTTTTGGCTCTCAAGTTTTCATGATGAATGGTGCTGCACCCATATCTATTGCTACCAGTTCGAAAGATTATACCGAACCGCATCAGGCAGCAGGGAAAGAGATCGCAGATGGTCCTACTCCCCCGCCTGCTTCTAGCCCTCTTCATATTGAAAGGCCCAGTCCTGAGCCCGTTGTACGACCACCCTCGAAAGGCATGCTCTGTAAGTCTTCCTATAACCCAAACGCCCGTGCTGCTTAACATTACAGTACTGTTGAGGATTTGGCTTAGGTACCATCTGCTATGTCTGCATTGGAAGTGCTTCAGAGCTGTCCATCACAACGTAAGGCTTTGATATCCTCTATCGGAGGGGTGGACCCTGCCAATTCAAGCCTTATCATCTTTGATCTAGAAAATTTCATTCCACGTCTCCCTCACCAGCTTGCACTGATTATCCAAGTTGAGATTAATGGTAAGAATATCGATCGAACGATCGTGGATGAAGGTGCACCTACTTGCATCATGTCCGTTGCATGCTAGAAAGCCATTGGTTCTCCAACCCTCAATCAATCTCCAAACACTTTAGAAGCTTTCGACGAAAGGGAATCTCGCCCTCTTGGTGTTCTCGCCAGCCTACCTATCACGTTGGAGGGGAAAATGGTTAATGTTGAGGTTGAAGTCTTTGACGCCAAGCTCAATTATAATCTTCTCCTCGATCGCAGTTGGACTCACGCCATGCTATGCGTCCCGTCCACTCTCTTTCGTGTTCTTTGGTTTCTGCACGAAGGAAAGCTCATCACTGTCGATCAGTTATCCTTTTTCACTTCCACCTCCTCCGAGAGCAATGTTCCATATGTAGACCATATTCCTACGCCTTATGAGAGCATAGGGCCAAGACTTTTCAAAGATCCCGCCCTTATGGGTCTTTTTTCTCTTCCTTCGCCCAACACTGCTCAAGTCAACATGATCTCCACGTCTTCTGATATGTGGGTTATCCCTTCGCTTGAGTAGGTTGATTCGTTTGGTGACGCGATGCTGTTAAGCCCAATAGAAATTGATTGTTGTGAAGTAATCTCGGCTTCGACTCCTCCTCCCTTCGATCATACTCCTTTGAGTGTGTCTCTCGACATGTATTCTCAATCCCCTTGGCTTGGCGCTTCAGATTCTCCTGATCTGTTGAATGAGACATTTCCCATTGATGAGGCCATCATAGAAATCATGTCTCTAAAGGATCCTCCCTGGGATGATAGTCATCATTGTTCCTCCTTTATGCCTGGCCTTGGGGCCATCTCTACTTATCTTAAGAAATTCGCTTCCCAAGATTCTTCCTATCCGCTTCAAACACCCATCTTGACACATGAAGTTTTTGCGGAAGGTATCTTGGGGAAAATTATGCAAACGATGCCTATTGACATCTCCGTTAAACCCGGGGTTGTCGAGAACATCCACATTGGGGTGACATGCTCTCCTGACCAGATCGAGGTCTATACTAGTCTCTTCCGAGAGTTTCGAGGCGTTTTCGCTTGGTCCTACAAAGAAATGCCCGACATCGATCCAAGTATAGTCGTGGATGAGATCCCTATTTATATTGACACGAAGCTTGTTTGCCAACGTCTTCGTCCCATGCACCCTAAAAAGGCAGCTGCCATAAAGGGAGAAGTTGAAAAACTTCTCAAAGTTGGTTTCATTTATTCGATCCCCTTGACAGATTGGGTCTCTAACATCGTCCCTGTGGATAAAAAACATGGTACTATTCGAGCATGTGTCAATTACCGTGACATCAACCATGCTTGTCCTCAGGATAACTATCCCACTCCTTTCATCGACTAGATCATTGACGAATGTGCAGGGAGTGAGATCCTTTCCCTTATGGATGGATTCTCCAACCAGATTAATATTCTTCTGGATGATCAACACAAGACCGCCTTCATCTATCCATGGGGCACCTTCGCATACAAGAAGCTCCCTTTTGGCTTTAAGAATTTTGGTGCCACATTCCAACGAGCAATGTCATACACTTTCCATGATATTAAGCACATTGTTCAACCTTACCTGGATGACCTTCCGGCGCATTCTGTTAAGCGTAAGGACCACTTGGATCACCTCCGCCAAATCTTTCTTCGCTGTAGACGCTACAACATTCAACTTAATCCGCATAAATGTGTCTTCTGCGTCGATTCCAGTAGACTCCTTGGGTTTATCGTTTTTGAAGACGGAATTTGTCTCGACCCTCTTAAGGTCGAAGCTATTTTCAATCTCCCGTCCCCTTCCTATTTACATGAGTTGCAGAGTTTGCAAGGGAAGCTAATTTCTTGTGCCATTTTATACAGAACTATGCTAAAGTAGTCAAAGGATACACACGATTTCCTAAGCAAGGCGTCCCATTCCTCTAGGATGAGATTGCCCAAAAATATTTCGATGTGCTGAAGACATTACTCGTCAATGCTCCTCTTTTGCGTCTACCCAATTACCATTGCGACTATTTCCTCTTTTTGGCTGCCACATTTAGCGCTATTGCCATGGTTCTGGTACAAGACGACGACAATGGCAATGAGCACGTCATTTATTATTTGACCCACAATATTCTCGATACAGAAACACGTTATGCACATGTCAAGTAATTGGCATTGGCCACTGTTCAAGCCGTCCAATGTTTTCACCATTATATTTTACTTTGCACAGTAACCGTGATTTTTGATTGCAACCCCATGACCTATATATTGACTCGACAATTGCTGGGGAGAAAATACTTGAAATGGATAGTTATCCTCCAAGAGTTCGATTTGGAGTTCACCGCTAAATCGAAGAAATCATTGGTTTTGCCGATTTTATCTGCTCTTTACCTTCTACCTTTACTCCCTTTGGTTCTGAGGAACACATTCCAGACGATACTCTTTTTCTAGTTAGCACCCTTGATCCATGGTACGGTGATATCATCGTTTATCTCTAGACTTCCACCTTCTGGTTTGAGTTTACGAAGGATGCTCATCGACATATCCGTCATCATTCATAACCCTATCACATAGTCGGAGATACTCTATACTGCCTCGAAGCTGATTCCGTTCTCCACCGATGTTTAACCCTCGAGGAAGCTGAAAAATTCCTCAATGATTGCCATTCTGGTGCCTATGGTGGTCACATGTCTGGGTATGCTACTGCTCAAAAAATATTTCATGCTGGATATTTTTGTCTTACCATTTTCAAAGACTATATTGTCACTGTCCGTAAATGTCACGAATGCCAGATTTACCAGTGCAAGATGTGCGCGCCACCCACTCACCTCCATCCCATCATTACCGTTGGTCCCTTTGCGAAGTGGGGCATCAATTTTATGATGTGTAACCCTCACTCGACCGAGGGGCATCTTGATATTGTCATAGCTGTGGACTACTTCACTAAATGGGCTGAAGAAATGCCTACACTCACAACTGACGGTAAGACGACTGCACAATTTCTTTTCAATCATGTGATTACCAAGTTTGGTTTCCCTCAAGCCATTGTCACTGACCATGGCTCCCATTTTCGCCATTATATGATGGCTGAGTTGACTACTAAGTTGGGTCTGCGTCATGACAACTCAACATTGTACTACCCCCAGGCCAATGGCCAGGTTGAAGCCGTGAACAAGATCTTAGTCACCATGCCGTGAACAAGGTTTTAGTCACCATGCTTCATCGTACGATTGGGATGCACAAGTCCAATTGGAATCCCATGTTGTTCTTAACTCTCTGGGCTTACCGAACCTCAGTGAAGGATGCAACTAGATTCACCCCATTCCAGCTTGTTTATGATCTAGAAGCTACTCTTTCGATTGAATGCGAAATCCCTTTTCTCAATATAGCTGTTGAATTACTACCTAACACCTCACCGGAGGAAGAACATCTTCTATATTTGGAGAGGTTAAACGAAACTCACCGCTTTGCTGCTCTAGTCATAGAAGCACAGAAAAAGCGGGTCAAAGCTCACTTTGATTAGACGGTTTCCCCTTGTACCTTTGTATAAGAAGACTTAGTCCTCTTGTATGACCAAGCTCATGATAAGCTGGGGGCAGGAAAATTCAAACCCATGTGACATGGGCCCTACATTGTTAAGTGCGTTTTGCAGAACGGGGCCTATGAGCTAATTGACTATGAAGGCTATCCCTTGAATTAGCCCAAAAAGGGGTTGTACCTCAAAAAATATTATGCATGAGTCTCTCGTGCATGTCCTTCTATACATAAAGTGTGTTTTTCATTTTTGTACATTTTTTGGCTTGGTGTGCTTTGCAAGCAGTTTTTTCCTGCTTATTGTGTCTTTACTTACTGTGCAGATGTTTGTCACTCCTTATGTCGGTTTCGCTGATGGTGCCTCCCACAGTACCCAAAATCTATCCTCTGTGGCCTGGGTGATTTATGATCCTAACGGTGAGTTGGTAAACCTTCAAGGTATTTGTCTAGGACGTACCACCAACAATGTCACTGACTACAGTGCAGTCATTGAACTCTTAATCGAAGCTGTTGCTCTCGACATCCGTGAATCAATTGTAAACCTAGACTCTCAGCTTGTTTTTCTCCAACTCAATGGGTATTATTCTGTTAGAAACCGTCATATTTTAAGGATGTATTTGCATGTTCGTCTGTTAGAAAGGAATTTTGATTATATCACATATCAGCATATTCCTAGAAGAATGAATACGTTAACTGATGCAGTAGCCAATATTGTATTAGATAGACATTTGTTGAATTTGTAAAAAGCATTCATCACTGCATAATAAGATTTAGACAAGAAAATAAGCACACACACACACACACACACACACATATATCGATTGTTTGCATCTATGTGCATCATAAGTTCAAAAGATATGTGTTTTTGGTTACATCCTAAGACATCATGTCTCTAAAAAAATATGCAGAAATAAACCTAGGCGTCTAATCCGCATGCTGCTCACGATAGAATGTCACTGCACGCACGACCCACCTTAGTAATCAGTGGATGCGGTTAGACACCACTGCAGTGTGTCTCTAATACACATGAGGAACATCCTCGAATCTCATGTAATCTGGGATCTCGCTTGTAAGTCCCTGCAAGTTGCACACAATCTCTTCTTCCTCGCTTCCCTCACCTTGAGGGGCTACCTCGAAATTGCGTTGGACCCTTCGTGCTATGGGGGACATCCCTGCAAGTCTCTTTGGGCCAACATCTGCAATGCATGGATAAATATTAGAACATATATAAACAAAAAAGTCATAATACTCATAAAAAAAAAGAAAAAAAAAAGAGTTTTTACCCAAAGCTTCATCCCAGTCATCTCCTTCTGGGAGTGGAAGGTTCGGATCACCCATGAAATCAGTACTGGTGCACGACCAGTCCTCCACTATGACGAGCTGTCAGCAGAGCCAGTGGAAGAATTCTGGCTTCCATGACATATGTTGACCACCTCCTAATCGAGACATCTGTGAAAAATCCTAGATCTGGATTCCTACTCCAACAAATCTGAATTACTTCTCCTATTATTTGATAATTATTTCATTAGATTGAAATATCAAAGTAATCACTGAAGCAGTCTACACAAATAATAATGTGGAATAAATGTAAGTGCTGAAACAATTTGAACAAAACTCAATGAAAACAACCACATTGACACAGTTATTTTTGGAATAAGTCCTCGGAAAAACCCAACTTGGGAAAACCGGTGCAACAGATCTGAGGGTTTGTATTATTAAGCAGCAGAATCTTGAATACAACTAGGGTGCCAACATTCGACAAACACTTTAGAGAAATATAGAGAGCAAAAATGACTGTGAGATATACCTCACTCAACAAGTCTATCGCTGATCAAAACAGTGTTGATGAGGCCCTCACTGCCTCTGCGTGATTGCTTACGTTGGATCTGCGTAAGCTTGCGTAGGCAAGCTAGAGGGACTGTGTCACCCCTTCCTGTAGCTAATCTGGCTGATCTGAAGCTAGATCTTGGACCTCCTGGTTCAGAACCCCAACCTCTATCTTTCTTTGGACTGACTCCAAGAGACACTGCGCTGGCTCTGCGTGATTTACTACAGTAATTGCGTCACCCTAGCCAGAAACTGCGTTGTCTCTCTCCTGTGTTGATGCTACCTTTCTCTTAAATGTATCCTTGGCCCTCTTGACCAATCTTTGCTTTTGCCCCTCTCCGGATCTGATCACTGAATCAAATCACTTAGCAAACCCAACCCTAGTGATTTGTTCTTGATCAAAAGCTGTGTCTTCTCACACAAATTCGAAAATGCTCAATGGATCAAGTATCAAGTGTATTTTCCATAGGCCCCTCACTCTCCTTCTTATAATCTTCCATTGACTTTTCAACGACCAAGATTAAAACATAATCAAGGGCTAAGATTAACTTGGAGGTGATCCATGAATTTATCTAGAAGATTCACACTTGATTTAATTAATACCCTTTAATTAATCAAATTCCCTAAGTTTAGACTTAGGAAAACATTAAAAAATGATTAATTAATTTAATTAAATCATCTCTAAGTGGTATTTTCCAAAAAATTTTATGGGTTTTATGGAATACATATGTCTTAGCCTATAAACAAAGTTACAAGGCTAGAGCACATCTGATGCTACCATAAATCAACATCATCAACTTTTCCCAACAAACTATCCATGGCTCTCGTACTTGTGGTGTAGGGACTATCACCTCCTGACGTTGGACAACTGTTCCAGGGTGAACGGTATTAAGATAGACCCATATCTGAATCAGGGAAAATTTTAACGATGTAAAATTATCTTGAAGTTTAAAACATTGGTGAATCTCACTAGTACATAATATGTAAACTATAAAATGTTTATTGATATATTTGTAAATTTATTCAAATTTATAATGATTTTATATATAGTCTCTATATAATGTTGGCGATTTTTAAGGTAAAATAATTTATATTGTAAAATTTGGGCGAATTATTTTTAGAAAAAATAGAAATTGGCGAATCTTTTTTTTGGAAAAAACATGGAAAATTAGCCCACCTGCAAATATTAGCCCCTAAAATTTTCTATGATTCGAATTGTTTTAGCTTGCCATTATTGCACTTCGTTAAATAACGCTTCAAGTTGATTTTACGGCTTCTGCCCAATTGTAGATGGTTGGAGCCATGCAATCCACAACAAGTTAAAGCTGTGTCTTTGTAGCTTTGTGGGGAGCCTGAGATCCAGCGGCCTGAGTTATAGTGTGTAGCACTACCCGTAGTGCCAAGTCAGGTATTGTCTGAATATCCACTTTTCGGCTCTTTGATCCTTTCTTTTCTCCTGGGTAGACTCTGTCTATTAGCATGCCCATGCTCTCACCAAGGGACCAAGTACCTATCAGGATCGGTTTCGCTCCCCTCTGTGACAATCCAGTGATGAAATAAACATCAGACTTTTCTATCTCCAACTCTTGGTCATGAATCATGAATATTTCTTTATCGGTGTCCCACACACTAATCAGGTACTGCAATAGTTACAATTAAGCTCATAGAGAGGGTCAAGAAGAATTTCAAGAGCCCACAATTTCTCAGGGCATCCATACATGCATCGTTTCCCATGGCTTGTTCATCTTCCTCCCTGTGCTCTTGTTCTTTCCACTCTATGACCATTTTGGCTATTGATTTCCCTGCAAAATCATAATTGAGGCTCATATTAGCCACAAAATTGACATTTGAACCATTTAAATCAATCATTTTAGGAGAGATTTTATGCAATTTTTGGCTGCGACGATTGGCGCTTCCCCTTCGAAATTTTATGCAGTTGGGCGCGACCTCGTGCCCGGAACCCGTGCCGACCGCCGCGACCAACCCATGACAAAATCCCCCCCCAAAATGCATCAAAAAAATAAATGCAGGAATGTCTTAGATGGGGGAGAGAATGAAATATTTTGGAAAGAAAAGCAGATTCTTGAATGCCCTCACAGATTACTGACTGTCGGCTCACGAGTTCCGCATTAAAAATGGTAAAGTGCTCACGAAGGTAAGAAAAGGTGAAAAACAGTGTTTTACTATTTACATCATTTCTCACTTACAGAAACCTAGTGAGTTTTAAAGCTTATTTTTGATTATTTTATTGTTTTATCTCGAAAAATGGGTTTCTGGATACATTTCTTGTTGCTAATGGGTCTTTAAACTATGACAACGAGTAGTGGCAGTTGTATTTTATTACTTTTTCGGACTTGGTAACAACACCAAATTCACTACTGAGTCATCATTTGGAAGATTTTGAGGTCTAAAATGGGCCTCCTAAGGAAAATGTACAATCAAAAATTCACTTTATGAGAACCAATCACATTTTAGGGGATGACATCATCCCTAATGGTTGAGGTGGCATTGCTTGAGTTAAAGGTACTTACTTGTCACCTTCTCAATGGTAAATAAAAACTCATGGTTAATCATAGTAGTGCTCTAAGTACTTTTAAAGTCATAAAGTAAAGTACTCATAATAAATGTCATTTCACACTTTTTGAATAAAATAATATTAGTCATTTCATATTCCTTGAAAGAAACAATGCATATCCCTATACATTTGTTATATTATATTATTTTTATTTAGTACATTAATTACATGTTATTATACAATTTAAATAATTTAAATTTTAATTAATAGCATATAATATATTTGAGAATTTACAATTTTATATTTATATTTTATTCTAAGTTATTTAAGAACAGAGGACAAATGCATTGGCTGTTCAATGATAATGACTTTTTCTTGAAAAGCTCATTTTTATTTATAGTCACATCAATACAATTTTTTTATTAATTTTATTTTGGTACAACTTTTGTGTTGAATTTAACGGTTACATGGATTGTGGTGCAAAAAGTGAATTGCAAATTCATAAATACTATTTTATTGGTTTAATTATTATTTTATTATTTCCTTAGGAGGCCCATTTTAGACCTCAAAATTCCCCTAATGCTTTCAGCTCTTTTCTGACTCTCAAAAATTGAAAATATCGCCAAGACTCTTGTCGTTTTGAACTCGTTAAAGGCTTCGAAATGTCATCTACCTAGTATATGTTTACCTCTTTTTCGAGCTGGGACAGATTATTTACGAAAAATGAATACCTTAGTCGAACATGGCTAAGAAGTTCTCTTAGATATTGTTTTCTACCTTTTCAGATCTGTGAGAGTACCTATGAAAATGGACATACTGGAGTTTTGTTTTCCTCTTCTTTTCAAACTCTCTAAACATGAAAAGATGTCGAGTTCTCTCTTTGTCAGATTCGTTAAAGCTTAATGACATCGGAAATCGTCACCATGACGTTACCAAGTTCCTACTTCCTAGGGCTCATAAAATGTACTAGGATGGATTTGTCCGAAGGACAAACTTATATGAAAAGCATATGCTATCCCCTTTAAGCTTGTTTCAAAAAATAATTAGGTCGCTAGAAATGGTGGGGAAAAATGGAACCAGTTCTTAGTCGTGTTGGCAATATGTCACTCTTGAACATGACACTTGTTTGTAGTTCGTGTCGGGTTGGAGACATCCCACATTCGTCATTTTGCCTCCATGGGTTTGGGTTATCTGTTTTGACCTCTCATCTTCTCTTTGCCACGTTACCATGACTTCAGATCCCTTGATGTCAAAAACTGTCAAATTCCGGAGTCATGTCACCAATATGTTCAAGAGAATTTTCCTTCTGCAGTTTTCAACCCGTGATCCTATGTACAGTCCTAATTCACTGTCATCATTCCTCTGTCTCGTGTCGATGATGTGGGAAACATTATGGCCCTCCTTCAATCGGTCACTTCCTGTCAACTTCAGCTCATTCTCCAGGACGCTGATCTAGAGACTCCCTTTTGGTACCTTAGAGTTGCATGCCTCAATGGCAAGTTCTTCGCATTTAATGATAGGTTCTCATCATTGGCCTTCGATCGAGTGATTTCGCGGACGTTTGACTCCAGCTCATTGTTCACATTCCGTGGATTGTACTAGCAGTACCTTGAGAACCATTGTCATTATTGGTGGTCTCTCTCGCGCCTATAATTGAGTGATTTTATTGCATGTTCGAATTCAACTCATTAATTCGCATGCTTGAATTTGTACTTTTTCGGGTCAAGACAGAGCGCAAGACCCTGGGTTTTGTCTGATGAAATCCAGGCTATGGGACGATTTGGTTTATTATGACTATATGCATGACACTTTTGATTGGATGGCTGCGACCATACATGAGTTTATTTGATGATCCTTTTCACTGGATGGCTGTGTCCATACCTTGGATCTCGTTGTATGTACTCTATTATGGATGGCTGCATCCATACCATATATTAATGTATCAGAGATATCAGTTGTACTTGTTCTTGTAGGTTTTCCGACAACGGCGTTTTGGTTTGGGCATGTTCTCATAAAGAATTTCACCCTTCCCTCTCTCTCAGACTTCATGCTTTAGGGGGAATCTGTTACACAATATTTTTGTCACCGTCCTTGCAATCCCCATCCCAAACATTGGAGGACCATTTCAGTGACCCCTTTGTACTGTCATACATTTCCATAAATGTCATTGCATCCCTTGGCATGTCAAGACCATAATCTTTGTTGATCATTCCTCAAGCAGACCTTCAAAACCATATGATTTTGGGTCAGCGCTGGTAGGAAGTTATGGTCTCGTGCCCATGAAGAAATTAACACTGGGCCTCGCACCCTTTGGCGCTTTGTCTCAGTAGGGCACCCACGCTGAGCTTCTTTTGGAATTTATTTTTACAATAGAAATGAAGCTTCCATGCTTAACAAATTCGTGAGTGGAGTCATCATGGTTTTTTCGACTGAATCAAGTCGAGTTTCTCCCTTTGGCCTATTAGTTCCTATAATTGTGCAACTCCCCAAAGGGATAGACCTCTCCTCCACCTTATGTGGAATCCCAAACCTCCTCCTCTCCTATAACTTCTTCCTCCTCAAATTGATTCAGTTAGCTGAACAGTCATTAGTATAGCTGGTTTGTTTGAGGAAAGAAGAGAAGAATCCATTGTTGAGAGAGAGTTTAAGCCTGCTACCTCATCGAGTCGAATGTTGAACGAATTCTTGAGATGCGCCCAACTGAACTCGTCGAAGGAGATTTGCTCTGCAACGTCAAGGCATAAGGTTGTAAACTTCTTTTTCATATATCAATAATACATGACTGGTTTCTGGTACTAACTTTGTTTCCATTTATATGCAAAGTGTTTAGCTCTCCTTCACTAGATGAATGACTGTAGATGAATGTATATTCTTTTATTATGTCATCGTTTGTTTGATATTTGTGCAGATGCATGAACATCGTCACCCACATGGAGTGCAAGGTGTGAAGACAAAGATCGAAGGATCACTGCCGCGTGCCACGACAAAAGCATTGGACCGAGGTAGGATATCTGTTCCGGTCCATATTTCATTTATAATCTAGGAATTCAGGAGTCCAACATGTTCCCTTGTTGCTAGACCCACCCTAGGGCTAGAGGGATCGCTTCTATCCGTAGAGGGGATTTTTCTGCTCAACATGTTCCAGTAAAGAAAGGAAGGCGGGGGTCGAAAAACTCAGGAAACTTGGAAAATTGTGGATACTCTTGTTTTTTATTAGCTATTATGGTATTGGTTTTTCTGGATGTGTTGATGAATTGAACTCTCTCTCATAAGGAAAGACTTTTTTGTGTTTTTACCTTGTGGATTTTTCCTTGGCCTCAAGCCTAATTTCTATGTCTCTTGTTTCATTGTCTCATGGTTATTTTTACTTCTCTTTCATGTTTAATGGTTGATATTTTCTGTTGTATAACTTCTTAATGATTTTTAATAAATTTTATGTAACGCTAAACTGATAATTGAAAGTAGTTATTATGATGAAGAAAATTAGTTCTAGTTTGTGCCTTAGAAATATCAACATGGCATTAAAGCTAGGATGAAGAGCAGATTGAAGAGAAGGACGAATTTATGGAAAATGAAGAAGGCTAGATTTGCAATGACACTTAGGTCCGAACTTTTAATGAAAATTGTGATACATGACCGAACAATTGAATTTCCACGACCTTCGGTCTAGGATAGAGTCTTAAAATCTCTAACACTACCAAACCAAAAATCTCACCAGAACTACTTTGCATAACAGAATATAAACAACAGTAAATCACATATGCACAAAATATAGACAACTTTTTACAAATTTTCAACCCAATTTTGTTATATTAACAACATATAACACAACAGCCTAGGGCTCCCGTACCAGGGATAATGGCCGATTTGTAGCTCTTGCCTCTATTAATGCTCCAAGTCCATCTGGCCACTGAATCTCAGTTATCCAATTCGCTCTCTAGTCATCCCATTCGTTCATCAAATGCACAACACTTCGAGACTCCTGTCGAGTTGTTCACAATTCCACTTATGGACAACTCTCAACTTGCTCACTGCTGCTCCTCAGCTACTTAGGGACTTCAACCTATTATGGTCTTCCTGCACTGCAATGATGAAGACCAACATAGGGCACAAAGGGTTGCCACCTATCACTGCAAGATGACATTCTCCCACAATGAACACCAAATAGGAGGATTGCCCATCATCTGTTGTAAAATTTCTTCTCCACACACAAGTCTCAGGCTCCATAATCCTGCTCCTGGTTGGCCAAACCCTTGAGCTCCACAACTGGCAGGCTAGCAGTCACCTTTTTCCATCAAGGTGATGCACTTCAGCTCCAACATGGACACTATCACCTTTTCCTCCAACCTAACATAAGTGTCAAATCTCATCCACACTTGGTCCTCTCTCACGCTGCCCTCCAATGCACGACAGATCAAGTCCACGCTATAGCATCTGCTCCTAGTTAGGGAATCCCCACACTTGGGAGACCCTTACACATGGTTGTGCACAAACTATACCAATCTGTCCTTTCCTTCTCCAATAAAGGAGCTATTGCACAAATCTAGGCACATCAATATGTTCTAGCCTAGGACACCATCAATCCATCATACATGGGTCCATCTACAACACACCTTATTGCTGTCCTCTTGCCTTCCAATCTGATGTGCTTACTGTCATCTTTCCTACTCGGTGGCCTCCCAAAAATCCACGTGGGCTCCTAAAAAAAACTCCTAAGGCCTCCTCAAGCTACCCATCAACCTGATCGAAGAAATAGTCAACACTTTGAACCAATACTACATTGTTGGTTCTGCTCATAGGAAGATCCTTCACCTCCTTGAAATATCATCCGCATGGCACCAATAGGCTTCAAGTCACGATCCAATCATTGTCAACCCTTGACCCAACACTTCTCCACAAAATGTTGTTGTCCTGCACTGTTTGCTTGCTTCTCCTGCAATTCTGGTTAGAGCACAAAGTTCAACCCTCGATCCTCCACACAATCAACAAGTAAGCCCTTCTAGGGTTGCGTTCCACCTTGGAGAAGGCCATCCCATGCCACATTTTCCTCTAAGGGTTCTATCCTCCCTTGACAAGCCTTAACGCTGCCTCCAGCTACTGGCTATGGCCTAAAGCCTAGCACAAAAACTTGATGTATCTGTGACCTCCTTCAATACATGCCCAAACAACCTCCTCACAACACTTTCATGTCCCTTAACTCCTCAACCTTGTTACCCAACAATAAAAACCCTATAATATCCCTTACGGACTTGTCTTTAGCCCTCAATAAGCCCTTGGACAGTCCACAATCCAACCAAGAACCTCGGCCTCCAAACAGATCTCTACCACGCTGCTTCTCGGCCTCCAATTCAAAATTTCCCCACGTTGTTCTTAAACCTCTCCTTGCTACGGTTTAGCCTCCAATTTCAACGCTATCACTTGGAGAAATCCTGCACAAATGGATGAGTTAAAATGAATCAAATCACCCTCTACTTATAAAAAACAAAGGGGATCAACAACTTCGACTCCAACATGGACACTATCACGATGTCCTCTAGCAAACCATAAGTTTCCAATCTCGTCCACACTTGGTCCTCTTTCACGCTACCTTCCAACAATCCAGGAGAGACCAATTCCATGCTATAGCATATGCTCCTAGTTAGAGCATCCCCACACCTGGGAGACCCTTTCACATAGCTGCCCACAGACTCCACCAATTTGTCCTTTTCTTTTGCATTAGAGGAGCTATTGCACAAATATGGGCACATCAATATTTCCTGGCCTAGGACACCATCAATCCATCATACATGGGTCCATATGCAACAAACCTTGCTACTATCCTCTTGCCTTCCAATCAAATGTGCCTGCTGTCACCTTGGATACTTGGTAGGCCTCCCAAAAATCCATTTGGGCTCCTCTAAACAAATCCTAAGGCCTCCTCAAGCTGCCCATCAAACTGATCCAAGAAACAATCAACACTTTGACTCAGTACTACATTGTTGGTTCTTCTCCCAGGTAGATCCTTCACCTCCTCCCAAGATCATCCACATGGAACCAACAGGATGCAAGTCACGATCCAATCACGACCAACCCTTGACCCAAAACTTCTCCACTAAACACTGATATCCTACACTTTTTGCTTGCTGCTCCTTGAATTCTGGTTAGAGAACAAAATTGAACCCTCAATTCTCCATGCAGTCAAAAATTAAGCCCTTCTAGGGTTGCGGTCCACCTTGGAGAAGGACCTCCCATGCCGCACTATCCTCTAAGGGTCTTGTCTTCCCTTGAAAGGCCTTAACGCTACCCCTAGCTACTGGCTATGGCCTGTGGCGAGCACAACAACTTGCCGTAGCTGCAGCCTCCTTAAATACACACCCAAACAACGTCCTCATAGCACTGTCATGTCCCTTAACTTCTCGGCCTTGTTACCCAGCAATCATGGCCCTAGAACAATCCTTATGGACCTGTCTTTAGCCCTCATTCAACCCTTACAATTCGCAATCTAACCCAAAATCTTGACCTCCAAACAGACCTCTCCCACGCTGCTTCTCGGCCACCAATTCAGAATTATCCCCATGTTGTTCTTAACCCTATCCTTGTTGCAGTTTAGCCTCCAATTTCAGAGCTATCACTTGGAGAAATATTGCACAAATGGATGAGTTAAAATTAATCAAATCACACTTTATTTATACGCAACAAAGGGTCTCCACGAATTAGTGAAGAGACACATCCATTGGCTAATTTTTACATCAAGCCTACATAACTTGAAAACCAATAATTACTTGTCAACTTCAAAAAATCATTTCCTTTCAACGATAACTCAGAATTAGATAAGTCTCATTGCATTAGAATTGTCTCGACAAGCATTATCATCCTCATCCATCACATCTCAAAAAATCATCATGGTTTTGGACCAAACATCAATGGATGAAAAACCTCCAAGCTTGGGTTTCAAGCCCACAAGCCTACTTATGGTGCTTTGACCTCCAACCATCGAACACTGGGTCTTGGAGTACCTCCCAAGATACACAAAATAAACACTCCATATTAGCGAGGGAGGTACTTCCAAGACTGGGAAGTAACCATCGTCATTCGACGACGACACTAGCCCATTGACATCCATCACTGCAGATGAACCCGACAATATCGGTAGTTCCTTTGCCTCATCAAATCTGAAAATGAAGATTTGAATCCTTCATAGGCCTACTCCCTCTGAGGCTAGACTCCCTCTGAGCCTACACAATCTCCACTGGCTGAGTTCTGCAAGAAATGATCCTCTTGGATTAAATACCACTCGTGCAAATCCTACCAATCCCAAATATGCAACACCATGATCTGATGAAGACTTTAGGCCGCCAATTTGTAGTCCATCACATGAAGCCATCTCGATCAACCTGATCTTTTGTATTCCAAAGAAACCCTCGAGCTGTTCCAACCATCCATGAAAAATCAATAGAAGTCCACGATCAACAATATGCCCTATAAGAAATTGTTGTTCACTAGGCTCACCACCAATCCACCAGAACTCCCAGCCCGTCTCGCCATGTAACCTGTCAAGAACACATCTCCATATCTTCAGCTGAATCCTCTGCCACATGATCTAGACATCGACAACTCCCTCTGAGTTGCTTTGCTGTGTGTTGGGTCATAAAGATGACTATTACATGCAACTTCAATGCTTCTCATTTAATTATCAACCTAGGGCAAGTCTTGTTATTTCAAGAGTGTAAGCACAATATATGCAAGTGATACCAAAGGACAATTACTCTAAATTATCAAAAGGAAGAATATCTAATTCTCGAAGTTCAATCAAATCAAATTGGAAGGGAATTATATAATTCTTTTGACTACTCTGTTCTAAGCATATGCATAAATGATTATTCCGGCTAAAAAGAGCAAACTACGATTGAACAACGTACTGTTATGAATAGAACAACAATCCTAATAATTTGAACAAAAACTCTAATAAATTGAACAACAATTGTTTATCTAAATTTTGCAATGGAATTATCTTTTAAATTAATAAATAACATCTCTCTGAATCAAACAGCAACCAGACGCCTCGCAATGATAATGAAAAGATCCAACTTTAACTATATGTAGAATTAAACAACAATCATGCTAAAAATAATCAAACGATTATAAAAGCATTGGGAAATGATGAAAGCATCTAAACAATTATGAAAACATTGATTTTAAGAAAGAAAGAATGAATGATGAACTATTCTAATGAGAGAGAAAGCCATAGCATCTTATGTTCACAATTAACCAATTAAATGATATCTCACGAAATGCATTAGATGACTGGAAACACAAGTTCTGTAATTAAAAATATAGCACAGAAGTAGCGGAGAAACTCCCAGGACTAGGCCTAAAGCCACCAGAAGTCTACCGCTAAGGAAAACTCAGAGATTGAATATTCAGAAACACCAAAATATTTATTAAGTTGGAGATTAATACATTAATACAACTTGAAAATTCTGTCCCAATACGTCTATTACAAAGGAAAATCTCTATGCAGATCTATCTATCTTGTTCGTCTTCGGCCTTTTAAAGGCAAATTCAACAATGGTAACAGTTCCTTTCCATACGGGATCTTGCTTCTCGTGGCTGTCGTTTGAGTCCTCCAAGAATGGATGTGCCTTTCCATCTTCCGCCGGCCCATGGGAGCCATCATGATCCCATTTGGCTCTCTTGTCAGTTGTCTTTCGGTTATCAATGGTTTAGCTGCTTTGGTTCCCTATTAATAAAGATACAACAAGTCAATTTTCCATTGTTAAACATTCCTTTTATCATCAGTTCATTTTGTCTTGACTTTACGTTAATTCCCTTTTCTTTATTTCTAAGATGAGGGGAAATTCATAGAAGTACATAACAATTCGTGTTAAAGATAGGATGATACACACCTTATTCTCGACCCAACATACTCCCATGCTTACCTATTTGTAGGTCCTTGTGCAAACAAATGGTTGAGGTGTAACTGGGTTAGAGAATATGCAAGGTAGACCTCTTCTTTATAGAGTCTGAAGCCATGTTTCTGTCTGATCTTTGCAAAGGTGGAGTTTGTGTGCCCCTCTAGTAGCTCATAATCGTGATGATAATCCTCGGTGGGTACCAGATGAGAGGGCACTTGTATCTGCACCCTATCCATGTAGGGCCTATGTTTAAGATTAGATTGCTGTATAAAAGGAATCTGGAAGCAACTGCTTTGAAGTTTCTGTAACCAAATGGCTCTCTGTTTTTCACATTGTTCGTGGAGGCTAGCCACCTCTGTTTGGCTGCTGCCAAAGATTCTTCCTAAATATCCTCGAAGTACTCCCACCCATGCTGTATTATATCCTTGTGGATAGGTCCTAGTTTAGTCCTTACTCCTTTCCTCTCAAATGAATTTATTTTGCTGAGTGAATAGGTACAGGGGTTTAGTAGGCTCCCCCGTAACCCATAGGACTAGACCATGCTCCCTATTTTGGAAGGTGTTATAGGCTTTAACCCACCGACTCTGGTTCTTGGCAAAAGACAGGAAAGCCTGGATCTGAACGTCCCCTATAAGGGGGTTGGGATTACTGTCACTATCCTCCTCTAGAAATAAATTGTGTAAGTATAATTGACACAAAATATATTGGATCTGCTCATTCTTCTCATTGCAACATTAGATGAATTCTTCAACGGTTTTAAAAGTTGTGGCCTTCCCTGCCCTGAAAACCTTGATTTTCAGTAGTAGATACCGTTCTACTAAGAATAGAGCATAGTTGGTGGCTGGTGCCCTGCACGTTAGTACATTAGAGTAAAGAGAGCAAACCATACTGGTTTGCTTCTTAGCTTGTTCCACCTGATCTTGTGCTTTCTTTACCTTCACCTTTTCTTCTCTGAGTTGGGAAAATGTCTCATCCTTAGTTGCAGAAAGGTCTTTGAATTTCTTCAATAGTGTATGATGTTCTTGTGCGGGTACTAATTCCTTTCTGCATTGTGCTAATTCGTGCTGGATTTGAATTAATTTGTTATGAAATTTTTGATTGGCAGGATTTTCTACTAGGGGAGTGTAGGCAGGTGTCTCCTCCATTTGAGTTTCCTTTTCTTCTGTAAGTTACAGCCTAGTCTGCACAGAAGCTTCAACAATGTCCACTAGGTCAGTCTGTACCTCAATTTCGGTAGCGTCTATCAATTGGGTGACAAAATCTGTTTGGGTTTCTATGGTAGCCAATTCCTTCTTAGGCTTCCGAGCCTTGCTTACTTCCTTCAACTGTTTCTTCAGATGTTTTATTATTTTTCTTAATCTCTTGCAGGTCCTGCTCATTTTCCTTAACTTCTTTTTAGCTGATTTCTCTTCTAGCAAGGTTTTGGCAGGGGATGGAGGAGAAGTGGCTTCGGTTTCAGGAATTGCGGTGCCAGTTCTAAGGTTATCAGTGATGATATTTCCTTCTTGTGCTCCAGAGTTTATTTCTGCATTATCGTTCCGATTGGGTGAGATAATGTGTCCTTCAGGTGTTAGGGGGACTATCTCCATGCTTACATTTTATTCTAAGGGGATGGTGTCTCCTGACTGATTTCCAAATTCAGATATCCCTTCTGCCCAGTCTTCCCTATTCACACAATCACTCTAGGGAGGAGATAAGGCCCTAAAAGCCTGCGATTCATCTTGGTGGGGTAATAGTTAAGAGCTACCAGAGCTGCTAGCAGTGGCAGATTGATTCAACGATTCCTCCTGCTCCTCAGCTTGTCTATATGGGCTTCTAATTTCACGGGATGCCCTCATTTGCTCCAAGACTCGAGGCATTTCTTCTTCATAGTCTTGTAAGGGCATGTTTTTAGGGCTTGAAGGTGGTGTATGGGATGACCCTGCCTCATCTGGAAATTCTGAGGGGTCTTGCAGTGTTGCAGTATTTTAGACCGTCTTCGATTCCCTAGTTCTGAGGTCGAAGAGTGGGCCCTTTTCCCTCTTGCTCTCCTGGGTATGTTTATTCTAAGAAGCTCAATTTATGTTCCGACATGGTTTTCCTTAGGGGCATGCAGGGTAGGATTAACAAAGCTGTCCCAAGATGTCTGTTGTTTGCCTAACTCATGAATGATAATTAACTTGATTAAACCATGGTGGCTGACGACTGCTTGGGGGTTTTTAGCCTTTCTAATTCAAAGAACAGTGTCATGCAATACAAAATTCAAGAAAGAAGGCAGATTAACTGAAATATTTCGTTTAAGAACATCTAACAATTTAAGTTGGCGAGGTTTTACCATGTCTTGGTATCCATCGCATGTGATGTATCTTTGAATGAACACTGCCAATTATTTCCAAGGATATTGTAGGGATGCAGGGTTAATCCCTTTTTCTTTCCGTTACAATGGTTTTTCTGGGTCCTGGTATGCTGAGATTGCTT
The DNA here is from genome assembly GCA_034641835.2 of Pinus albicaulis. Taxonomy (NCBI): domain Eukaryota; kingdom Viridiplantae; phylum Streptophyta; class Pinopsida; order Pinales; family Pinaceae; genus Pinus; species Pinus albicaulis. Next base: position 677,923,218 of record CM076573.1, read on the forward strand.
CTCGTAGACGATTTTTTTCGGTACATATTTCTCCCTCTGCTGGTATTTCGGAGACCTCAGCAATGATGTCCTCTGTGACCAGTATAATCCTTCCTCTGAGTCTGATATGTCCCTCCTGTAGGTTATGCAGGAATTCAACTGCTATTTCTGTGTCAAACCCTTGCAATTTTTGTAGGTATGGAAACCGACCAACTTACTAAAGAATGGTGCGAGGTGCGTCTGAGATTTGGAAGGTTGTGGGTTCATTTCAGAGAGTTTCCTCCCATGGATGATGTGTTATTTGAAATAATTTCTCCCTCTGTCTGCATTTCTTTCGGCCCTGTTGGTTAGAATAAACATTGCATGCGAGAGAAAAAATAAATTGCAACCTTATTTCATAAATATGTGTAACTTCATATCGTAAATGCAATGATCTTTTGGTCCCAATAGCGTATCCAAAGGAAGTTGTGAAGGGAATTCACATGCTTATTATTTATGGATATTTACATCCCTTCTCTTAGAATAAGGGCGTCCACGTCCTTAAGTACAAGAGAGATTGGAGAAATCATGAATGCATACGGGGAAAAATTTCAGAAATTAGTAATCAAAATTTGTATGAGAGAAGGGTGTCTGTGGCCTTGGAGCTCAAGAAAAGAGGAGAGATTGCAATAATCATGAATTGATGCGATGCAAAGGTTAGAATTGGAATTTATCATAAGTGTATATCAGGTGGAAATGACAGAAGAAGGGGGAAAGCGATATAGCAATTATTATGATAGGATGTCCTTATTTAATGGTATACCATGACGGAAGCATGACAGTGATGGATAATGATTGGTGTCGTCATCCCTTAATTCAAACATGAAAGGATAATTCATAGTTAATTATGCGGGTAAATAATATTATCACTTATTCGAGTAGTGCATTTATCTCGAAAATGGATGAAAATAGGAAATAAGGCATATATAAAAGTAATTGGCTATTGTTATAAAAACACTTTCATACCACAAGTAGAGCCACTGCTGCCAGTAGGTGTTCATAGCCTCGACAGGGTTGTTATTTTAACCCGAAAAATGAGCCAGAATCCTCTATGTAAAAGTAAATATTTTTCCAATTTTATGGAGAATCACCGTGCTGGTGTGGTGGACAATTAGTCAAGGTGCCACTCACTAGAGTTGTAACAGAGTGATCAGGCTGGCTTGTGATGATATCTCATGTCCTTCAAGCAATTAGAGCCGTCGAGAAGGTCACTACCCTGGTGTGTTGGCCATCGTGGGCATGCCACTTGTTAAACCCTTATGATCATGGTACGCTGGATCGTGATGAGACTCCCTATTCTCTCTTAAAATTTGCATATAAACATAATATTTCTTTTTGGAAAGTAGAGATTTTTCTTTGTTTTTATGAAGAGACCACTGTGCTAGTGTGGTGGCCAGATAGCCATAGTGCCATTCGCTGGGATTGTAACAGAGTGATCAGGCCGGCTCGTGATGAGACCTCCTGTCCTTCAAGAAGTTTGATCTATTGAGAAGGTTATTACCCTAGTGTGTTGGCCATTGTGGGCATGTCGCCTGTTAAATCTGTATGATCATGGTAGGCTGGCTCGTGATAAGACCCCCTATTCTCTTTTAAAAATTTGCATGTAAACATAATATTTATTCTTTATACATGAAGGGAGACTCATTAACTCCTTAAGAGTTAGGGATGGTGTGAGAAGTAAAAGAAAAGAATGCCAATACAGTTAATACTCCTTATTACTATATCCTTATGTCAAAGGAGAATCCTACTCGAGAGTGTAGAAATATATACTGTTATAAGGCTATGAATTGTGTGATAACATGTTTGAGCAGGAGATGTCTAGCACTTCATTGCATAGATATACCATGTCAGCTTTCAGAGTAGAGATTTCCATCAAAGTTCCAAAGGATCATCATATTAGTAATATTAGTGTTTTTCTCCTTTTCAAGTGCCAATTCCTATTCAGGAATGTCTTTTACAGCTAGGTGTGAAATGAGGAGTGGATATTCAAAAAAAGAAAGAAAGATCATGCTTAGAAAAGGAAAAAAAAAATCAGTTGTTCAATCCGATTGAACAACAAAAACAACACATCGCTGTTCAATCTGATTGAATAGTAGCTGTTCAATTGGATTGAACAACAACCATTCAAAGATTTGAATGAAAAAAAGAAACACGCAAAAGGACATGGTTGTTCAATCCGATTGAACAACAACTGTTCAATTGTATTGAACAATAGTCGTTCAAAGATTTGAACAACAAAAATAAACACACAAAGGACACACCTATTCAATCCGGTTGAACAACAGTTGTTCAATTGGATTGAACAAAAGTCGTTCAAAGATTTGAACAGAAAAAATAAACAAAAAAAGGACACGAGGAAGGAAAATGATACAACTGTGAGTATGAAGGATGTACAACAAAATGAGAAAACTATAAATTGCAGGGTAATTATATACAATATTTACAAGAGGAAGTAGCAAGATTTTATGTATTTAAAGTTGTGGGGCTAGCACCCCCTGCTTCTAAAATATGAATGGCGGGATCGTTGCGTACCTATAGGCAGAAAGACTCCCTTGTAAGTGGTTTGTGATAGAGGTGCACTCTGTGCCCATTGACTCAGAATGTAGAACCATATCTGTCTATGGTGGTCAAGGTGACGGTGCCATTGCTGTGTATTTTTTGAATTTCGTATGGATCGAACCATCTTATTTGTAACTTGCCGGAAAGTCTTAGAATCTGGAGTCATAGAGAAGTGCCCAATCTCCTTTCTGGAATGTCTTCTTTTTGATGAGGTTGTCGTTAGTCATTAGTAACTTTTGCCTTTGTTGATGACTGAATGATTATCCCTAGATTTCTAGAAACAAGGTTCATAAACATTGTGAGTTCTAACAATGTCACTGCCTTCATTATCCTCAAGATAAATTTTTTACTATTTCATCATTCCATAATGTCTAGCTTTGCTTACCAGTCCCAGAAAACCCATTAGTGGCTTATATCACTCTTTCTGTCTATATGCTTTCACCTTTGGCCCAAATCCTCCAATTTGGTTTGCCTAGAAACCCCTCACTGCTACCTAAGTCCACCAATCAAATGGCTTTATTGTGTCTCCCAAAATACTCCTAAACACCGATAGTCTCAAAATATCTCTGTAGGCTCTTTAGATAAATCAAGTACATTGGATTTTGGATCTTCAATACATTAGTTTATCATAAATTCTATCTTACACTTGATGATCCAAAATTTTAGGTCTCAGTCCAAAAGCCAAGTCCAAGAAAGCTTCCACTAGGTCACCTAGGGTTTCACAAAGTCATAGGGTGGATTTGGTATCCTACCAACTCTGTTTTTCCTACATGAAGAAAATACATTCAAAGAAGAAAATGATAGGTGATCTTGTCCAAACTGATCAAAAGAGGTCACTCAAAAAGGCTTTTTGGTCTAGAGCACAAATCTTGCAGGGGGACAACTGCCCCTTGCTCACATTTTTGCAAAAGGATAAAATGGCCATCAGTCTGACAATGGGTAAGGTAAAAGAGAGTATCATCATAAGAAGACCATTCACAACAAAGAAGAAAAGGAACAGGTATGTGTTTGAAAAGAATCAGGGTTTGTGACAGCTTTGACCAAACAAGGAATCAGTACTAGGGTTACAAGGGCAAAGGCCACCTCAACTCCTTCAAATGCTCATTGATGACTTTTAGAAATAATTAATGAGTTTTGAGAAGTTTTTGAGAACTTAGAAGACAACACTATTTCCTTTTTTCTAAGCAGCCCTAAAACCTAGAAGTTTGGAAAGTTGACAAATTGGTCAAAGGGTGATGACAGAACCTCCTTCATAACAGCAGAGGGCTTTAGAAGGTTTCAAGTTGCCCTCTAGGGTTTGGAAAAGAGGCATTGACTCCACCTCACCAAAGGTACAAAAAAGGCAAAGAGTATTAGTACAAAATCATGAGGTTTCAAAAGGTGAAATCAGAGGTCTTAAGAGATCAAAGGAGGCAGACAAGAAGCACTGTATCCCACTTCACCAAAGGGACAAAAATGGCTAAAAATATCAGTGCAAGGGTTTGGCTTCTCAAAAGAACAGTCAGAGGCATTATCAAATGGTCAAAGGAGGCAAGCATGAGGTAAAAGTGCCTAAATAGGTAATTATGATAAGCATGGTTTTCACTATTGAAGAAGAAAGGTGTTAAACTCCAAAACACAGTGATCAAAGGCAAAAGTTGTGTAGGCACCTACAAGAACAGAAGTGGTCAATGGAAAGACACAAAAATAGTTTAAAATACTCACTTCCTCTCGCCTAAGAATTAACACTGGCAAATTGATCAAAGAATAAATATGTAATTGGTTTAAAAAGTAGAGAGAGCCTCCAACAAAGTTTCCTTATCAAAAACATATTCTGCAAAAGATGGATAAACATAAATGACACTTCCGCAAGACTGTCAAAAGTGTTTCCCTACAGAAACATTGATAAGGTCAAAGAAAAAATGTTTCAAATGATGGTGGCACATCTAAAGACCAAACTGTTATTGATGATTTCTGCTAGGGTTTTTCCCAACAGGAGGTTTTTCTCACTGTTTCACAGAGAAAACATGACAAAATGTAAATAAGAGGAAAAACATGTCAAATCGATCACAAGTTTTCTATTTGCAAGTGTTAAACATCATAAAGAAGTTTCATTTTCCAAAATGGGTAAAGAGCGCATGTTTGAACTTGATGAAATGTTTGTTAGTACAAGAAGAACATCAAAATGCTTCCAGTAAGGCAAAAATCATATTTTTGAGACTCTGCCACCTACAAGACCAAAAAAGGCCAAAAAGACAGTAAAATGGGGAAGAGAAATAACTTTGGGAATGTGAGTTTTGTCACATTTTTTTTTTCAATAAGGGGTATGAAAGCTTCATATCCCTCTGTCCTTAACTCATAAAATTCTTTGTAAAAGAATGAGAGCCATTGGAGAAGTTTTAGGGTTTTCTGTGCAACTTTGGCAAATTTGTTCAGGCGCTGCGCACTGACGGAGGCGCTACGCACCTAGCTGTTGGTGCTGCGCACAGAGGGGGCAACCGCAGTGTTAATTTACACTGCGTTGTGCACTGGGAGGGTGGCGCTACGCACCTGTGAAGGCACTGTGCACAAGCTTAGATCGACCCGAATCACCCACAGAGAAGCCTCTGGCACTACGCATATATCAGAATTGGTCAAATTTGCTCAAAAACTGGCCAAAATCCAAATTTTTGCCTCCAAGTTCCTGCAAAGGGTTAAACAAGGTTGGTGGCCCCTCTTCTCACCCTTCCAAGTTTTTCTCTTACATGCATAATCAAAAGAGAAGTTCGAAAACCTAAAAAACTTGGCCAAACCCTAATCTTCATGCCAATAAAGCATTTCACCTTCTAGGGCAAGAAATACCATTTTGAAGTTGTCATTAGCTTAAATACACTCAAATACAAGCAAACCTTCTCCTAAAAACTTTGAAAATCACTCCTTGATCACTCCATTTTTCCCTCATTTGCTAAAAACTACCCTCACATCACACAGCTGTCCTCCCTAGACCTAAAGCTTTCACCAAGCTAAAAACCAGTCCATTCTAAGATACACAAAGCAGTGAGCACTTGGATGAAGACAGGGAGGGTGATGATACACATAAATCACTCCCAAAGTACAGAAAGAGGTATTGCTGATAAGCAAAGATGAAAGCCAAGAAGATAGTGAAGACAATGATGGGGGTGACAGTCAACAAAGAAAATAAACATGACAGTCAAGAGGAAAATGTGCTTAAACATGAAAATAAGCCTAGTCAAAGTGAAAGTAGTGACAAAATGGATGAAAATATTGAACATGAAGAAAAAGAAGGTGAAATAAAGAAATAGCAGATCAAGAAGAGGAAACCAGCAAGGCACAAATAGGGTTTGATGAAGGAGACAGTGATAAAAGAATGCCATTGAGAGGGCATCAATGGAGTACAAGGCCAAAGTAAAGCAAATGCAAAGGCTGATGATAAACTCCAAGACCAAGGTAACAGTACTAAAGATAGCAAAAGGGTGACAATGATGAAAGTGTTGAAGGCAGTAGTAAAGCTCACTGCTCTCCCAATGGGAAAGATAATGATGCAAAAAGTGATGGGAGATCTAGCAGTAATGGTAATAACAGAGTTTGAAGAAGGAGGCATTAATACAAAGGATGACCATGATAGTACAGCAAGTGAAAGACAAGGCAACCAAGAAGACAATCTTGACATTAGTCATCCACCTATGATAAATGAGGATGCCCTTTTCATTGAAATTTGAGCACTAAAAGAAGGTAAAGACCCAGAAAATCTTAGAGACATGACTCAAGATTTTCCACAGGCTTCTCAAAGCTCTTGAGGGACCTCTCCACCAATTTGGAGGAAATTTGAACAAAATTTTGTCTTTTTCAAATTTTGACCCCTCTGTGCGCAACACCCTAGGTGATACGCACAAAATTGGTGTATCCTCAGCTCACAAATTTTTCATTTTTGGATTCCTCACATCACCAACAGTCTAGTCACCAATTTTTAGATCATTTAGAGCATTTTTGACCCCCCAAAAGGTCAACAAACATCAAAATTTTGACCTTTCTGCCTCATTTTCAGACCAGGCGCTGCGCACAGAGCAATGTTGGGAAAATTGAAATTTGGACAGGTAAATGGCATCCAATCAGCACAACTTAAGCATTTTTGAAAATCAGACTCATCAGGATTCTCAACGAGCCATCACGGAGCCAAATCCGGTGTCAAGAAGGGGTCCAAAACTCAGCCACAAGAGACCCTATTTTTCCACTGAAGTGGCGCTACGCACAGAGGCTGCCTAGTGTGTTTTGGACCAAAATTCAACAAAACACACTCATTTATTGCAAATAGATATTTTTGAGTTTTTTGAGGCAAATTACTCTAGAATTAGGTGCAAATAGTTATTTTGGAATTTATTTCTTAGGATATTATGTGCCTTGGGCCTTGCATGGTCTCTTGGCCATAAATGACATTTATGGTTATATTTGACATTTTCCTACCACATTTAGGGTTTTCGTCCTCCTTGCTCCATAAACAGAGCATGTGACCCCTATGTATTTTGTTGGCATTTGATGAGCTTGAAGAGCAATATACATGGTTTTATGAGCTTGGAGAAGAAATTGGTTTTGTGAAGTGGATGAATGGCTTGTTTGGCTTGATGATGGAGAAGCTTGTTTGCAGGATTTCATAGCTTGGTGAATGGTGATGTTTTATTAACTTGTTAATGTTTTCTTGTTTCTCATTTTGTTTCATTCTTATTAGCTTCTATGAATCAGAAAAGTATACGTTGAGACATGTTCTTTGAGGCACCTCAATCCTCCTGTTTATTATAGCTTTGATGTTTTCTTCTTTTGGCCATCTTAAGGAATTCTTGATTGCTCCTTAGGTCCACCAAAACGAGTTCTTGTTTCATGTATGGTTAGTATGGTAGTTTACAAGTATGATTCATGGTATTCCCTGCTTATTTGAAGCTTTCAAAACCCTATCTTGAAGCCTTTCTATGGAATATTGATTTCTAGGTTAAGTCAAAGAGGTCTCGTTCGATCTTACCCTTTGTCCATGCTTACCAACTTGTTTCAGAGTTCTCAATAGCTTAATATATGATGTTTAGGAGTTCCCTCTTCATAGATTGAGTTATTTGTTTTATCTTATATGTTTTCCCAAAATCTGAAGGTGAATTTATAAAGTTAGAAGCTCTTATGCTCTCTATGTTTCACTGGAATTTTTATCTTGGATGTTTATCAGTTTAAGTATTGTTCATTGAGTTTAATGGTTTGCCCTACCTCATGAGTTGTAACTTTTAAACTATATATGTTTAAGACCTCTTAGTTTTTTCCCAAAATTGATGTTCATTACACCTCATACATCACCTTAAGGATCCATTAACCTTGCTAAATTGGCCCTGCAACACACGCTGTTTCATCATTTAGACACTCTTGACTTCATTTGACTCCATAGCCCAATGGCTTTGACAAACTCTCACTCCACATATTCCACTTGACCATCTTACCCAACCAAAACAATCAACAAACCCTACACTTAAAACCTAGCTTAAAATCAAAACACTAAAGGAAAAGGAACACATCCTTTACACCCAATAGAAAGATCCCTCTCTGAGTCCAGGAAGGCTAGATCATAGGACTCTAAAGACTGGTTCCATGTTACCCTTTCATTTGGTCTACTAATCTACCAAATCACGGGACCCTAACATTTTGACCATCACGGTGGGACATTCTGAGTATATAATTGTTTGAACACCTTTTAAGACTCTTTAGACCGTCAAGTTTGACTTAGAAAATCTAGTGAATCTGCCACCTCATCACCACCCTAACATTTTGGCGATCATGGTGGGACCTTCTGAGTTAGTGACAAACTAAGCAACCCTTAGGACTTCAGATACCCTTATCAAATCATTGAGAACTCACACTATCAGCCAAAGAGTAGACTCTATTTGTTTCATCATCCTAGCAAAATGATGACTCAACTATAGGACACTCTCACAAACCTTAAGAAACTCAGAAAACCCAAAAACACCCTTAGATTGGTTTCTTGTCAATTATTGGTGGTGGACCATAAACATGCATCTTTAAAACACCAAAAAATATCCACCTTGCGACTCCACTAGCCTCTAGTAAGCCTATTACTTCATTAGCACTCATTTGACTTCCTAGATTTGTTTCACACCAACCCTTAGAAGGTTATGAACCCATTCATATACTGTAATAAGTACCAAGCAGGAAGAGAGGCTAGCCTACAAAACAATCCTAAACACTTGCAGCCTCTCTGAATTTTGAAATTTGAAATCTAGCTTCACATAGGATCAATACCAGATTTCATCCGGACCCAAACCCTCCCAACATAGTTGATGACTCAGAGAAGATTTTGTGGCAAACTTCTAGATCTAGAAACTTAACCACTGTTAGGACCATCCATAGAAAAATCTCTGTACCTGAACATCTTAAAACTTTTCAAGATCCCCAGTTTGACTTGCACAATACCAAGAACCTCTTTAGAAATAGGTCTCAAACTGATATTGACCATACTGACCTTGAACCCTTAGATTTGCACTAGAGTTCTAGTAGAGAAGCCTCTCCTTCCACACCACTTGACTTTCAGCTTCTCCATCACTTCAACTCTTTCCATACCAAGTCTACTCAAAATCAGTTTGTTGGTCCAAGTACTTCCACCACACCCATCCATACCACCACTATGCAAACCACTCCACTTAATCATACACCCCCTATCAGAAACCCACCTCTTGTAAATCCTCCATTAGCTCCCATCATGGTAGCTTGGTATGCACCTTTGGACTTACCTCAACCCCTAGTACCTTTGGCAAATGACTATCAGTCTAAGATTCCTCATTTCACAGGGGTTGAATCCATCACTGCCCAACAACATGTAGACAAAATCAATGATGCTTTTGATTACATGGAGATAGAGAAAGAAACCATTAAGATGAGAATATTTGCACAAAGCCTAGGAGGAGAGGCCAAAAGATGGTTCAAAGCATTAAATCCTAATTCAATACATGACCTCCCTTCCCTCTACAAAACTTTTATAAACAAGTGGGAAATCAAGAAAAACCCCCTCCAAATCCTGTCTGAATATAAAAATATTAAAAGGAATGTAGGGGAAAATGTGCAAGACTATTGCACCAAGTTTAATAGTGTGTATAATGCCCTCCCACCTCACATGAAACCCCCACAAGGCCTAGCACTAGTGAAATTCCTTGAAGGTTTTGACCCAGACAAGACTTTCCAAATAAGAGAGAGACCCTAAAACCTTAGAAGAAATGAAAAAAGAAACTATTAGTGCAGAAGTAAACTTGATTGAAAATAGATCTAGGTTGAAATCAGAGAAGAGAGTAACCTACAAAGATGAAACCATGCCCTCAACCTCCTCATCTGATTCTAAAATGGACAGCCTGATGAGAACTATGGAGAGAATGATTGAGAAGATAAACCTAAATGAAAAGACACCTCCTAGGGAAAACAAAGATAATTCCCAGAATATAAATAGAGCTCAAAACTTCAGAAGAGACCCTCCCAACAACTGGCCAAAATACAATGATCAAAACATTAGACCACCTTTCCAAGATAATTATGTAAGTGGAGAAGGAAGAGAGGTTGAAGAAACTGAAGAGAACAATGTAAATCTAATAAGATATGATAATGAAACTGAAGTCTTTCTCACAGAAGAGGAACACAGTCCTTTTTCCTTTGATCAAACTCAAACCGATTGTGAAGACTCTGAAGATTACCAATTAGCACTGGAAGATGCCATTATGGAAGTCCATAGGAAATATGACCATAGGAGAAAAAGAAACCAAGAAGCCTCTAAGAAACACCAAATTGATACTACTGCTAGAAAATCTCCAGAAAACAATCATAAGGGAACATCAGACAATGTAAATAGCATAGCCAAGAAAAATGACCCAAGAAAAGAAAAAATCAGCAAGAAAAGTGTTGACACAAGCTGTCTTTGTACCTCTAATAGTGGCCCTAATTTTTTTTTGTTATCTAAAACACTTGATCAAAATTAACAAACCAAACTTGTGGAGAAAGCTATGGTTGAAAAAATTGATGCAAATATATCTAAAACCTAAATCCCTTTTAGCTTTGAGGGGGAGATTGCTAAAATTAAGACAACCATGCCTTTGACAGAACTAATAACGCAAGGAGTATATAAATCCCAAGTGCTGAAGGTCTTGAACTTAGGAAATGATACTGACACATTAAATTTAACTGATGATGGTCCTGAATTGTTATTTGGACCTAAGGTTAAAGGAAAGTATCAAGAAGGGGTTGTTCCTCCTTTCTATATCAGTTTAAACATACACGACAAAATATTACACAATACTATGCTAGAATCCGGAGCCTCTCACAACCTCATGCCTAAAGTTGTGATGGAAAGAAAAGGCCTAGAAATAACTAAACCTTACAAAGGCTTGTACTCATTCGATTCAAATAGGGTTAAGTGTTTGAGCCTAATCAATGATTTTTGTGTCAATTTGGTAGAAATTCCTACTAAACGTCTTGTCATGGACATAGTGGTGGTAGATATTCCACCTAAGTATGGCATGCTTCTATCCAGATCTTGGGGAGCCAAACTTCAGGGAAACCTTCAACTAGATATGTCCTATGCCACTATCCCTGTTTTCAACTAGACAAGAAAACTTTATCAAGAATCACACATGAAATATATGGTGAGTAACTTAGATAGGCCAAACAACACCTCGGTCTATTCTATTCATTCAGACTTATATTCATTCATATTGTATAATGAAAATGACAAAGATCTAGTGTTACCAGAATAACCAAGTATATCCTCAACTGAATAAAATGTCATCTCAAACTCTAGCAGCTCCGAACAACAACACAGTGGTGAACATGAAATAGAAACATTATGGAACATTACCTTTGATGGTTCTTGTGGCAAGGCTGGATCGGGGGCTAGTATTTGGATACATAACACTAATGAAGGTCATTTTTACAAATTATACTTTTAGTGCACTGATAACATTGCAGAGTATGAGGCTCTCCTCCTTGGCTTACACTTGCTCAAAGACTTAGGAGCTAAGAAAATATCCGCTCAAGGAGATTTTGAACTGATTATTAAACAAATTAGAGGTGAATATTCAGTTAAGAATCCAAGAATGAGAGAATACAAAAATGTAGCCTTAGAGCTCCTCAAAACCTTTGAGAAATATGAGCTAGCTTACATTCCTAGAGCCCAAAATAGTCTTGCAAACGAGCTTGCCTTTGTTGCTAACAATTGTCAAATACCACTTGCAAGTGAACAGTACACTGTTAAAGTCAAACACCGGCCTACAGTGCCCGATAACATTGAATATTGGCAAGTGTTTTAGGGTGATGAACAAATTGATGATTTTTTGCAATCTAGGAATAAATTTACATTGACAAAATCAAGTTTAGGGCATAAGGAAAAATGTTTCTACAAAAGAAAAGACCTTAGAAATAGAGTTGCCACCTTTTGCTGATATAAATCTACGTACACATCCTTATGAGGTAGAAGTCCTTGAGGATCCAAACCAAAGGGACCTTAAGGTTTTAGAGTGCAGTGATGATACCTTACCAAGAGGACTAGAACCATTAGAAGAAATTTTTGACTTTAATGATGTAGCTAAGAAACAAAAAATGGAATCCATAGAAAATGATATAGAGGAGTGCAACATTGGCTACTTAAAGGAACTCAAAATGATCAAAGTTTCTAGAACTCTTCCTCCTGACATAAAACAAAGATATATTGAACTTTTCCGAGAATTTAGAGATGTTTTTGCATGGGGATATAAGGATTTAAAATCATATGACACAAGTATTATTCAACATAAAATTCCTCTTAAAGAGAATTAGAAACCTTTCAAACAAAAATTGAGAAGAATCAACCCTGCTCTATTACCTTTAGTTGAGAAGGAAGTCAGAAAGATGTATGATGCTGGAATCATAGTTTTCCTTCGATACTCAGAGTGGGTTTCTAACCTTGTATCAGTTAGGAAGAAGACCGGGGATATTAGGCTTTGCATTGACTTTAGAAATCTGAACAGAGCCTCCTTAAAAGATGTAGAAATTTGAATAACTGATATATTATTCACCGAGATTCTCCTGATCACACACTATTTTAGCTTCATGCATAATACAAAATCTCTTCTACCATTGATCATCATATGCAGAAATAAAATCAATTGCATGCACACATTAAAACCACAAACAATCACACATATGAACACAGTATTTAATGGGAAAGCTTAAAGCTAAAAACCCCAACTATCTGTATATTATATGTCATGGAGATCATATAACAATCATAGTACAAAGCTCCTCACAAGCTCTCAGCACTACCTCAAATTGCTACACACTATCAAGCTAGATCTAGCAAAACACATGCTCCAATATTTTGCCACTTGATAGCCAGCCTCTATTGCGTTTTCAATGTTATGGGATGGTTCATTAAATAACATAAACCACCTGGCTTGTACTGCGCAATCCTCATGGGCTTCTCTAATCACTGTGTGTTGCAAATAGCAACTGTATAGTCACAACTAATAGTTAACCTGCTCTTTCACCTATCTACCTTTGAGTCTCCTTTGTTGTCCATACTTATTTAGGATTGTTGATGTATTCTTTAGTTGATTAATGAGTTTATAATTAGTGAATTAATTAATAATTAATTCACACCACTCTCACTAATTGTCAGTAGGTTAAAGCTAGATACAAATAGCTCAACTATATTTAGATTAGTTAAGCGGAATACAACTCCACCTAACTTGCCTCAATCAGCTCACAAACTACGTGATGGTTCTAACTGATATCCATGTAATGTCTCACTTAACCCATAGAATAGCATAATTCCATACCCACCATACTACATTGCCATACGTATATCATATATATTTCAGAAGTGCTCGATAAATAAGATAATGTTTATAGTTCAAATATTATTAAGAGCTAATAATATTCGACATATCTATTTTTAGACTAGCAATCTAAAAATAGATTCCGCCCAATATGTCTAAAAATAGAAGTCCATCAGCACTGCGACTTGACAATGTCTAAAATAACTTGTCATCTGACTCATAGAACATGATCCATATGTCTAAAAATAGACATAGTCTAAAAATAGACTTTGCGCCAAAAATAGCTTGCGGACCCACTTAGTGAAGGCGACTCCTTTCCACTAAGCTCATCATCTTGTTGCAATCTCAACAAAAGATAACTACCCATTGCCTAAGATGGATCATATTCTTCAAAGGGTGTTTGGCTCTAAGAGAATCTCCCTACTTGATGGTTTTTCCGGCTACAACCAAGTATTAGTGTTCCCGAGTGATCAGCACAAAACTGCCTTCACTATCCCTTGGGGTACATTCATGTATGTTAAAATGCCATTCGGATTGATGAATGCGGGGGCCAATTTCCAAAGGGCCGTGGATATAGTTTTTTCCGAAGACATAGGCTACTTCATAGTCATTTACCTTGATGACATCACTATTTATTCTAAGACTGATGAGGAACACTTAATCCACTTAAGGAAAGTTTTTGAAAAATGTAGAAAATATGGCCTTTCCTTGAATCCTAAGAAAACATTGTTTGGTCTCCAGGAAGGAAAACTCCTAGGTCACATAATCTCAGAAAAAGGAATAAAAATAGACCCAAAAAGGATTCAGGGCATGTTACAAATCAACCATCTTAGAAACATTAAAGAACTACAATCTTTCATTGGGAAGATAAAATTTCTAAGGAGATTCATCCCCAATCTTGTCAAACTTTTGAGGAATATTACAAACATGCGTAAAAATGAGATAGGGGTTAAATGGACCTTAGAAGCCAAACAATCCTTTGATTAGGTCAAATTAGCCCTCACTCAAACACCGGTTTTGAATAGTCCTGATTTTACCTAAGACTTCTACATTATCTCATTTGCCTTTGAACATACCATTGCTGTAGTATTACTGCAAAATAATATGACGGGACAAGAACAACCCATAGCATTATTCAGCAAGGCCCTTATAAATGCTCCTTTAAAATACAACGTCATGGAAAAACAAGCCTTTTCCTTGATCAAAACATTGAAGGACTTTAGAGTTTATATCTTACATTATCATGTCATTGCTTTTTTTCTACACTCGGTTGTCAAGGACATTTTAAATCAGGACCCTGATGGTAAAAGAGGAAAGTGGATTGCCATTATATTAGAATATGACTTAGAAATTAAGCCCACAAGACTGGTAAAAGGACAGGGACTTGCAAAACTTATGGCTGAGTCAAATTTCAAAGCTTTAGATATGAACGTGGTTGATGTTTTAGAAGAACAAGAAGAATGCACTGCTTCCCATGTTGAAGAAGCATTTCTGAATTCATTTTGGTATGCTGATATTCTTTATGTGCTTTTCTATCTTAATGCTCCCCCTACATTATCAAAGAAAAAATCTATATTCTTAAAACAAAAAGCTTTGAAGTTATGCATCTTAGATGTGATATTATATTGGAAGAATCCTGTTGGTACACCACTTAAATGTTTGCTTGAGGATGATGCAGGTAAAATCATGCATAAATTGCATGAAGAAGAGTGTGGAGGCCATCTTTACAGGAAAACCACAGCCAACAAAATCCTTAGAGCTAGCTACTATTGGCCCACCTTTTTCCTTGATACCCACAAACTAGGCATGACTTGCCATAAATGCCAAATTTTTGATGGCAAGAAAAAACTCTTACCTTTACCTTTACATACCATTACTGTTGAAGCTCCTTTTCAACAATGGGGTTTAGACTTCATTGGATAAATTCACCCCACCTTGTCTGCACAACATAAGTGGATTCTCACCGCTACTGATTACTTTACCAAGTGCATAGAAGACATCCTCTCTAGAAATTCCACTGATTCAGTCATTATCAAATTTCGTGAGACAGACATCCTGTTTATATTTGGTTGCCTTAGGAAGATCATCACAAATAATGCTGATTCCTTTTCATCCAAAAAGATGATTGAATTTTGTCATAAATATCACATCACACTAGGAAATTCCATAGCGTATTACCCTCAGGGTAATGGGTTAGCTGAATCCTCTAACAAAAGTTTGGTCAATATCATCAAGGAGCTCCTAGAATAGAATCAAAGGGCATGGCATGGAAAGCTTATATATACACTATGGGTTGATAGAATAACCACCAAGAAATCAATCGGTATGTCTCCCTATCAACTAGTGTATGGAATAGATGCCATTTTTCCAACATCCTTGGGGGTTTCCGGTGGTAAGACTTCTCCAAGAAGTACAATTAGGAGAAAATGACATGCAAAGAAGGCTGAACCAAACCATTCGTTTGCAACAGACAAGGGAAGAAGTGTATAACAAAACTCAGGGAATGCAGGAAAGCATAAAGAAAATCTTTGACAGAAGAACCAAAGCTAATAAGTTCCACATTGAAGACACTGTACTAAAATGAGATTCTAGGAGGGAAGAAAAAGGTAAAAATGGTAAATTTGAGAATTTGTGGAAGGGCCCTTACCTTATTCAGTCAGTTAGAGGTCATAATGTTGTATTTTTACAAGGACTTAATGGAGAATAACTTTTTGGAGGTCCTGTAAATGGCAGGATGCTCAAGCACTATTTCTGTCAAGAGTCTTAAATCTTAGTTGGAATTTCCCATTCATTGTACATATCATTGTTTGATGAAAAGATATTGAGAGAAATCACAAAAAAATACAAAACATAAAAATGGAAAAGAGGGCAAATTTGAAAAGAGGTAAAGCTCCATACCCAAAAAATAGAACTATTGAAAGTGTGTAAGCCTAAATATCACTACTAGTGCATAAAGAAGTTTTGTTTTAGTCATCTAGCCTAATCATGGCTGAAACATGTTTTAAATTTATTGTTGATAAGTTAGTAAAATATAGTTTGTCAAATTATTCAAGTTTGACTTGTCAAAAAATATATTAGGTAGAAAGATACTAGTTCCACATGCTTAAAACATAACCAAAGAGAAAAATAGGGATGAGTAGCAAACAATGTATCTTAGCCCTAATTTTTCTAGTCTTATTTTGTACAAAAATAACATTTGTGTGCAACTTGTTTTTATGCCACAAACCCATGGTAAATCAGATTGTCTAATCCTGATTTAGCCATGTTTTCAATTTCATGTTTTTAGCTTAGTGAATAAATCCTGTCAAAAATTTTAACCTTGACAGTTGAATAGTATAGGTAGAGAATCAAAGGAGTTCATCAGCATAATCTGAGCTCTAGGAAGAAATAAGGTAGAAGTAGATAGTTTATTTTTCTTTCAAAAGAAACATGTCAAGGTTGCTAGTCCAAATGCACCTAAAGAAGAAAAAATGTTAGGCAAATAGATTGGGTAGGTAGAGATGAAGTTGAGATAATCATGTATTTTAGATTTTTGAGATCATAGCTTCAAGCAAACATTAGCAAATGAAAAGAGGTAAAAATCTACCCAATGGATGAGGCACTGGTTTCCATAAAACCAGAGATCTGAAATTCTGGATACCTCCTGAAAATGAGCTGCACTCCCCAAGGGGAGCCACTATTAGTCATCAGTAATTTTTTCATTTTTTCATGACTAAATGATTATCCCTAGTTTTCTAGAAACAAGGTTCATAAACATTGTGAGTTCTAGAAATCCCACTGCCTTCATTATCCTCAAGATAATTTTTTTACTATTTCATCATTCCATAATGTCTAGCTTTGCTTACCAGTCCTAGAAAACCCATTAGTGGCTTATGTCACTCTTTCTGTCTACATGCTTTCACCTTTGCCCCAAATCCTCCGTTTTGTTTTTCCTAGAAACCCCCCATTACTACCTAAGCCCACCAATCAAATGGCTTTTTCATGTCTCCCAAAATACTCCTAAACACCGATAGTCTCAAACTATCTCTGTAGGCTCTTTAGATAAATTAAGTACATTGGATTTTGGATCTTCAATACATTAGTTTATCATAAATTCTAGGTCTCAGTCTAAAAGCCAAGTCCAAGAAAGCTTCCACTAGGTCACCTAGGGTTTCACAAAGTCATAGGGTGGATTTTGTATCCTACCAAATCTATTTTTCTTGCATGAAGAAAATACATTCAAAGAAGAAAAGGACAGGTGATCTTGTCCAAATTGATCAAAAGAGGTCACTAAAAAGGGTTTTTGGTCTAGAGCACAAATCTTGCAGAGGGACAGTTGCCCCTTGCTCACATTTTTGCAAAAGGATCAAATGGCCATCAGCCTAGCAATGGGTAAGGTAAAAGAGAGTATCATCATAAGAAGACCATTCACATCAAAGAAGAAAAGCAATAGGTATGTGTTTGAAAAGAATTAGGGTTTGTGATAGTTTTGACCAAACAAGGAATTAGTACTAGGGTTACAAGGGCAAAGGCCACCTCAAATCCTTCAAATGCTCATTGATGACTTTTAGAAATAATTAATGAGTTTTGAGAAGTTTTTGAGAACTTAGAAGACAACACTATTTACTTTTTTCTAAGCAGTCCTAAAACCTAGAAGTTTGGAAAGTTGACAAACTGGTCAAAGGGTGATGACAGAACCCCCTTCATAACAACAGAGGGTTTCAGAAGGTTTCAAGTTGCCCTATAGGGTTTGGCAAAGAGGCATTGAATCCACCTCACCAAAGGTACAAAAAAGGCAAAGAGTATTAGTACAAAAGCATGAGGTTTGAAGTGGTAAAATCAAAGGTCTTAAGAGATCAAAGGAGGCAGACAAGAAGCACTGTATCCCACTTCACCGAAGGGACAAAAAGGGCTAGAAATATTAGTGCAAGGGTTTGGCTTCTCAAAAGAACAGTCAGATGCATTATCAAATGGTCAAAGGAGGCAAGCATTAGGTAAAAGTGCCTAAATAGGTAATTATGATAAGCATGGTTTTCACTATTGAAGAAGAAAGGTGTTAAACTCCAAAAGATAGTGATCAAAGGTAGAAGTTGTGTAGGCACCTGCAAGAACAGAAGTGGCCAATGGAAAGACACAAAAATAGTTTAAATTATTCACCTCCCCTCGCCTAAGAATTAGCATTAGAAAACTGATCAAAAGAACAAATTTGTAATTGGTTTAAAAAGCAGAGAGAGCCTCCAACAAGGTTTCCTTATCAAAAACATATTCTGCAAAAGATGGCTAAACATAAATGACACTTCTGCAGGACTATCAAAAGTTTTTCCCTACAGGAATATTGATAAGGTCAAAGCAAAAATGTTTCAAATGATGGTGGCACATCTAAAGACCAAACTGATGTTGATGATTGCTGCTAGGGTTTTTCCCAACATGAGGTTTTTCTCACTGTTTCATAGAGAAAACATGATAGAATGTAAATCAGAGGAAAAACATGTCAAATTGATCACAAGTTTGCTATTTGCAAGTGTTAAACATCATAAAGAAGGTTCATTTTCCAAAATGGGTAAATAACACATGTTTGAACTTGATGAAAGGTTTGTTAGTACAAGAAGAACATCAAAATGCTTCCAGCAAGGCAAAAATCATATTTTTTGAGACTCTGCCACCTACAGGACCAAAAAAGGCCAAAAAGACAGTAAAACGGGGAGGAGAAATAACTTTGGGAAAGTGAGTTTTGTCACAAAATTATTTTTCAAAAAAAGGTATAAAAGCCTCATATCCCTCTTTCCTCAACTCATAAATGTATTTGTAAAATAAGGAGAGCCATTGAAGAAGTTTTTAGGGTTTTCTGTGCAACTTTGGAAAATTTGTTCAGGTGTTGCACACTGACGGAGGCATTACGCACTTGACCGTCGGTGCTGCGCACAGAGGGGGTAGCTGCAGTGTTAATTTACACTGCACTGCGCACTAGGAGGGAGGTGCTACGCACCTGTGAAGGCACTGTGCACAAGCCCAGACCGACCCGATGTGCCCACAGAGAAGCCTCTAGCGCTACACACAGAGCAGAATTGGTCAAATTTGCTCAGAAAGTGGCCAAAATCCAATTTTTTGCCTCCAAGTTCCCGCAAAGGGTTAAACAAGGTTGGTGGCCCCTCTTCTCACCCTTCCAAGTTTTTCTCTTACATTCATCATCAAAAGAGAAGTTAGAAAACCTAAAAAACTTGGCCAAACCCTTATCTTCATGCCAATCAAGCATTTCACCTTCTAGGGCAAGAAATACTATTTTGAAGTTGTCATTAGCTTAAAGACACTCAAATACAAGCAAACCTCCTCTTAAAAACTCTGAAAAGCACTCCTTGATCACTCCATTTTTCCCTCATTTGCTAAAAACTGTGCTCGCATCACACATCCGTCGTCCCTAGACCTAAAGCTTTCACCAAGCTAAAAACCATTATGTTCTAAGATACACAAAGCAGTGAGCACTTGGATGAAGACAGGGAGGGTGATGATACACATAAATCACTCCCAAAGTACAGAAAGAGGTATTGCTGATAAGAAAAGATGAAAGCTAATAAGATAGTGAAGACGATGATGGGGGTGATAGTCAGTAAAGAAAATAAACATGACAGTCAAGAGGAAAATGCGCTTAAACATGAAAATAAGCCTAGTCAAAGTGAAACTAGTGACAAAATGGATGAAAATATTGAACATGAAGAAAAAGAAGGTGAAAATAAAGAAATAGCAGATCAAGAAGAGGAAACCAACAAGGCACAAATAGGGTTTGATGAAGGAGACAATGATAAAAGAATGCCACTAAGAGGACATCAATGGAGTACAAGGCCAATGTTAAGCAGATGCAAAGGCTGATGATAAACTCCAAGACCAAGGTAACAGTACTAAAGATAGCAAAAGGGTGACAATGATGAAAGTGTTGAAGGCAGTAGTAAAGCTCACTGCTCTCCCAATGGGAAAGATAATGATGCACAAAGTGATGGGAGATCTAGAAGTAATGGTAATGATAGAGTTTGAAGAAGGAGGCATTAATACAAAGGATGACCATGATATTACAGCAAGTGAAAGACAAGGCAGCCAAGAAGACAGTCTTGACATTAGTCATCCACCTATGATAAATGAGGATGCCCTTTTCATTGAAATTTGAGCACTCAAAGAAGATAAAGACCAAGAAAAACTTAGAGAAATTACTCAAGATTTTCCATAAGCTGCTCAAACCTCTTGAAGGACCTCTCCACCAATTTTGAGGCAATTTGAACAAAATTTTGTCTTTTTCAAATTTTGACCCCTCTGTGCATAGCACCCTAGGCGCTACACACAAAATTGGTGCATCCTCAGCTTACAAATTTTTCATTTTTGGATTCCTCACATCATCAACAGTCTTCTCACCAATTTTTAGATCATTTGGAGCATTTTTGACCCCCCAAAAGGTCAACAAACATCAAAATTTTGACCTTTCTGCCTCACTTTCAGACTAGGCGCTGCGCACAGAGAAATGTTGGGAAAATTGAAATTTGGACAGGTAAATGGCATCCAGTCAGCACAACTCAAGCATTTATGGAAAGTAGACTCATCAGGATTTCTAACAAGCCATCATGGAGCCAAATCCAGTGTCGGGAAGTGGTCCAAAACTCAGCCACAAGAGACCCTATTTTTCTGCTGAAGTGGCGCTATGCACAGAGGCTGCATAGTGTGTTTTGGACCAAAAGTCAACAAAACACACTCATTTATTGCAAATAGATATTTTTGAGTTTTTTGAGGCAAATTACTCTAGAATTAGGCGCAAATAGTTATTTTGGCATTTATTTCTTAGGATATTATGTGCCTTGGGCCTTGCATGGTCTCTTGGCCATAAATGACATTTATGGTTATATTTGACATTTTCCTACCACATTTAGGGTTTTAGTCCTCCTTTTATCCATAAATAGAGCATGAGGCCCCTATGTATTTTGTTGGCATTTGATGATCTTGAAGAGCAATATACATGGTTTTATGAGCTTGTTGAAGAAATTGGTTTTGTGAAGTGGATGAATGGCTTGTTTGGCTTGATGATGGAGAAGCTTGTTTGTAGGATTTCATATCTTGGTGAATGGTGATGGCTTCTTAAATTGTTAATGTTTTCTTGTTTCTCATTTTGTTTCATTCTTTTTCGCTGCTATAAATCAGAAAGGTATAGGTTGAGACATGTTCTTTGAGGCACCTCAATCCTCCTGTTTGTTATAGCTTTGATGTTTTCCTCTTTTGGCCATCTTAAGGAATTCTTGATTGCTCCTTAGGTCCACCAAAACTTGTTCTTGTTTCATGTATGGTTAGTATGGTAGTTTACAAGTATGATTCATGGTATGCCCTACTTATTTGAAGCTTTCAAAACCCTATCTTGAAGCCTTTATGTGGAATATTGATTTCTACGTTAAGTCAAAGAGGTCTTGTTCGATCTTGCCCTTTTTCCATGCTTACCAACTTGTTTTAGAGTTCTCAATAGCTTGATATATGATGTTTAGGAGTTCCCTTTTCATACATTGAGTTATTTGTTTTATCTTATATGTTTTCCCAAAATCTAAAGGTGAATTTCTAAAGTTAGAAGCTCTTATGCTCTCTATGTTTCACTCGAATCTTTATCTTGGATGTTTATCAGTTTAAGTATTGTTCATTGAGTTTAATGGTTTTCCCTACCTCATGAGTTGTAACTTTTAAACTATATATGTTTAAGACCTCTTAGTTTTTTCCCAAAATTGATGTTCATTACACCTCATACATCACCTTAAGGATCCATTAACATTGTTAAATTGGCCCTGCAACACACTCTGTTTCATCATTTAGACACCCTTGAATTCATTTGACTCCATATCACAATGGTTTTGACAAACTCTCACTTTCATCTAATTCATTTATTTGATGGAGTCTTCTAATCTGGGCCTTCGTCAAGTCTAGCCCTACCTCTTGGGCTGTCCTTAGAGTCTTTATTTCAAATTCGATAGGAAAAATAGGCTCTATTCCAAATACCAGATGATACAGCGAATATCCAATGGTGTTTCACCATGTTGTGTGGTAAGCCCACAAGGCTTCTAGTAGTCTAGTAGCCCAATCCCGACGATGTGTTGATACTGTTTTAGTGATAATTTCCTCAAGGACTTTGTTGGTACTTTCAACCTGCCCATTTGCCTGTGGGTGGTAGGGAGATGTGACTCTATGGATGATATGGTGGTTCTTCACGGTGGCCATAATTTTATTTCCCACAAACTGTGCCCCTCCATCAGTTATCACTTCCGTGGTAATCCATATCGCACAAATAGGTCAAAAAGAAAATTAATCACAGATTCTTTCGTAGCTCTTGATAAAAATACTACTTCTACCCACTTTGTTATGTATTCTGTGGCAACCAATGTGTAGATCTTTTGGTTTGATGGCGGGTTGAATGGTCCAATGATGTCCAGTGCCCATCGTTCGAACAATTCTACTACCAATTGTGGTTGTAATGGAATTTCATCAGTTTGGCCCAAGCGGCCCATTCTTTGGCAACTATCACAGGCTTGAACATATTTATTGGCATCCTTAAAAATCGTAGGCCAATAATAACCCATTTGGAATACTTTGTGCCCCATTCTGCAATCTGCAAAATGGCCACCACAAGGTTCATCATGACAGGCTCGTAGAATGTCATAAATATCGTCTTCCTGGAAGCATCTACATATATGCATATCAACTCATGTATGAAAGAGTTATCCATCGATCCAGGAGAACCTAGCACTGGGCTAAAAAATCAGCTTCCATTCCCTTGATGTCAAATGTCTGGGCAACTTCCCTACTGCCAGGTAGTTTGCTACATCTGCGTACCATGGTGTTTTTACTGCTACAATGAACAAATGTTTGTCGGGAAATTGATTGTCCACCGCTAGTGTGTCATCTAGTTTTGGAACTCTGGATAGGAAGTCTGCAACCACGTTCTCCTTCCCTAGACGGTCTTTGATAGTTATGTAAGACTCTTGCAAATGAAAAAACCAATGAGTTACTCTCCCATTTGTAATTGGTTTATTGGCTAGATATCTAATGGCAGAGTGATCGGTATATAGGAGTACTTGATATCCAGTTATATAATGTCTAAATTTATTGATATCATAAATGACAGGCAAGAACTCTTTTTCAGTCACTGCATAGTTTAATTTCGCAGGAGTGAGATTCTTGCTGATATAATAAATAGCATAGGGTTTTTTTATCTTCTTCTTGACTGAGAACTTCCCCTATCACTTTATCAGATGCATCTAAAGAAATGTGAAAGGGCAACTTCCAGTTAGGACCGCGTAAGATCGGTGTTGTCGAGACTCGTTTATTTAAATATGTAAATAGCATAGGGTTTTTTAATCTTCTTCTTGACTGAGAACTTCCCCTATCGCTTTATCAGATGCATCTAAAGAAATGTGAAAGGGCAACTTCCAGTTAGGACCGCGTAAGATCGGTGTTGTCGAGACTCGTTTCTTTAAATATGTAAAAGCAGTGTCACATTTATTAGACCAATGGAATTCAACATTTCCAGTTAACACATACAAGGGCACAAAAATTTGTGAAAAATTCCTTATAAACTTGCGATAGTATCCTGCATATCCAAGAAAACTGCGTACCTCTGTCTGTGTACAAGGTTTGGCTAATAAAAGGATTACTTCTATTTTTTCTGGGTCTACCTGTATTTTAGCTACAGAGATATAGTGTCCTAGGATTACTCCTTCGGTCATCAATGTGGCATTTTTCATTTCTTAAACATAATCTGGTAGCAATACATCGTTCCAATACTTTTTCTAGCGTTTCTAGTGCTTGATCAAAATCATCTCCATATGGGGTAAAGTCATCCATGTGAATTTCAAGTCCTTCATTTATTAAATCAGAAAAAATGCTAAGTATGGCTCTTTGGAAGGTTGTTGAGGCATTGCATAGTCCAAATGGTAATACCCTGTAGGAAAATGTACCCCATGGGTAGGTAAAGGTTGTTTTATCTTGGGCTTGAGGGGCTATCTAGATTTGATTGTAACTATTGAACCTATCAAGGAAGGAAAATAACCGTTTTCCTGCCAATGTATCGATGACTTGGTCAATAAAAGGAAGGAGGAAGTGGTCCTTCTGTGTTGCTTTATTCAGTTCTCTGTAATCCACACAGATTCTCCACTTCCCATTCTTATTAGGAACGACTACTAAAGGAGAGACCCATTTACTGTCTACGATAGGATAAATGAAGTTTACGTCTAATAGCTTTTGCAATTCATCTTTTACAATGTCTTTTAGGTGTAGGTTTAGACTCTGTTGAGGCTTCCGAATATGCCAAGCCTCCTTGTCAGTATAGATGTGATGTGTGCATAACTGAGGGTTTATACCCTTCATGTCTGGGTAGTCCCAAGCAAATGATCCCTGATTATTCTGTAAAACCTTTATGAGCTTTTTCTTTTGGTCACTATCCAGACTGCCATTAATATTTAAAACTTTCCCTGGATCAATTTCAATTGGTATGTTGTTGCGAACAACGATCGTGGGTATGTGTTGACTATCAATGTCTTCCAAGGGGTATTCTTGTGTTTCATCATCAAGGATTGTTTTTAACATTTGGAATTTTAAGTTTCCAGGGGCAGATGATTGATTCATGAAGTTATTGATTACATCGTCTTCATTTTTATCTTTGAATTCAAGAGCTTCAACTATTGTCAGTGGTGAACGGATATTTTGTTCCTAGTATGTATGTGGATGCCTATGAATATTTACCGTGGGTAGACTTGGTTTGGAAGGTGGGTAAATGATAATGTTTTTTATGGAATCACCTATAACAATGGTCATGTTGCTTTTCTGGCAGTCTATGTAAGCATCGACTATTGCTAACCAAGGTCGACCAAGTATCAGGGGGTGTCCATCCATCCTACTTTTTGGCTTAATAACTAAAAAATTAGCTGGATATTCCCATGAGTTCACAGTGTTAGTCATCAGTATTTTTCACTATTGGTAGATGACTATAGATTGGTTCTAGATTTCTAAAAACAACATTCGTTGAACATTGTGAGTTTTAGAAATCTCACCGCCTTCTCATTATCCTTATAGAATTTTTTTCACTACTCTATCAACCTTGCCATTTCATGGTCACCCTTCCACTCCTAAGAGACTCAATGGCTTGTGCCTCTCATCTCCATCCTTCTTTCCTACCTATGACCTCATTACTCTATTTTTCCCTTGCCCATAAATCCAATTTCCATCTAGGGTTACCTATAGCCTAACTCATTCCCATGATCCCCAAGTTCCTCAAGCATTGATGGTCTCAAAACTATCTTTGTAAGCTCTTTAGATAAATCAAGTACATTGGATTTTGGATCTTCAATAAAACACTTTGACAAATACTCTGTTTTTCATTTGAAGTCTCCAAGCCAATTTTCAATCAAAGATCATGGTCGAAGGACCCTCCCACTGGGTCATTAAGGTTTCATAGGTTGTAAGGTCATCATTGATGTTTCAAACAATGTTTTTCTTATGCTAGAAGCTGGCTCAGATGTAATAGAAGGTCAACACATAGTTATTCAAGGAAGACCTGAAAGTTTCCAAAGAAGACTACCCTATCAGCTTAAAGTCTGCAAGAGGTAAATGCAAATATTTTGACATTTATGCAGGAGTGTTGAAGTGTCCATCAGCAAAAGGTGTTGGTAAGGTAGGTGGTCTGCTCTTAAATGAAGATAAATTACAACATGATAAAGGGAACCACTTGGTCTTGAGGAAAACTAGGGTTTTTGAGCTTAATCGACCAAGTAGAATGCCAAACACTGATAAATTACAGAATGGCCATGGAGGAGGCACACCAAATAAAAAATGAAGAAAGTCTGTCAAAAATATTAATAAAATAGGGAAAAAGGTGAGGTGAATTGGATAGAAATGAATGAACTTGAAATGGCTATATAGAGAACTTATAAGACAACACTGATGATTGTCTTAAAACACTCCAGACACCTAGGGTTTGGGGAAATGGCCAGAGAAGATGAAATGATGAGTTGAACTCCATGATGATAGCAAAGGAAGGATTATGAAGGTGCTGATGTGTGCAATCATCCCAAAGTTTTCCAAGGTGAATGTGCCATTTCCTTAGAGAGTAAAGAATATCAGTGGGAAAGGTAAATCCAAGGATTTCAGTCACCTGCCAAGTAAAAGATTATTTAGGCTCCAAGGTGGGGAAAAATAAGTTTTTGAAGATACTGCAACTATGTAAGCATCTTAAGATTCTCAAATGTGAATTTATCATGCACCAAGGAGTAAGAGAAAGCTAATTCAGTGTTTTCAGGCACCTGCAAATCAGAAGTAACCAAAGAAGGTAAAAGGCATGGTTTGAATTCCATGGTGCAGGCAAAGGAGAGTTTTTAAGGTGTTACTTTGTGTTTGAATCCCAGAGGGCCAAAATTAACATGTCAATTCTCAAGGAGTAAAAGGAAAATAAACTTCAATGTTTTTATGTCACCTACAAAGTAAAAGTGTTAAAGGACATCAATAAGACAAGAGAAGTCAAATTTATGACTTAAGCCAACCTGCAAACATAAATATAAAGGATATTAGTAAGAAAGGAAAAAATGACTTAAAAAATTAGGAAGTGGGTTTTCAAAAGTTTAATAAAAATCCCCAAATCTATAAAATCTCATTTGGCATTTCAAATAAATCATTTTTGCCTTCAAGAGAGAAAAAATTGTGAATTTTCTAAGCAAAACTGGACAAATTTTCCTGGCGCTGCGCGCCTGGGATCGGGCACTGCGCCCTTGGCAGAGTTTTCCCATGTATTTTCTTAAGGCACTACGCTTCTGGAAGTGGGAGCTGCATGCCTCGCAAAGCGCTGCGCTCTTGCCCAACAGGCCCAGTGAGGAAAAATTTAGCATTGCACGCCTAGAGCTGGCGCTGCGCCTTTGGCCAGGAGGGCCTCCTACACCCTGAAAACACTCAAATCAACTCAAAACCATTTTCAAGTCTCCTCCAAGGTATTATGAGCACATAAAGAGGTAAGTGGATACCCTAGCCACATATTCAAGCATTTTTGATGGTTTAAATGAATGAAATCAAACCCTAAGAGGCAACCCTAAGACCTAAGCTTGCAAATCACTGTTTGTAATTTCTTCATCTACCCATAAAGAGTATCAGTCAAGATAGAGGTGTAATAGGGTGTTGTGAAGGTTTTCATTCATCTACGTTGGTCATAACACTCATTCATTCACCCCCTCACTTGCAAGAAAAGTTGACATTCCATTACCGTCATTCACCTCAATTACACATCAACCTCTAGTGTTTCAAAAAAGAGTTTGACATATCAGGAGAGGGTTATCATTTAGTGGTTAGCTTATCCCTCATTCTCATATACTTACACCCTAATTCATTCATCTCATTCACTTGTAAAGGTTGCCATTCCACCATCACTTCATCTCATTTCCATTTTCAATCCTAGGGTTTTTCCAAAGGCAGAGTGGTCAAAATGTTAGAAAGAGAGGGAAATGGTAGTGAAGGAGAAGGCCAAATTTCAAGGAGGCATGAACACAAAGGTGGAAATATCAACAGGTTTGAACCACTCAACATAATAGAGCTAATGGCATCTCCCCTTACTGTTCAATAATTCAAGCATGTAGGATGCTTTG
Source organism: Pinus albicaulis (assembly GCA_034641835.2). NCBI lineage: Eukaryota > Viridiplantae > Streptophyta > Pinopsida > Pinales > Pinaceae > Pinus > Pinus albicaulis. The sequence goes on from CM076573.1 coordinate 677,951,224, forward strand.
ATTTTTGTGAGAAGGTACAGTAGGTGCAAAACCACCCTGAGCTAACTAGGCTCTTCATACTTAACTTACATGAGAAACAAGTTAACCTTGTAGTGGTAAATTTTGAGCTATCTACAAATGCCATTGCCAATGCCATAGGCATGCCTAGTGTAGGGGAGAAATGGTTCAAGCAGGCCAATATTGACATGAGCTACTATGAGCCATATTTAAAACCTAGGTACAAAGACCACAATAAATCCATATGTCCTTTCTCTTACTTGCTTGATAGATATACACCTATGATGAGGATCGTTATGAAGTATTTTACATGTGAGGGAAGGTTCTCCTGACTTTACTCCTATCATATTAGGCTGCTCATGCACTTTACTAGGGTGAGGATGCTGCACCTACCCTATTACCTCTACAGAAACACTGACAAAATGTCCTATATTGTAGAAAAGAGAGACTATCCTCAGCAGATGCAAAGCCTCTTTTACCACTCTCTTATTAAAATGGTTGTGATGCATCAATTGCAGCAGAAGGGTATTCCATGGGAGGTTTTCATTGCTCATGAGGTGTTCACCAATCCACAAGGCCAACAACAACAAGATGCCCCTTCTTCTTCTCATCCTCCCATCTCACCATCCACTCACAATCCTTCACATCATGATGATCCTCCTCCTTCATCACCTATTCATCATCCCTCACCATCATCTCATGGCACTAGTGCATCAAATAGTAATGAGGCAGAAAAGAGTGATGAAGAAGAAAGAAATAAGGTAGAAAGAAATGAGAAATCAAGCAATGAAGAAGAAGGAAATGAGGAGGTAGATGTCAGTGAGGCAGATGTCAATGAAGAAGAAAGCAACAAGGAAAAGAGAAATGAAGACAGTAAGGAGTATATCAGTGAGGCAAAGAGCATTGAAGCAGAGGGAAGTGGTGATGTTGGCAGTGATGATGAAAGTCATAAGAGCAGTGAGGGTAGTGAGGCAAATAGTGATGAGGCAGAAAGGAACAATAATCAAGGCAACCATGAGAGGAGTGATGATAAGAGCCATGATGACAATGAAAATGACAACAATGATGGCAGTAAGACATATGGCACTGATATAAGTAACATTGAACCTCTTCCTTTGAACTACTAAAGGGGAAATAGGCATGTGTTTGTTTTTATTAAGAGGCAAGGGGCCATGTCTTCTACATCAACTAAGCAGCTTGACAAAGGTAAGGAAAATGTCATTGATGAAAAAGAAGCTGACAAACACGAGACTGAACAAGAATTTCAACTCATTCATGTTGACAGTGATGATGAAAATGAGGCAAGGATCTCAAACATGCTGCTCCAAAGAAAGGATGCTCAGATTAAAGATCTACAAGAAAACATAGGCAGGGCTAAGAATGTGATTCACTATTTTGAGGTTGAAAACAAGCAACTGGAAGCACAAAAAACCATTTATGAGATTAGAGCTATCAGAGCTCGGAAATAGGCTGCAAAGACAAAGGTAAAGCTAGATGAAGTCTTGGGAACTTATGATGACATGGAGGAAGAGGAAGAATAGCTTCCTAGGAGGAGGCCAAGGACAATTTTCTTGAAGAAAACTTTAGCCAAGGAGAGAGAGAAAGAGGAAGCCTTAGCAGAGAAGCTCACTCCAAGTGAGATGCTTTCTATGGAGATTGACTATGATCGGGAACCTTGGATTGAGAGGAAAAATATACACTTAGAGGGTCTGTTGGAGAAGATCAATAGGGACCTTGACCTCCAAAGGAAGATGGCAGTGCATTATGCCTTAAGAAACAAGATTGCAAGGGCCAAGCTCAAAAGAGCCCTTGCAAAGATTCAATCCATAAAGGAGGATAAAGACAAATAAAACCTTGAAATCCTTGTCAATGCAGCCCTACAGGCATCCAAAACATAATAAGCAAGGCAAATTCAAAATTTGGCATCTTTTTGTAAATGTTGGTTTTTGACTGTTTTGAAGGGCCGAAGGCGCAGTGCCACTGGCACTGCGCTCTTTTTTGGGCACCCAATGGAGGAATGGCTTACATTTTCATTTTCATCTTGCCAAGGACATCACTCACAAATAATTTCAGCTCATTTGGAGCAAAACGGGTCCTCCAAAAGTGCCAAAAACACCCAAAAAATCACCTTTCTGCCCTATTTTCAGAGCTGGCACTACGCCCTGAGCAGTATTTGGAGATTTCGTTTTTGAGCATGTAAATGAAGTGCAATCAGAAAATTAAAGACATTTGTGTAAAGTAGACAATACAAGCTTTCCAATGAGCTATCATTGAGCTCATTTGGACACCTGGAAGGCCTCCAAAACTTGGTTACAAAACAGACAATGTTTCCTAGTGCTGGCGCCACACCCTTGGCCTGGCGTTGCACCCTTGAACCTTGGTGCTACACCCTTGAAAAAAAGTCAACAAAACACACTTGGAGATATTTTGGAAGTTATTGAGGAGCCTCAAAGTCAATTTTTTTCCAAAGTTGGTTGAGGAGTTATTTTTTCATTTAATGAATTATGATATTTGTGCCTTGGGCCTTACATGGTCTCATAGGAAAAAAATGACATTTATGAGTAATTAATAGTTGCTAAAACCCTAGTTATGGTTTTTTTCCTCCTTTCTATATAAATATTGCATTGAGGCCTCATTGTACATGTTGGTTTATTATTGAGAAGAATATCATAAACTTGAAGATTGATGAGAAATTGGCTTTGGATTTTGTGGATGTTTTGATTTGCATGACAATGGAGCAAGCTCACTTGCAGGATTCATGAACATAGTTAATGGTGATGTCCTTCTTATTTAGTGCTTGTTTTCTTATGTTATCATTTTGTTTCATCTTTCTCATGCAGTAGGACTGAAATTTTAGGCTAATAAATGTTGTTTAGAGGCACCTTAGCTCTGTCTGCTTTCTATTGCTTGTATATTTTCCTCTGCTAGGTCATATTAGAGAATTCTTAAGTGCTCTCTAGTTCCACTTATGCTTTTTTATCTTAAGAATGATTTAATGGAGCCAATGTCAAAGTAGTTTATGGTTAGCCCTGCTCTTTGATGTCACTTAAACATTATTTTTGAGATCTTTGCTTTGAAGTATTGCTAATTAGGGTTTAGCTGAAGAGGCTTATGGTTTGCCCTGCCCTTTTGTTCAATCTTAAATGGTTGATTTGAAGGTATTTGTAGTTTGAATAAGGAAATTAGGAGTTCCCTACTCTTTGATTAATACTATATGTTGTCTTAGATGGTTTCTTTGCCTGGAGGTGAAATCACTAGAAGGCTTACAAGTTTCTTTCCTTCTATGGTTCACTGGATTGTTGTATTAATGTTTACTTGCTAGGGTTTGGTCAAATAAGTTATTGTGACGCTCTGTCTTTGGTTATTTCTTTATGCATAGTGATATTAAAGGCCATTCTTGTTAAAATATTTGTTAAAGGATTCTTAACTTCCCTTTGCACCTAATACGTTCACGAGTTAATGTTCACTTCACTCACATAAGATTTTAGATCCATTTGGCTTTGTTAGACTTGCCCTGTAATATACCCTTGACCTATTGTTGTAATTCTCAAGACCTTTTGCAGACTCCATAGCCCAATGGTTTAAACCTCTCTCACTCTATATATTATGCTTGACAACCTACCCAACCAACCAAACAAACAAAAAAAACCCGAATCACTATAACTAGCCCAAAATAAAAACCCTAAAATCAATCAATTTCACAGCTTTTACACAAATATAGAGAGAGCCCTCTCTAAGTTCAGGAAGGCTAGGTCCTAGGACTCCAAAGACTGGTTTGATGTTGTACATTTGGTCTTTCCAATCTGACAAATTACAGGGACCTAACACATTGGAGACTCCACTGGGGAACTGAGTTAATAACATATTAAGCACTCCTTAAAACCTCAGAAAACCCTTGTCAATAGTATCCTCTAACTCGCCACCTAAAAAATGGTGATCATACCGGGGATCTGAGTAAGTAATAAGCTTAGACATTCCTTGAGAACTCACAAATCCCCTGTCAAACTTAGAAAAATCAAGTGTAAGCCAAGAGTTATATATAGTTGATTCATCATACTAGCACCATGTTGACCATACTGGAGAACACTCATTGAAAAACTTAGTGATTACATAAAGAACTCAGAAAACCCAAAAACATCCTTAAATTGCTATTCAGTTGTTGATGGTGGACAACAAGTACATCCTTAAAACAATAAACATCATCCACTTGGTGACTCCACTGGTCTTCAGTAGCTCTGTTGACCCCACTATTTCTCACAGACTCTCCTGGGAATATACCAATCAGTCATAACATTGCCAAAACCAGTCACTCTGTGTGTGAACTTAGTATCCTTGTAGATAGGTCTGTTTTTTGAAACTCTCATAAAATTTCAGCCTCTCTAGATTTTTGGTCTGAAATATGGCTTCACAAAGAATCAACAACAAATCTCACCCTGACCCAAACCCTCCTATCATAGTTGATGATCTAGAAAGAATCTTGTGGAAAACATCTAGGATCGAAGATTCAACTACTGTTAGGAACATTCACAAAGCAAGTTCTATCCCTGAAAACCTCACAACCTTGCAAGATCCCCATTTTGACTTACAACATAGAAGAAATATTTTCAGAACTAAGTCTCAAAGTGGGATAGACCAGACAGACCTTGAGCCTACAAATTTGCAGCAGAGTCCTAGTAGAGAAGCCTCTCCTTCCACTCCTCCTGATTTTCAGCTTCTCCAAAACTTTGGCTCTTTTCATTCCAAATCTGCTCAATCTCAGTTTGCTGTTCCAAGTACATATGCCACTCCCACTCATACATCCACTGTGTGAACTACTCCATTTCATCCTCCACCTCCTCTCACAAACTGCCCCCTTACAAACCCTCCTTGGGTTCCTTTGCCTCAAATCATGGCAACATGGTTTGCCCCATTGGTACTACCCCAACCTTTACTGCCTATGCCTCAAGACTACCAATCTAAAATCCCTCACTTTACTGGAGCTGACTCTACCACTGCCCAAAATCATGTAGATAGGATGAATGATGCCTTTGACTACTAAGAGATAGAAGAGGAGACCATAAAAATGAGAATGTTTACCCAAATTTTAGGAGGAGAAGCAAAGAAATGGTTCAAAAACTTAACTCCTAACAAAATTCATGACCTCCCTTCCCTTTACCAAACATTCATAAACAAATGGGAGATTAATAAAAATCCTATTCAAATCCTCTCAGAGTATAATAACCTTAAGAGAAATGTTGGGGAAAGTGTCCAAGACTACTGCACTAGGTTCAATAGTGTATACGATGCACTCCCACCTCACAAGAAACCCCCACAAGGCCTAGCCTTAGTAAAATTTCCAGAGGGCTGTGATCTAGACATGGCCTACCAATTGAGAGAAAGAGATCCACTAACCTTAGAAGACATGAAAAGGGGATATGTGAGTGTAGAATCCAATCTAATTGAGAAGAGGGCTAGGATGAGGACAGAAAAGAGAGTTACATACAAAGAGGGAACTATGGCCTCCACATCTGATGCTAAAATTGACAATCTAGTTAGGGTAATGGAAAGGATGATGGATAAGATCATTTTGAATGAGAGAACACCCATTAGGAAAAACCAAGCAAATCCTCAAAACAAAATTAGAAACCAAAACTTCAGAAGAGACCCTCCTCAAAACAAACAAAGGGAAAATGACTAGCAAATCAGACCTCCTTTCCAAGAAAACTATGTATAGGAAGAGGAAAGAGAGATTGAGGAGGAGGAAGAAAACCATGTAAATATGATAGGCTCTGATAATGAGGGTGATGTTTTCCTCCAAGAAGAAGAACAAGGCCTATTTTCCTCAAGCCAAACTGATAGAACATATGAGGATTCTGAAGAGTACAAGCTAGGATTTGACAATTCCATCATGGAGGTTCATGGGCAGTATGACCTCAGAAGTAAGAAAACCCAAGATGCCTCCAAGAAAAACAAATTAGAAACTACTATTAGAAATACCCTTGAAAAATTCCTTAAGAAGACAGCAGAAAACACCAGCATAATGGCTAAGACTCCTACTCAAAACAAAGACAAAACTAGCCAACATAATGGTGACCCAAGCTGCTCTAGTACATCAACTAGTGGCCTTGGAAAAAATGCTCTAACTGACATTCCAAATAAAACTTAGCAAACTAAAGTTGCTGAAAAGGCTATGTGTGATAAAAATGATGTAAATATGCCAAAAACACAAACACCATTCATTTTTGAAGGAGAACTTGCCAAGATAAAAATAGCCATACCCCTCACTGAACTGGTATCTCAATATGTATATAGAGTTCAAGTTTTGAAAGCTTTAAACATAGGAAATGACACCGACACTCTGAATTTAACTGATGACAAGCCTGAGTTGTTGTTTGGACCTGAGGTAGAAGGAAAATATCAAGAAGGAGTTGTTCCTCCATTCTATGTCAGTTTGAACATTCATGACAAAATCCTACATAATGCCATGCTAGACTCCGGTGCTTCACACAATATCATGCCCAAGGTGGTGATGGAGAGATTAGGCCTCAAAATAGCCAAACCTTATAAAGACTTGTACTCTTTCAATTCAAGTAGAGTCAAATGTTTGGGTCTGGTCAAATATTTATGTGTCAATTTGGCACAAATACCAGCTAAGAGTCTAGTTATGGACATTGTAGTGGCTGACATCCCCCCCAAGTATGGCATGCTTTTATCTAGATCATGGGGATCCAAACTCCATGGAAACCTCCAAATGGACATGACCTATGTTACCATTCCAGTCTTTAACCAAACAAGAATACTTTACAGATAATGTCACATGAAATACATGGTTAGTAGCCAAGATAGGCCAAACAACACCCCTTTCTTTTCTATCCATTCAGACCTTGACTCATTTATCTTGTATAATGAAGATGACATTAATGAAAAAGTAAATGAAAAGGAGGAAGAACAAGACCTCTCAAAACATTCAAACCAAACACCAAATGAAGAACATGATAGTCAAAACCCTTGTAGCCATGAACAACAACATAATGGCGAATCTGAACTTGAAACACTTTGGAACATGAGCTTTGATGGCTCTTGTGGCAAAGCTGGTTCAGGAGCAGGTGTTTGGATACATAAAAATAATGAAGGCCACTCCTACAAAATAGATTATCAATGCACAAACAATATTTTAGAGTATGAAGCTCTTCTCCTAGGATTACACTTGTTGAAAAACATAGGAGCTAAGAATATTCCAGTTCTAGGAGATTCTAAGCTAATCATTAGGAAAATAAAAGGAGAATATTTAGCTAAAAGCCATAGGCTAAGAGAATATAGGAATGCTGCCTTAGACCTCCTGAAGACATTTGATAAATATGAGCTCACCTCTATCCCAAGAGCTCAAAATAGTCTTGCCAATGAACTAGCCTTTGCTGCCAGCACTTGCCAAGTACCTCATACCAATGAAAAATTCACAGTAAATTTCAAAAGCATACCTACAATACCTGACAACATAGATTATTGGCAAGTGTTTGAAGGTGACAAACAAATTGATGATTTTATATAATCTAAGAATGAATTTAAAATGCCAAAACTAGACTTAGATCATGAACAAGACTTCCCTAATGAAGAATAAACCCCCAAAATAGAGCCATTTCCTACTGCCGATATAAATGTGCTAGAACACTTGCATGAGGCAAATTTTTCTAGGGACCTGGATAAAAAAGACATTGAGGTATTGCAATGAAAAGATAACTCATTACCAAGAGGTCTTTCCCCCTTAGAAGAGCTGTTTGACTTAAATGATGTTTCTAAGAAGCCAAAATTGGAATCCACCGAAACCGATGTGGAAGAATGCAACATAAGCAGTGTAGAAGAACCCAAAATGGTCAAGCTGTCCAAAACTCTGCCACCTCACATAAAAAAGAAATATATTAAGCTTTTCAAATAATTTAAAGATGTGTTTGCATGGGGTTATGAGGACTTGAAGTCCTATGACACAAACATTATTCAACATAAGGTTCCTCTAAAGGAAAACTAGAAACCATTCAAGAAAAACTTGAGAAGAATAAACCCTGTCCTAGTGCTTCTAGTTGAGAAGGAAATAAAGAAGATGTATGATGCTGGAATCATAGTCCCACTTAGGTACTCAGAATGGGTTTCAAACCTTGTGTCAGTAAGAAAGAAAACATGGGAGATTAGGCTATGCATAGACTTTAGAAACTTAAACAAAGCCTCCCTAAAAGACAACTACCCTTTACCTAAGATGGATCATATATTGCAAAGGGTGGTAGGCTCTAAAAGAATATCATTGCTTGATGGTTTCTTAGGTTACAATCATGTGCTAGTACTTCCAAGTGATCAGCACAAAACCACTTTCACAACACCTTGGGGCACCTTCATGTATATCAAAATGCCTTTTGGGTTGATGAATGCGGGGGCTACTTTTCAAAGTGCCATGGACATAGCTTTTTTCTGAAGACATAGGTTACCTCATTGTGATATACCTTGATAACATCACTGTCTATTCTAAAATTGATAAAGAACACCTTGTTCACCTAAGAAAGGTCTTTGAAAAGTGTAGGAAGTATGGCCTATATTTAAATCCTAAGAAAACATTGTTTGGTTTTCAAGAAGGAAAACTCTTATGCCACATCATATCTGAAGAAGGGAATAAGATAGAACCCAAAAGGATTGAGGGTATATTGCAAATCATCCACCCTAGGAACATTAAAAAGCTGCAATATTTCATTGGAAAGATCAACTTCCTAAGAAGGTTCATACCAAACCTTGCTGAACTCCTAAGAAATATCACAAACATGTTGAAAAGAGAAATAAGAGTCAAGTGGACCAAAAAAGCCAAACAATCCTTTGAACTGGTAAAGCAAGCACTTACCCAAACACCAGTTCTAATCAGCCCTGAATTTACCAAGGATTTCTTCATCTTCTCATTTGCATTAGAACACACTATTGTTGCAGTATTGCTTCAAAAGAACATAATGGGACAAGAAAAACCCATAGATTTCTTCAGCAAAGCATTGAGAGATGCAACTCTGAAATCTAACATCATGGAAAAGCAAGCCTTTGCTTTAATCAAAGCCTTAAAGGATTTGAGAGTTTACATATTGCATTCACATGTCATTTCTTTTGTTCCATACACAGCTGTCAAGGACATACTGAATCAAGACCCTGATGGTAAAAGGGGAAAGTGGATTGTTGTCATCTTGGAATATTATTTAGAAATCAGACCCACTAAACTGATTAAAGGACAAGGACTTGCCAAAATCATGGTTGAAGCTAACTTTCAAGCACTAGAGATAGACATGATACATTCTTTGGATGAACAAGAGGAGTTGGCGACTCCACCCATTAAAGAAGAATTTTTGAGCTCACTCTGGTATGCTAATATATTGTATGTGCTTTTTAATCTTAATGCTCCTCCTGCTTTGTCCAAAACAAAAGATAGATTATTGAAAATAAAGTCTGTAAATTTCTTCATTCTAGATAGAGCTTTGTATTGGAAACATTTTGTTGGTATCTTGCTTAAATGTTTACTTGAATATGATGCAGATAGAATCATGCATGAGTTTCATGAAGGAGAGTGCGGAGGTCATCTCTACTGGAAAACCACTGCCAAAAAAATCCTTAGAGCTGGTTACTATTGGCCTATTCTTTTCCCTGACATACACAAGCTAGTTGCAACTTGCCATAAATGACAAATCTTTGACGGGAAGAAAAATATTTTGCCTTTACCTTTGCATCCTATCAGTGTTGAAACTCATTTTCAACAGTGGGGTTTAGATTTCATTGGCGAAATCCACCCTGCCTCATTTTCCCAACACAAATGGATCCTTATTGCAATTGACTATTTCACCAAATGGATAGAAGCCATCCCTTCAAGGAATGCCATTGACTTAGTCATCATCAAATTCCTTGAAACCAAAATCTTGTCCAGATTTGGCTGTCCTAAAAAGATCATCACCGATAATGCTGCTGCATTTAAGTCCAAGAGAATGGTGGAATTTTGCTACAAGTATCACATCACACTAGGGAATTCTACAACGTATTACCCTGAAGGTAATGGGCTGGCTGATTCCTCTAACAAAATTTTGGTGAACATCATCAAGAAGCTATTGAAGAGAACAAAAATTCATGGCATAAAAAATTAGTCCATGCGCTATGGGCTGATAGATTAACAAACATCTATTAACATGCCTCCCTATCAACTAGTGTATGGCATGGATGCAGTTTTCCCAACATCTTTGGGAGTTTTGGTAATGGAGCTTCTCCAAGAGGTACAATCAGAGTAGAATGACATACAAAGGAGGCTGAACTAAACCATTCATTTGCAATAGTCAAGGGACGAAGTTTACAAAAGAACACAAGCAGTGCAAGAGATCATCAAGAAGATTTTTGATAGAAGGACCAAGGCAAATGATTTGCAGATTGGAGACAAAGTGGTGAAGTGGGATTCAAGGAGAGAAGAAAAAGGCAAGCATGGCAAGTTTGAAAATATATGAAAGGGTCCTTACATCATCTATTCAGTTAGAGGTAATAATGCATTCTTCCTACAAGAACTGGATGGAGTAGAGTTATTTGGAGGTCCTGTCAATGGTAGGATGCTCAAGCACTATTTTTGCTGAAATTCCTAGTTTGAAGCTTTCATTCATTGTACATAACATTGATTGATGAAGAATAAGAAAAACAAAAACACAAAAATATAGAAAAGAAGAAAAAGAGGGCAGGTTTAAAGAAGAGGTACAACCCCATACCAAAAAAGAGTACTTGTGAAAGTGTGCAAGTCTAAATGCCACTACTTGAAAAAGAAAGCCTTGTTCAGTCATTTATCCTAATCATGGTTGAACATGTTTTAAATTTCTGCTGATAAGTTAGTGAAAGAGGATTTGCCAAATCATGTAAAATTGGATTGTTAGTAGATTAGATTAGGAAAAGATACTTGGTTTCAATGCTCAAATCTGAACCAAAGGAGAAAGACAGGGATAGGTAACAAATTATAAATCATTAGCCCTCAGGTTTCTAGTTGTCACTTGGACAAAAATAAAGTTTGTGCGCAGCTTTTCCAAAATTCCATAGCCCATGACAAATCAGATTGCTTAAACTTGGTTTGATCATGTTTTAAATTTCATGTTAGTAGGTTAGAGAATAAAATCTGTCAAACAACTTAATCTTGATAGATAAGTAGACTAGGTAGAGAATAAAATAATTCATCCGCCTAATCTGAACTCTTGGAAGTGATAAGGGTAGAAGTAGGTAGTTTTCATGCTTTGAAAAGAAAAATGATGTCAAGTTTTTTCCAATCTAAGTGCACCTGGAAGAAGAAAAAATGTTAGGCAAAAGTATGATGGGTAGGTAGAAATGATATTGAAAAAATCATGTCTTTTCAGATTTTTGAGATCATAGCTTCAAGAGAAAATCAACAAGAGATGAAGGAATAGGGATCTTCCAAGTACAAATGAGGTAGTGATCTTCAAAACTCAAAGATCTGAACTCTGAGGTTCTTGAAACCTCCTGAAAAGGAGCCGCCCTCCCCAAGTGGAGCCACTGTTAGTCATCAATATTTTTCACTATTGGTAGATCACTATAGATTGGTTCTAGATTTCTCAAAACAACATTCTTTGAATATTGTGAGTTTTAGAAATCTCACTGCCTTCACTATCCTTGTAGAAATTTTTTCACTATCCTATCAACCTTGCCATTTCAAGGTCACCTCGCCACTCCTAAAAGACTCCTTAATGGCTTGTGCTTCTCATCTCCATCCTTCTTTCTTACCTATGACCTCATTACTCTGTTTTTCCCTTGCCCATAACTCCACTTTCCATCTAGGGCTACCTATAGCCGAACTCATTCCCATGATCCCCAAGTTCCTCAAGCATTGATGGTCTCAAAACTATCTCTGTAGGCTCTTTAGATAAATCAAGTACATTGGATTTTGGATCTTCAATACAACACTGACAAATACTATGTTTTTCATTTGAAGCCTCCAAGCCAATTTTTAGTCAAAGATCATGGTCAAAGGAACCTCCCACTAGGTCATTAGGGTTTCATAGGTTGTAAGGTCATCATTGATGTTTCAAACACTTTTTTTCTTATGCTAGAAGCTGGCTCAGATGTAATAGAAGGTCAGCACATGGTTATTCAAGGAAGACTTGAAAGTTTCCAAAGAAGACTACCCTATCAGCTCAAAGTATGCAAGAGGTAAATGCAAAGATTTTGACATTTTTGCAGGACTGTTGAAGTTTCCATTAGTAGAAGGTGTTGGTAAGGTAGGTGGTCTACTCTTAAATGAAGATAACTTACAGCAGGAGAAAGGGAACCACTTGGTCTTGAGGAAAACTAGGGTTTTTGAGCTTAATGGACCAAGTAGAATGCCAAACAGTGATAAATTGCAGAATGGTCATGGAGGAGGCGCACCAAATCAAACATGAAGAAAGTCTGTAAAAAAGATTAATCAAATAGGGAAAAAGGTGAGGTGAATTGGATAGAAATGAATGAACCTGAAAGGGCTATAGAGAACTTAAAATACAACATTGATGATTGTCTTAAAACACTCCAGACACTTGGGGTTTGGGGAAATGGCTAGAGAAGATGAAATGATGAGTTGAACTCCATGATGATAGAAAATGAAGGATTGTGAAGGTGCTGCTGTGTGCAATCATCCCAAAGTTTTCCAAGGTGAATGTGCCATTGCCTTATAGAGAAAAGGTGTAAAGAATATAAATGGGAAAGGTAAATCCATGGTTTTCAGTTACCTGCCAAGTAAAATATGATTTAAGCTCCAAGGTGGGGAAAAATAAGTTTTTGAAGATACCGCTACTGTGGAAGCATCCTAAGATTCTCAAAAGTGAATTTATCATGCTCCAAGGAGTAAGAGAAAGCTAAGTCAGTGTTTGCAGGCACCTGCAAATCAAAAGTGGCCAAAGAAGGTAAAAGGCATGGTTTGAATTCCATGGTGCAGGCAAAGGAGAGTTTTTAAGGTGTTACTTTGTGTTTGAATCCAAAACGTCCAAAATGAACATGTCAACTCTCAAGGAGAAAAAGGAAATGCCACTTCAATTTTTTTTATGTCACCTGCAAAGTAAAAGTGTTAAAAGACATCAATAAGACAAGAGAAGTCAACTTTATGACTTAAGCCAACTTGCAAACATAAATATAAAGGATATCAGTAAGAAAGGAAAAAATGACTTAAAACATTAGTAAGTGGGTTTTCAAAAGTTTAATCGAAAGTCCCAAGTCTATAAAATCTCATTTGGCATTTCAAATGAATCATTTTTGCCTTTAAGAGATCAAGAGTAGTCAAGGAGAGAAAAACTTGTGAATTTTCTAAGTGAAATTGGATAAAGTTTCCCAACGTTGCGCGCTCAACTTGGCGTTGCGCCCTTGGAAGAGTTTTCCTGTGTATTTTTTTAAGGTTCTCCGTGCCTGGAAAAGCACTGCGCTCTTGCCCGACAGGCCTAGTGAGGAAAAAGTTGAGTGTTGCATGCTGAGGTTGGAGCACTGTGCGCCTAGAGCTGGCGCTGCGCCCTTGGTGGCCAGGAGGGCCTCCTACACCCTACGAACACTCAAATCAACTAAAAACCCTTTTCAAGTCTCCTCCAAGGTCTTCTGAGCACATAAAGAGGTAAGTGGATACCCTAGCCACATATTCAAGGATTTTTTATGGTTTAAATGAATGAAATCAAACCCTAAGAGGAAACCCTAAGACCTAAGCTTGCAAATCACTATTTGTCATTTATTCATCTACCCATAAAGAGTATTAGTCAAGACAGAGGTGTAATAGGGTGATGTGAAGGTTTTCATTCATCTAGGTTGGTCATAGCACTCATTCATTCACCCCCTCACTTTCAAGAAAAGTTGACATTCCATTACCCTCATTCACCTTAATTACACATCAACCTCTAGTATTTCAAGATAGAGTTTGACATATCAGCAGAGGGTTATCATTAAGTGGTTAGCTTATCCCTCATTCTCATATACTCACACCCTCACTCATTCATCCCATTCACTTGTAAAGGCTGCCATTCCACCATTCCTTCATCTCATTTCCATTTGCAATCCTAGGGTTTTTCCAAAGGCAGAGTGGTCAAAATGCCAAAAAGAGAGGGCAGTGGTAGTGAAGGAGAAGGCCAAATGCCAAGGAGGCATGAACACAAAGGTGGAAAGATCAACAGGTTCGAACCACTCAACACAATAGAGCTAATGGCATCTCCCCTTACTGTTCAATGTTTAAAGCATGTAGGATTCTTTGATTTTTGTGAGAAGGTATAGTAGGTGCAAAACCACCCTGAGCTAACTAGGCTATTCATACTTAACTTGCATGAGAAACAAGTTAACCTTGCAGGTGTCAATTTTGATCTATCTACAGATGATATTGCAAATACCACAGGCATACCTAGTGTATGGTAGAAATGGTTCAAGCAGGCCAATCTTAACATGAGCTACTATGAGCCATATTTAAAACCTAGGTATAAAGACCACAATAAATCCATCTTTCCTTTCTCTCACCTGCTTGATAGATATGCACCTATGATGAGGATCGTTATGAACTATTTTACATGTGAGGTAAGGTTCTCCCGGCTTTACTCCTATCACATTAGGCTTCTCATGCACTTTACTAGGGTGAGGATGTTGCACCTACCCTATTACCTCTATAGAAGCATTGACAAAATGTCTGATATTTTACAAAAAAGAGACTATCCTCAATAGATGCAAAGCCTCTTTCACCACTCTCTTATTAAAATGGTTGTGATGCATCATTTTCAGCAGAAGGGTATTCCATGGGAGGTTTTCATTGCTCATGAGGTGTTCACCAATCCACAAGGGCAACAACAGCAAGATGTCCCTTATTCTTCTCATCCTCCCATCTCACCATCCACTCACAGTCCTTCACATCATGATGATCCTCCTCCTTCATCACCTATTCATCATCCCTTGCAATCATCTCATGGCACTAGTGCATCAAAGAGTAATGAGGCAGAAAAGAGTGATGAAGAAGAAAGAAATAAGGCAGAAGGAAATGAGAAATCAAGAAATGATGAATCAAGCAATGAAGAAGAATGAAATGAGGAGGCAGATGTCAGTGAGGTAGATGTCAATAAAGAAGAAAGCAGCAAGGAAAAGAGCAATGAAGACAGTAAGGAGGATATCAGTGAGGCAAAGAGCATTGAAGTAGAGGGCAGTGGTGATGTTGGCAGTGATGATGATAGTCATAAGAGTAGTGAGGGAAGTGAGGAAAATAGTGATGAGGCAGAAAATAGCAGTAATGAAGGCATCCATGAGAGCATGATGATAAGAGCCATGAGATAGTGAAGATGACAACAATGATGGCAGTAAGACATATGGCACTGAGATAAGTAACATTGAACCTCTTCCTTTGAGCTACCAAAGGGGAAATAGGCATGTGTTTTCTGTCCTTAAGAGGCAAGGGGCCATGCCTTCTGCATCAACCAAGCAGCTTGAAAAAGGTAAGGAAAAGGCCATTAATGAAAAAGAAGAAGAAAAACATGAGACTGAACAAGACAATAGTACATTTGGCAGAAATTCTGACACTTTAGTTCCAACACTTTTGTCATATTGCCAGAAATTTCCCCAAATTTTATCAATTTTTCAAATCCCGCCACCAACCGTCTCTATACCGACATTTAGGGACATCGTCGCTTTTGCGACGTTTATGAATGTCGTCAGAAATGCGACGTTCTAAACTATTCATTGGAAGAATGACGTTTGTGGGATATACGTCAGAAATGCGATGCTTCTGAAATATGCATCAGTATTGCGACAGTTTGGAGAAAACGTCGCAAGAACGATGTTTTGCTCCAAACTGTCGCAATACCGAAGCATATTTTAGAAGCGTTGCATTTCCGATGTGTCTAAAATATGCGTCGGTAGCCAAACCTTACCACACGTTTTGACATATGCCATGGAATATGATTTGTCATTAATTTAAACCTTGGAACTTTGGGTTAATATATAAAATGTGTTAATATATATAATATAACTTTGGAACTTTGTTTTTTTAAACCTTGGAACTTTGGGTTAATATATATAAAGTGTGGAATTATATATAATATATAACTTTGGAACTTTGTTTTTTTAAACCTTGAAACTTTGGGTGAATATATATAATGTGTTAATATATATAATATAACTTTGGAATTTTGTTTTTTTAAACCTTGGAACTTTGGGTGTGGAATTATATAATAATTAGGTTTGGATTAAATACAAATATATATATATATATATATATATATATATATATATATATATATATATATATATATATATATATATATATATATATATTGCAACGGTTTGGAGCAAATTGAGATTCTCCTAAATCTCGATGGAATATGAAAAATAAAGTACTTATGGGGGCTAGTGATCCAAAGAATGAACAATCTCACATAAATGTATGGGTTTCTTCCAGGTCTCCAATTGGCTAATGATCGAGATGTCTCTAAGTTAGTGATCTTGGGGGATTCCCTTATCACTATTCAGCGCCTTCAAAAAGGTTTTCTCTTGAAGAACAACAATTTATCCCTCCTCCTTAGAAAAATCAATATAAGTACCCTAAAATCATTCTCTCAAAAGGCTTATTACCACATTTTAAGAAGCCAAAACAAAGAGGCAGATACACAAATGAGTCAAGACTTCCTTCTTGAAGGAAGCGGGTAAGTATGAGTCGATCAATGACATGTCAGGTTGGAAAGATATTCCATGAATAATTCCACTCAATATAATTGTCCCTCTCTCTTGTTTTGCTAGTTGGATATATGCACCATGAGAATTATTTTTTGAAGATTTCCAAAGCCCTCCTTTCAAATTCCCCCCCTGTCTCCTCCTATATATGCACATATTTGCATCACAGCACATAACATTTGGCGTCAGGATCTCATCATTAAGGTGGAGGTGGTGGTTTCTGGGGGTGTTGGCCACATGCCCATTTACCCCACATGACATGTGGAGTGTTATGAAGTTGGACAACCCTTAATTCCATCCTTTGCCTTCATACCAAGTTCATTGTCGATGGATACAGGGTGGGGAGAGTTAATAAATTTCGTGGTTGATTCAATCCCTCGGGCATGGGAGTTCACTAGTCTAAAGGTGGAATTCATGGTTGGTGTTAATATGATAAGGAAAAAAGTATCAATTCAAGGGTCATGTGCCCTTGAGAGTCAAGACAACCCTTCTGCTATAAGTTGGTGGGATCTCCACACCTTTGTAAACTCCATCGATGCTAAGAATTCTTTCAATCTTATGTGTCCCTTTCTCGGTGCTGTGAACATTGTCTCACTTGTCTCATTCAAAGTGAAAACATGGGGAATTCTCTTGTCTTTTCTTGGCTCAGTTTCCTTTGATGTAGTAAGAAGTTGGGAATATTTCCCCTCCAGGTTGTCAATGGATTTTCGTAAATCTCAAGAAGTCAAGTTGGAATTTTTTCCAGCGGGTGTTGAATTTCTCATCTTCGAATTTCAAGCTTCTTCACCACCCTGTGCACATCCTGCAACCTTTTCCATGGAAACAGGTGTTACTGTGTTGAGGGCAACATCACTGGTGTAGCTTCATGCATCCCAAGTCTTGCACAATTTTCATACGCACAATTTCCCTTGCATAAATACTAACTTCTTTGGTACCCTTAGTTCTATTGATCTGCTTTTTTTTCTTAGTTGGACAACTCCCTCCCTTTCTTCTAGCTTTTCTCTTTCCATGTTCTGATAACTTTTGGGTCTCCTCCTTGTACTATAGGCGATCCCCTAGCTCAAACCTCTCCCCCTCTATTTCCAAGCTCTTTTGACTCCCAATTTGTGGTATCAAATCACACTTTGTATCTAATTTTGTGTTACAACACTCGATTTCTGTCCCTTATGGGGAACAAAGACTATTATTCTTCTGCCTCAAGTTGCATAAGACAGTACAATTTTATGTCCACATCCCCATTATTTCCATTTAGACCAATATTAATGCATAACTTTTCAATCATAAGCTAATATTAAATTTCATTATTACTTTTCAAACACTCCTTTAGTACCTCTTGTCCACATAAAAATGGCATAGGTAAGAAAAAGTTCTAAAATAAATTAGAATCAACATAATAAAAAAAATATGCAAAAACTATAGTTATAGCTTACATACCCTTTCCCGAGCCAACATTATATAACTCTACTTCACTAGGATGAACATTAAATAAGGCTTCACGTATGCATCCACCAAATCTATCACGTACATCAATGTAGTCCCTAATACATGTACCTTCAAGAGTATTGTGACCGCACGAGTGCCCTGTGCATGTTCGTGTGACCCGTTTGTTGGTTTCTCCCTTGTTCCTTCATTCAGTTGCTCTTGCCGTGTCGCGCCGTGTGAGGGTGCCCGCCCAAATGCATTCGGGTCGGGTCGTTTCGTTTGAGGGTGGCCGTATCAAATTTACTAAGTTGTACTGATCGCAGGGGTGCCTTGTGCACGTTTGTGAGGCTCGTTTTCCGTTTTCTCCCTTGTGCCTTTGTTCGGTCGGGCGCGCCGTGTGAGGGCACCTGCCCAAACGCATTCAGGTCGGGTCAGGTCATTTCATTTGAGGGTGACTGTATCAAATTTTCTAGGTTGTGGCCACACGGGTGCCTTTTGCATGTTCATGCGGCCCGTTTGTTGTTTTATCCCTTGTGCCTTCATTAAGTCGTGCACGTCGTGTCGCGTCGTGTGAGGGCGCCCGCCCAAACGTGTTCGGGTTGGGTCGTTTCGTTTGAGGGTGGCCGTATCAAATTTGCTAAGTTGTGACCGCATGGGTGCCTTGTGCACGTTCGTGTAGCCTGTTTGCCGTTTTCTCCCTTGTACTACCTTCGTGGATCTTCTACAGAATGTTTGGAAGCCATCATGCTCAAAATCTTCCACCCCTCTTCAAGTGCAGCTACCTGAAGCTTGATACCTGAATCCTCAACCCCTTCCAGCTTCTAAGTAATTCAAAACTTAGGAGAAGTTTGGAAAGTTCCAACCTTCTCATCAAAAACAACTTCACTATTGAAGCTTACCCTATCCGTGTCAATATCAATTAACCTATAAACCTTATAGTGTTGTTGTACCCTATAATCATTATCTTTGTTGTACCCTTAAACCCATAAACCACTAACACCTAAACCCCTAACCCCTTAACCCATAAACACCTAAACCATTAATGCTAATTAACCCATAACCCATTAACCCCTCACTCCAACCCCTCAAATCCTTAACTGCCTAATCCCCTAACCCCTAAGCCCCTAATCCCTAATCCCTTAACCACTAAATCATTATTCACCTAACCCCTAACTGCGCCTAAATACCCTAACCCCTAAGCCCCCAATCCCTAATCCCTTGACCACTAACTCATTAATATTCCCCTAACCGTTAAATGCGCTTAAATCCCGTAACCCCTAACCCCCAAATCCCTAACCATTTAACCACTAACCTATTATTCCCCCAACTCGAATCCCTAATCCCTTAACCACTTACTCATTATTCCCTTAACCCCTAAATGTGCCTAAATCCCCTAACCCCTAAGGTATGTTGATCCCAATAGCATGCTCATAGGGGAATCATAGGGGAATTCACAGGGGTTGAATCATAGCGGAATCATAGGGGACTAAAGCTGAAATAGCATCCTCATAGGGGAATCATTCACTTTATCATTAAAATCACAATTTTTGTCCTCTTAAGGTCCTTACTTATCTACAACCTTTGGTTGTTATCTTTGATCAATATCGATTGTTACCTTTGATCTTCGATCCCCGTTAAAACCCTTGTTTTCCCTCGTTTTGACTCGTTTTTCCCTTGTTTGATAATTATAACCTTTTGGGACCTTTAATTCTTTTAAAGGCTATTTGGGGGCTGATTGGTTTGACCTTTGGGCCATTGGCCTTCATTGACCTCAATATTGTCTTTGAATTATTTTACCTTTGGTGGCTTTACCTTATGTTAAATGCTTCTTATTTGGCCTTTGGGATTCACCCTTTGGCCTTTGTGGAGACCCCCTTGGTGTCCTATGTACTTTTTTGGTGTGAAAAAGAACTTGTCAATCTCAAGTGATGAAGTTCGCAACTCTATCCATATAGAAGGGCCTTTAATACCAACTGAGTAAGCCCGAAAAGAGACGAAACAATACCTTATACGAAGGGATCGACCTATAACAAGCCCTGCCTTTCGTCATTAGCCCTGCCTGCATATCATCATCATGATCTCAAGCCTTTCTATTCATCATGATGTTGTAGGTTTTAGATATTTTTTATTCTAATTATTAATATTTTTGACTTTCAAAATTTCAAATTAATTAATTATATAATTATTTTAAAATATTTTTTTTATTAGAAAATATTATATACATTTTATTATATAAATAATTAAAAAAAAATTATTTAAAAAATACATTAACTCTTAACCTTTCACTTAATTTTCTTTTATGAACGCCTTCTAATCTTTCTTGGAATGCATCTTCTGCCTTCTTGCATCTCACCGGACAACCAGAACACCTCGCATTCTTACCTCTCGCCGGAAAAACAGAACATCTTGCCTTCCCCTCCAGCCAAAGGTTTATCATTGTTAAGGTTTTCCCCACAGCGTGCTCTCCTTCCCCGACAGCTAGACCTTACTCTTACTGCAGGCCCTTCCTCCATCAGCAGGAAAAATGGTAAGATCTCAACTTTGTTGTGAATTTTCCTTCAGTCCAATGAAGTTAATAGAAGAAGCAGGGTTTGGTAGCAATGGTTTAGTAACATATTCATTGAATCAAGCGGTAGAAAACCATAACCCTGTGGATTCAGAAAAGAGAAAGAGGCCTATAAAAGAGGGATTGAAACAAAAAAAATTGAATAGAAAAGGCACAATCATCAAAAAAACTGGAGGATCTCATTAAGAAGAAACGTTAGAAACTACTGGGGGATAAGAATCCATCCAAATGAACTGAAGGGCGGGAATATGCAAGCCAAAAGGAAAGTCCCACATCTTTCAATTTCATGAAAAATTATCCAATCATCAAAAAAGCATGTAGCTCAGTTATAAAGCAGCCCACTAGCCGGGGACTGGTGCTAGGTTCAATCCCCATCATGTCCAAATGAGAAAATAGAGTTTGATGTTCCAATGAGAAAATAGAGTTTGTAATAGCCAATTCTATCAATTCTCAAAACCTCGCCTAAATTTGTGGTTGTGACATCCTCCAAACATTATCAAATAACTACATGTCTTGAAGGTGAAGTATGCTAGAGGAATTTTTCGAGGTTGATAGGATAGAAATCCATCCAACTGAACTAAAGGAAAAAAATACGTAAAACCAACAAGTCCCTAAGTCTCAATTTCATGAAATTTTTTGAAGCATTTTTGGAATAAAGCAAGGGGGGGAAGGCCAACTGCTGTGAATATTGATCTTATAAAAATGACCAGAATATGGCCTAGGTCCTGATAGCCCTAACACAATTAATTATTTTCCAATGATAGTGTTTTTTCATTTTGTGCTTGAAAAAAAGTTTCAAGCTATGGGATAGTAAAGAATGCAAAAATTTGCTTAGATCAATGTAGAATCAACTTAGTTTACTTGTTAGAAAAAAGGGTACTGAACCCTTACTATTTGAATTAATAGGATGATGGAAAGGAAAATATGTTCTATGTGGGGAGTGTCAATAAAAAACTGCAGATAATGTAGCCAATAATAAAAAAGGCATGTAGCTCAGTTATAAAGCAGCCCACTAGCTGGGGACTGGTGCTAGGTTCAATCCCCATCATGTCCAAATGAGAAAATAGAGTTTGATGTTCCAATGAGAAAATAGAGTTTGTAATAGCCAATTCTATCAATTCTCCAAACCTCGCCTAAATTTGTGGTTGTGACATCCTCCAAACATTATCGAATAACTACATGTCTTGAAGGTGAAGTATGCTAGAGGAATTTTTCAAGGTTGATAGGATAGAAAGCCATCCAACTGAACTAATGGAAAAAATTATGTAAAACCAACAAGTCCCTAAGTCTCAATTTCATGAAAATTTTTGAAGCATTATGGGAATAAAGCAAGGGGGGGAAGGCCAACTGCTGTGAATATTGATCTTATAAAAATGACCAGAATATGGCCTAGGTCCTGATAGCCCTAACACAATCAATTATTTTCCAATGATAGTGTTTTTTCATTTTGTGCTTGAAAAAAAGTTTCAAGCTATGGGATAGTAAAACATGCAAAAATTTGTTTATATCAACATAGAATCAACTTAGTTTACTCGTTAGAAAAACGGGTACTGAACCCTTACTATTTGAATTAATAGGATGATGGAAAGGAAAATATGTTATATGTGGGGAGTGTCAATCAAAAACTGCACATAATGTAGTCAATCATCAAAAAGGCATGTAGCTCAGTTATAAAGCAACCCACTAGCTGGGGACCGGTGCTAGGTTCAATCCCCATCATGTCCAAATGAGAAAATAGAGTTTGATGTTCCAATGAGAAAATAGAGTTTGTAATAGCCAATTCTATCAATTCTCCAAACCTCGCCTAAAGTTGTGGGTGTGACATCCTCCAAACATTATCGAATAACTACATGTCCTGAAGGTGAAGTATGCTAGAGGAATTTTTCGAGGTTGATAGGATAGAAAGCCATCCAACTGAACTAAAGGAAAAAAATATGTAAAACCAAGAAGTCCCTAAGTCTCAATTTCATGAAGATTTTTGAAGCATTTTGGGAATAAATCAAGGGGGGAACGCCAACTGCTGTGAATATTGATCTTATAAAAATGACCAAAATATGGCCTAGGTCTTGATAGCCCTAACAAAATCAATTATTTTCCAATGATAGTGTTTTTTCATTTTGTGCTTGAAAAAAAGTTTCAAGCTATGGGATAGTAAAACATGAAAAATTTTGTTTAGATAAATTTAGAATCAACTTAGTTAACTTGTTAGAAAAAAGAGTACTAAACCCTTACTATTTGAATTGATAGGATGATGGAAAGGAAAATATGTTCTATGTGGGGAGATTCAATCAAAAAATGCACATAATGTAGCCAATCATCAAAAAGGCATGTAGCTTAGTTATAAAGCAGCCCATTAGCTGGGGACTAGTGCTAGGTTCAATCCCCATCATGTCCAATGGCTTTACATGGTATTAGTATTGCAGTTATGGCTATAAATTTCATATCCTTGGGTCTAAATGATCGATTTGGCTTGAGAATCATGTTGCAGTATCAACCCACCCATGAACATGTTATTTCCCTTCATTGGAAGGGCATGTGGCTAGGTGGTAGAGTAGCCCAAATGCTAGGGGAAAGTCTTTGGTTACAACAAATAGTTACAACTAGCATATATCTGTTATAACTTGTGATAGGTCTGTTTCATAACTCAGTACCTTGCATGAACTATTCGGTACTAAGTAGTTGTTCAATACTATATTATGTACTTAATTCAGTACTAATATCATTCACCAACAAACCAATAGTATATATCTATGCTTCTCTCAAGCAATGATCAACATCTGTGTGGTAAATCCTTTTAAATAAATTTGGAGTCAACCTAGATTTTCTAGGAATTTACTAGACCTCGTATAGAAGAAATTTGGCTATATTTGATAAGGAAACTAGTTTATGTGGGAAATGATTTGTATGGATTGGAAAAATGTTCCAAGAAATCTGATTTTGTCCTATTATGACACTATGGAGCATTGCATTTGGAAGACTCTGGATTTGAAGTAGAAAGTTTGTTTAATCCTTCTCTTAGTAAAGTTTGTAGTCTCCTCATGAGAACTAAAGGTACTAAAAAAGTAAGAATAAGTGTATAAGATGTTTGTTTACCTACAATTGTCAATATATAACAATAATTCTCACTGAAATCTCATTATGTATCAGTGAACTTCAAGGATCAAATGCACTAACCTAATGATTGAATTCTCATCTACATAATTATAGTAGACCTTGATAGTAAAGAAAAAATCTCAACCATATTGTCATCATTGTCATGTTATAAACATAGGTCCCTGTAATGACTATTTTTCTTCTAAAATTTATTGTCTCATAGATCAAATCCAATGTACTGTAAAACGATCATTAATATATCTCTGAGGCTCAGTTACTATCAAACATCAATGTTGTTTCCATATCAATGTTAATAAGAGGACATATTGTTATAGGTAGAATAATGTTGTTAAGTGTTGTCAAATTTAATTTTGTTAAGTGAGGTCACACCTCAAAGTGTCACTGTTAAACTGTTGTCAATGTTTACATCATAATTGTATACATGGAGCTTCAAGAGACTACACATCTGTTAATGAGATTAAGGTGTTTTGTGCTTGAATTATGATCATAAGGATAACCTAAGGATGGCCGAAGGTGACTGCATTAAAATTTCTTTCAAAATCTTACAAACACTCCAAACAAATCCTTGTTTACTAAGCCACAACTCAAAGAAATTTTCTGCCCAAGGTTCACTATCCTAGAGGGCTGAGTGATGTCCATAAATGTCAGTATTAAATGAGGGTTCGTGGCCTTCGCAAGTCACAAGACTCATTTTGATATGTTACTGATGTCACAAAGATAAGAATTTCTATTTCAGATTAGGTCATATGAACAAAATTTAGGTTCGATGCCCTAACAAGTATCCAAACACAGTCTAAGGATGTTCAAAAAGAGCATAAATAAGTCCTCAATTTCTTCGTTGATCTGAGAAAGGGATCATAATGAATTTATTGATTTTTTGTAGTGGATTCTTTGATGAGGACGAAATAATAGTACAATTAAAAACAAAGGGATCGGTATAGCTTCAAGAGAAGATTTATCTGAACAGATCCCAAACTGTAAAGAATAAAACGAAAGGCCAAACCATGTAATAAATGATCCAAATGAATTCCTGAAATGAAACCCTAAAATAATCCAATTTTTTTCCCAAAAAAATATGCCAAAAACAAGAATCCTTTAGCTCTTTCGCTAGTTAGGAGAGACATTCTATTTGTTTTTTTAGAGAGCTTCATATATTCATGAATAATTTCCCTAAGAAGGGCCAAGTCCTTGCTTGTACAATGCACCACATACGTGATCCAACACTAAACCTTACAAGGGTCAAAGTTTAGAGTAATGGTCACAATAGATTGTTCGTTGAAGTGCTTTTAGGAGAATTAATTAATAGTATTTATATAGTTCTTCAAGGCTTGAGAGAGGGATTCATAAGGTTATTCGTTGGAGGATTTATTACTAATTAAATTTTTAAATTTTAATTCCTTAGGACCTAAGCATTAGCCCTTGTAGAGAATATTGACATTTGACAAAGATCAAAGCCCCTTGTAATACTTCAGATCTTTTATAAAATATATTTACCACACCTAAGATGGAATAAAACTTCTTCCTTGAGTTAAATAAGTGTTTGGCTATGGCAAGGTGCCACATCACCATGCATTGGGTTTTAGCCCATGATTTGGGGTTTTCAACTTCAAATGAGGATATCTCACAATCCATGAAGAACCACTCGGCATGCCACATGGAACTAGAAACATATCGACAAGGAGAATCTAATGGCAAGGATTCATGACAAATTCTAAATAATTTTTTTTAAACCACCTTGAGTTTCTACTCTCTCCTCAAAACCACATTGAAACTATGGGATGTTTCTCAATACTCGTGTTCACACATCGCCCACTATCCTAGGCCCCACTCACCCTCCTTGTTGCTATTCCATGAAAAAATTGTTCAATAAACACTGACGTCCTGATATCAACTTTTATCTTTCTCATCATCATGATCTTGTCCTAGATACTCAAATGGATTACCATTGCTTTCAAAAAGAAAGAAATTAAGCTTCTTGCTTGTTAAAAGGAAATAGACTCTGTTCATCCTTCACGCCTTCTCCAACGCCTCCTCATCCTTCTACTTCAATTGGAGCCTCCCTCTGATATCAATCCCATGATCTGGTCGAAAGCAACAGTAATCCAATTGATTGTTATTCTAATTGCACAAAAAAAGATAGGCACTGCAAGCCAAGAGAAGCATCAGTGAGTAGCATAGGCATTTTCTCATTTCAATTAGGTAGCGTAAATTAATGGATAGTAGTTGGGAAAGGAGACACTCTTAGAGTTGCTAGGTGTTAATGGGAAATGTGAGCAGATAGGTGGCAATCTGTAATGAAAAAAATCAAATCTTTAGACCCTGGCTTGGGGTCAGCTATTGAACTAGGAGAAAAGATGCAAGGATAAAGAAGAGATTTAAGGAGAGAAAATAACTCAATTTTCTAGAAATTTTGTTGGAAGGGAGGCATTACCAAGTCACCCATAATACTGGATTTTTTTTTCTAGTGGGGAGACATTGCCAAGTGACAAAATTCGTTGTTGGAGATGAAATACAATCTAGGAGGCAACTAAAATACTAGAAGATTTTAATATTATCATTGGAGGTAAGAGGTACACTCCAATAGAAAGCCATAGTATTCTATTGCAGTTAGTATTCACTAAAAGGTGATCCACTAGTGGGAGAGAATATTAGATTGTGAGTCCCTAAAAATCACAAAGTCCAACACCAAATAGATATGAGTTTTAAACCTTATGTTTGACGAGGTGTTGTCATGATCCACTGATGAATTTTTAGTGAGATCTAGATCTAGAATGTTTCAATTGATGTACTATAAATTTAGATCATGAGATAAATACAAGAGTAACAATATGGCATAAATTCTTCTCCACCATTTTCTTGTTGTGTATTTCTTGTGCTTAATTATTAACATGGTACCAGAGCCATGGCTAGCTGATTATGAGAAAAGCTATGTTTGCCCACCAATAAAATTGTAGATCTACATCCATGAATGTAATAGAGAGGGCACCAATGAGATGATCAGTGAATTTTTGTTGGGGTTGTCTGCAGCATAAGATCAAGTCCAACAGTGTGTACCTAGATCAAGATCAAGGCTTCTCGGAGGCATGCTATATACAATTGCTCTTTCGACGAAAGCCAAGCAATATTTGAGGTTTTCTACTAGATCCTTTCAGCATTTCGAGATCTTTTTTTGTTTCTTGGTCAAGTTAAAGTCAATCCGATACTTTTCTGTTTCTGATTCTGAGTTTCTTGAACAAAATTTTGTTTTCAGCTCTTTTTCTATTTCCAATCCTTTGTTTCAATTTTTTTTTATCTTTTTCATTCATTCTGCGAATCAAATAAAAGAGCTTTCTTACAAGCCAGATCTAGTTTTTGAAGTTCCAGGTACTTAATTAAATGAAAGTTGATCCAATTTGTGCTGTTGGGTTTTTCAAATCTGTGAAGCCTAATCAATATACAGTGAGGCTGATCATCAAGATCTACATCTTACCAAATTCCAAAAACCTATCACAAGCTTACCATGACACTTAGTATGGCCCTACGAAGGAAAAATGTTATCTTACCCGATCAATGGTTCTTATCTCAAGAACTACTTAGATATTGTTGAGGGATCTGTTCATGTATGAAACTGTTTTGGTCATTTTTCATTTTTTTTGTTTCATTTGATTTTATGATTACTCTCTTTTGATGTTTTATATTGTTACCCTTTTTCCTACATTCGATATGTCAATCTTTCGTTGATACATAAAACTGTCAGATATGTATTTTTGATAAACGTAACATAAGAACACCATTTTTTTTTACTCGCTACAACCTACCCAAAGGTGAAACAAGCTTAGAGGTATAACTATCATAGTTTTAACATTACTTGATTTTAGGCTTGAGTAATCATGTCATAGTTCTAGCATAATTCTTTCATGAACCTGTCACTATAATGCAACGTTTCATTTTTTTAAAAAATATTTGTAAACTTTCGTCGAAAGAGCGACGTTTCATAATCTAATATCTCTTGATTTATGCAAGCTCCAAAACATAAAAGTGGACAACAACAAAGAAGATGCTGCAGTTTTCAAATGGAACATTGGACTTTGGCATTATACATCGGAACATCAAGGACTTCAGTTGTATGGTTGTTCATACTTAGAGGTAACTAGTGCACATCATGATCTATCTTACCACCACTAGACCCAATTCAAGCTATGCAACCAACAATATCTCCCAATTTATGCAAGCTCCAAAAAAAAAACACTAGACAACAACAAAGAGGGTAATACCATATATAAATAAGACACTGGACTTTGGATTTTATATGGGGAAAGCAACAAGTCTCAGTTGTGGTTTGTTCAGAGTCAGATTGGACAGGATCCATGGATGAAAGGAAGTCTACAACAAGTTATGTGTCCAGTCTTGGCACAAGGGCAGTTTCTTGGATAAACAAGAAACAATATGCAGTTTCACTTTCCTATACAAAAGCACAATACATAGCAACAGTAAAAGTAGCATGTGACACAGCTTGGCATAGAAAAATGGTTACATATTTGCAACTCAATCAGGGTGATTCCATGGTACTTTTTTGTGATAACCAAGGAGTTCTCAAGCTAGCAAAGAACACTGTCTTCCATAAGCAAAAAAAACATATTGAGGTCGTATGTAATTTTTTCGAGAACATGTAGATGGTAAAGTTGAGATGAAATATTTTCCAACTCAGGGCCAAACTGCAGACATTATCACAAGTCTCTTGGCCCGGATAAATTTGTAACACTTAGAAACAAACTTGGTGTAGTTTCTAGAATGACCATTAAGGGAGCATGCTAGAGATATTTAGTTCATAGCTGTCATTTACACTATAGGCTTAGGCATATCAATAAAGTCACTTTTCATTTAGTCTCATCCATGCTTCTTGTATTAATGACTTCGACGAAAGACTTGACATTTTGGTCGAATCTCATTTAAATCTAGACAAACTTGGTTGGACTATTAGTAGCTGAACTGGCTTGTTCAGGAACAAACTTGTTCAAAGGGCTCGATGTCTTCTTGAACATTTAGGGTTAATCCATTTCAAATGGTGAACTTATTTTTTGTTTGTTACAGGTGTTCTTGCATCTTAATATAGAATCTAGGAAACTATTTGGGGGAATGATGTGGATATGCCAAATTGGTTGATTGCACCACGTAAGAGTTAGAGCTATTATTATTTTGCATATTTTCCATTATA
This sequence comes from Pinus albicaulis, assembly GCA_034641835.2. Taxonomy (NCBI): domain Eukaryota; kingdom Viridiplantae; phylum Streptophyta; class Pinopsida; order Pinales; family Pinaceae; genus Pinus; species Pinus albicaulis. Next base: position 677,980,194 of record CM076573.1, read on the forward strand.
TAGTTATGATGACTACCCCATTTTTGGATACCATTCCAAGCTTCACTGAAAATCTCTTTAGCCTCATCTAATCTACCTACTTTGCAGAAATTGTCTACTAGCAAGGTGTAAGTATAAAAATTTGGCTTACAACCCTTACTTTTAATTATACTCAACCACTCCAGGGCCTCTTTAATGCACAAATTTTATGTATTAGAAAGGTAGATTTAGAAATTATTTCAACTTACATTTTGTGTTTTCAAGTTAGATATTGTTTTCAAGTTTTCACATTTCTAATTTTATTGCAATGTGGTAGACTGATCAGGGCAGTACAGGAACAACCCCGAGACAGGATGATAGCGGAAAGAGGCCAGTGGAAGAACATGTAAAGTGCCAGCATTGCTCTATCTTCAAGTATTTTAGTTACTTACATAATTGAAATAATATTAATTTTTTTCAAATAAGTAGACACCTGGCCATGGTACGCCTGATGATTCCCTATACGAGGAAGAGCTTTCTTCATCCCCATGTCCATTGTTGTTGCTGTGAAAAAAGGCGCGAAAAACAAAGTTGGAATTTGAGCATTTGTTAGACGTGCCTCAAACACCTGAAATAGAAGCGAGGATAACACAACTTATGACCCAACTAGAAACATATAAGGTAATAATAAAAGATCAAAAGGATATTTTTGTTTTGTTTTGCATGAGATGAATTGTGATAGTTTGATTTTCAATTTTTACATTAACTAAACTAACAAAAAAATTCTTTTGTATGTAGCGTTATCTGACACCTGTTGCACCCAGTGTTGGTGGTAGTGGGACACAAGGGAAAGAGATTTCCGAGCAACCCTCTCGTACACCTTTTACGCCTTTAGGTGGCAGCCAAGAAACACACCCTGCCCAAGAAGACACCTAGCCAACCGCTGAACGTGTTGGCAGTGATGAGGCTGATATGGCCAACTATATCATTGCGTTTCCTGGAGCTACATGTGTCAGTTCCATGGGGACCATTAATGGCATGTTTTTGGTGAACAATGAAGGTGTCCCTATAAAGCACGTACAACTCCCAGGTAAGTTTTAATATTTTAATTATTTCATGTACTCTATCTAAACTATATTTCATCATGATTTTTATTTTTAAATTAATGATAATATATTTTTTTGTGTAGGAAACAATCAGTTCTACAAGTTTTTGGAGAGCAAGGCGTTGATAATTTTTGGTCCAAGCATATGCACAAGGTGGAATTCCCAGAATTCCAACCTGAAAAAATAACTTATAGATTATCTAGAAACCATTTTTGGGGTGGGCACATTTGACAGAACATCGGTGGCTCGGGTAGTTGGAAAATATTTGTAATATACCAGGGACACCTATAGGATGCAATTGCAATTTAACCATAGATACGAGCATCTTCTCACAGTTCTAGAGAGTGAGTGGAGAGTACTCATCCATGATAGAAAAGAGAAAAGGGTAAAGAAAGAAGGAAAAATGCTAACTGGACCCGCAAGGTAAATTACAACTTTAATTCAATAGATTTAATTTTCTCTATGTCTAAAATAAAAGTGTGCTACGTCATATCTGACTTCAATATTTTGATGATAGGTTTCCTGATATCTCGAAGGCAATCAAAGCTAGGATTGAAAAAAAGGGCCATCACAAGCTAGGCTAGGGTGGCTACTTGAAATTAGCTGCAAGATTTGTAAGTAGCTAAACATCTTATAATTAATTGTATCGCCTTCCAAAGTTTTTGTAATCCCATCAAATAATATTAAAAATACACAATCATATGTAATGTAGGGTGATGAATTTGGAATGGAAACTACAGAGGAAGATAAAAAGATTGCTTTCCATTCCGGCTATCAAGCCGTAGTTGAACATCGCAGAATTTTGGGATAGGTCCCAAGATCCAGAATGCCTAATAAGGTAAAAAGTTAACTTTTCAATATGTTTGTTTTCGTCCATAAATTTAATGTCTAACAACTTTGTTTAAATCATGGGAACAACACTGCCGACGAGCCAAATAACCCAGTTGTAGAGCTGTGCGTTGAGAGCGAAATATTGCCAGATCTACATGTTCCTCACGTGCAACTTGATCATTGTAGTGGAGACCAGGCCGACAATTCTACTATTAGTGAGGGCCATGACGGTAATTAATTTCCACTTATAATTTTTTCTTATTATACCTTGATGGTTGTCCTTATAACGTTTTTTGTTTAAATGACAGAGAATGTTGTACTTGAGGATCTTACCACCCGAGAGGAAGATAGGGCAACGGTCCCAACGGAGACAACTGGTGCACTAGGTAAATAATCTCATTATAATTTTTTTTATTAATATTACTGAACTAGTTCAATGATATTTAAAATCTGACAATTAAAATTTAATATTATCTATTTTTGTAGGCGATGCCCCATCACTGCATGAGACCAAATGTCGTGACTACGCAACTAGGTCAGCTCTATGGGAAAGACATGAAACAGGAGTAGAGCACGATGATGTTGATGATGTAGTTATGAGATTTATAAGTAGGAAAAAGAAAAAGAAATTTTGATAATGTAAAATATTGTATTATTATAAGACAAATGTTACCATACTTGGAACGTTTTTTGCATTATATTAAAAGCTCATTTATCATTCTATTTTTATGTCAAACACTTTCAATGTTTTCTTGCGTAATTTTTGTTGCATTGTTTTTTAATTAGTTATTGAATATTTTTTTTATGCTCATGAAAGTAAAAAATGAAATATAGATTGGGTATTGGGGAATTGAGAGTGATGTGAGGGGGGGGAGGGGCCCTGTTTAGTAGAGAATAATTTATTGGAGCGATTTAATCTTGGAGCAAACCTCCCTCGATCCAACGTAGCAACAAAAAAGTCATTGTTGACTTAGTTGCTACTCTTTCAGATTGTGGGAGGCTTGTTACAAGTTCACGCGACTCCAATAATTTTTTCTTGAAACAAAGAGGAGCTTATTCAGTATTTTTTTTACATTTTCAACATATGTTCTAACATTATCATAAGAGTGCATCTTAGAGTAAAAAATACTACATCAATTACTTGTTTTTATTGTATAGATAATTATGGATTTTGATTGACTTGGCTGCGCATGTACAAATCCTCTTGCATCATAAGCAATACAACTTGTCAACCAGGGTCATGTCCATGATATTTTTGCTTATGCGCTTGACCAGGTTCATAGTGTCACATTTTTTAAGTTCCTTTACAGTTCATAATTCAATATTAAGCTTGTTCATGATTATTATCTAGGTTTTTTGTATGTGTTTTTTCATCTATTTGATTGTAAGAAACTCTGCATGTTTCCTATTGTTCACTATGATTTCTCCATTTACCACTCCCAGGATGAATTTGATTTTATTGTCCAATTTTAGCAAATCAAGCTGAAGGTTGTCCAGTTGGAATTTAAGTGGTTCCTTGGCCTTTGCGTCCAGCTGGGGAATCAATAGCGAAGGAGGCTGTGCCTTATCCCCCAGAGGAAGTGGCCTGAGAAGGGTCGGCAGTGTCTTTTCCCATCTCTGTAGCATAAGGCCTACAAGATACCAAAATTACCTTCTTTCTATGAGAAAGACAAGTTGATATGCACAAAAAATCCAAAAAAATGGTTTGCAGTTTTTTTAAGAAAATAAGATTGAAAGAAAGATAGGATATTAGTGCCTTTTCACTCAGCATATGGGTCATGACTAAGGTTTCCCACTTCTAACTCTAGAAGATCCACCTAGTACTTTTTATATTATTAATGAATTATATAGGTAAAATTAAGAATTATAGTATGATTTAATAAATCCAAAAAATAAAAATTCGTATGGAACTTCTAGTGTTTTTCAATATACGGTGGTGGTGGTGGTGAGGGGGTGCAGGGAGGGTGGTACTGGTTATTGGACATGTTGTTTCCAAGGCATTCATAACTTCTATAGGCAATGAAATCAAATTCTGTCGAAGACCCATTTGAGGTAGTAAAGAGATCTTTCTATTGGTATATCTAAATTGTTCTTTCGTAGCTCGTGGAATGGGGAAATGTCCACTGGAACTCAAGGTATGTGAAACCTTGTTGTGTTATATACCTTTAGAGCTTCAATTGATGATATATTGCAATTCGGGGAGTGAAATGGAATCTTGTGAAAAATCAATTTGGAACAATACCCCTTTTCTCCTAATGATTGATTTTCTAAATTTTTTTCCCAGTGATTGCTTTCGAATATTTTATATATATCTTAGTAGTAACTTGTAAGTCAGGATACGCAAGATCCCACATTTCTTTATAGTATTCACAAACAATTCCATTAAGGTCATTGTCAGGACATCTATGGTTGATTCTTGATCACATTATATTCTAGGCTTTGGGGAAATGCAAGGTGATCGATGTGAAGGTATCTATGCATGACCACCTTTCTTTCCTTAATAATTCTCTAGGATTGGAAAATAAGCTTAAGTGCTTTGGGGATTCTTCCTTCAAAATATTTTTTTCTTGGTGGTACGACCATCAGCTGCTTTCAGGGAAACTATCTTATTCTTTGCATCTTTAGGTATTAGGGATTTTAAAAAGGATTTGGTGTGCCTATCCCCTGACATTAATCCATCTATTTTGGTTTGCAATTGGGCTTTCTGAACCTTCTACATTTTATCCACTTGTAAATCATGTTTGAGATTGGATCCTGACACTGAATTTTGTTGTCATAGGGTTTGAGATGAAGCCTCTGAGGAAGTAGTTCTAGCTCATCTTTAACAACTTTGTGATGCTTTCACTGATGGTGGCGATCTGTCTCACATAGTCATGCAGGAAGGTTGATAAAATTTCCCTATTAGGTAATACATCCTTTAACCTGCCCTTTCTCTTGGCAATAAATTCTAGATTATTTTGATAAACTCAACACAAGCGGGATGTGAGTGTGAGACGTAAGTAGTAACCACAATTCTGAATGCACATTTTTTCAGTACCCCATGAGATGGAAAAAACAAGAGGTTGATGGTTGGATTGGCGATTTTTCCCATTATTACTTGAACAATATGGCTACCTGCATGATCTAAGAAAAAATATTTTTCTCGAATAGTAGGGTCCTGTCAAGTCTATACAACACTCTAGTTGAATTTTTTGCAATTTTTCATGTGAACCATAACTCAGAGGAGACAGGGATTCTAAATTTATTGGGTTTGCAGGGGACCAGTCTAACATTGAGGGCTTTTCAGACAAAAAATTCCCACTAGGGGATTTGAATGGCTAGTAGCTCCTTGTTGTCATGGGTCTCAATCATGTTAAAGTCACTACATTAATAGCTAGTGGGCATTTAGAAACTCATCATCCGTTCAGTGTCCAAAGGTTGTGCATTTTGCAACATCATTTCAAATATAAATGTTAGCTGGAAAAATAATCCAGCTTTCAAGATTCACCAACATCCAGCTTTCCATATTCGTCAACATCTAGCAATCCAGATTCAGCAACATCCAAAGTTTTCCCAAACCAGCAGTTGAGGGTTTCGTGTGGGGCATTAATTCCTTTGACCAACCTGAAAATGACCTAATTGAGTGTCGCCCCTGCTACATACCTGTAACAACCACTGCAATACCTTCCTTCCTTGTATATGATTTTCAATAACTTATGCCATTTGTTATCTCTATCCCCAATTTTGATGGTAGCCCCACAGCTACACAAACAAATCTGTAATCCAATGTATGTTTTGATCATAAACACAGATTCCCATTGATCTCAATCTCTTTGGTTTTTTGGATGGCTCTGTTTAGATCATAAGCAGAAGCAGGAGACGAAAATGAAGATAGTGGGCAACAACAGATGCATACGAATAATTTGCTTGTGGGTGCTTTTCCTCTCCCATTTTCATTCTTTAGCATGTGTGGCAGTTAGCCAAGAGGAACATTACCCTTTGGGGGGGTCTCTTAGGCCTCATAAGGAAAAATAAAATTGAAATAGTCGTGGAACCTAGGCATAGCTTTTAACAACGATGGTGAAATGTATTATCTTTTCTGAGCATCGTCCTGTCTTGATTTTAATAGGTGACTTTAATAACTCCTTCCGTTATCTTGCTATGGAAAATTTTGCTTTGGACTCATGCTTTTCCATCTTTACAAAATAGTTTTGAGTTCACTTGCTTGGATTCCTCACACTCAAGTCAAACATGTTTTAAGATACCTGAACAGGGCAACAGACAAGTTGGCAAATCTATCCTTTTCACTCCCTTTTGGAACTGAGGGTAAACAGAACCCTACAGGAAGCAATGCTACCTTAAAAATATGACAATGAATTTCAATTCAAATTTTTTTTTTATAAGAATATTTGCATGCCATGAATGCTCCATTAAAAAGGCATAAAGGATGCATGTGGATGTCGTTATAATAAAAATTCTCTCTACACAACGATTACAAATTTAAAATATGAGTATTAACATGCAACACCTTTAGTCTCAAGTGCAGTAGCTACAGGCAGTGCGACAGGGAGGCACTCAAGGTAGTGAGCACAAAATCTCTTTTGTATTCTCGACCCAATCTACCCCAGCTGATCTGCCTAATCTTAGTCGGGTAGCTGTTAATGAAAATTTAATCATTATAGATGACTGGCAGTCAATGCTTGTTATATTTTGATGTCAGCTAAATGTTACGGTGCTAATGGCATTTTCTATGGATTGTATCCATATGGTTTTTTTGGAACTTAGTATTAGGGTTGATGCACAGCTTGTCTGGCCATACTAGTGTACTCTTAAAACCCTTTGCAATATTCTCCATGGAACTTATGGATGTATCTTATATGCACTTTGACACATTTTTTGCTAATATTATCTGCCTTGTTATTGTTAATTGTTTTTTTGATATTATAGGTTACATGAAATATTTTTGTGGTTCTAGGTAGATCTGTCTTCTTGTTTTCAATATTTTGCCTCAGTGGTCCTCTTTAGTTTAAATTTGCAAATATTCAAACAAGTGATAAGAATCATCTGATTGTTGAGAGATTCTTCATTACCTTCATCTGAATTCTTGTAAATTATTCTCTTAGATGATGATAATTGCTTTGTTTTCATCTTAGTTCTTGCAATTCGTCTCTTAGCATGTAGTTTTAAGAGTTCAATGCTTATTTTATTTGCCTTTGTTTATATATATATATTGGATAGGATTTCATCGATGAATCCTACAAGGGACAAGAATTGATGGTTGTTTAAGCACGTGGAAATAGGAGAAGCACAATATGAAGTTAAGGTCCAAAATTGCTGGAATTGATTAAGTTTGTTATTATGAAAGCTAAGCAAAGGTGATGAATCTACTCTGCCTTGAACAAAAACCATGTTAGTATGTGCTTTTGTAGAGTCATATCAAGATACCTTCTTCATTTTTACATAGGTTATTTAGTTTTATATGTGGGAGTTTTTTTCTGAGATCATTAATTATCTAAGGCATTGGTCTCACAGCTGAATCTCCCAATTGTAAAGATTTTGGCTCAATAGTATTTTTTGAAAGATGTTGAACTCATTGAAACCTACTCAAGCAAAGGAAAATAATGATTTTTTCTCAATCTTTTACTCTCATTTTGGTCTCAATTTAAAATATATGTCTGTGTCTGTGCATTTGTATGTCAGAGGGAGGGGGTTTTTGTATTGGTTTACACAAGTGAATCTTGAAAAAACATATCATTAACGCTTGATTAATCTAAGTAAATAGAGAGATGTCTGTGAACAAACACATGCCCTTCATCTATCAAAAGAACATCACCCAAGAGTTTTACGAAAGTTGTAGCTATTGGTATTTTGATTCCTGTGAAATCTTGAGTGGCAGCCATGTAACTTCTAATGAATAAAGAAGTATCTTTTCAATGTCATCAAATTTTAGCCTCCTTGATAGCTTACCCAGGTTGTCTTGTGGTCAGCCTCTTGGTTGGTACAATATTTCATAGACCTTGGAGTCCCATGAAGTAGAAACTCTAGTATTTATCATGACAATTTTCCTTGGGCCTCTCTTGTACTTGGTGTATTGTTTGAAGGGTATTCCGAAAGAGCAGTGGCTCACAGATTTAGGAGTATCCTAATGGTCTGGAAGGATTGCCTAGGGACTGTCTTAATGATATATTTTTTTATAGCTTTCATGAAAGGGCAATGTCTCATAGACGATTATCCCCATTTTTTGCTTTTTCTCTTTGGTAGAAGGCAATAATAAAATGAGCTTCAGGTATCTTCTATTTATCCCTTCACAATTTTTATTTCGGGTCTAGATAGCTCCTAATGCCCAAATAAACTGCATTAGTTTCTCATATAATAAGAATGCGGAGAATAGAATGTCGCAACATATTTAGAACATCCATCAAGCTAAAATAATAAGTTATGACTATGCAACGTGAATATTGCAGGAGCTCATATAGTAAAAAAGCATGGGCAGTTTCCAAAGAGCTCATATCACTTTTGAAGTGGTGAGAGTAGTTGGATTTTATTGATGCTTTCTTTAGATTTTAGGTCTTTGACATCAAACAATAGAAATTATTTTCTAGGACCTGCACTCCCACTCCCATTATGTATTGTTTCAATTGTATATTTTTTCCTGCGAAAATAAACCCGTATTTTCATTCATAAAAAAGAAAATACATTTGTATATACACATTTTTCATGTCTATTCTTCAAGGATGAGCCCCAACCTTTGTGTGGCAAGAACTATCAAAAATTTTAACAGTTATCTGTATACTTGAAGCATACAATCAGTGCTAACATATCAAAAAGCATACATGAATACAAGTTCATGTTTGTATAGTATCTGAATCATGTGGGTTTATGCAAAGTCTGCTATATAAACATACAAAAAGGGCTACCCGCATGTGATAACCAGCTAAAGCACCAACATGGGAGATTTTTCTCCAACTTAGCCAATAACTGCTGCTAGTCAACTTTGTCATAGCAATTTGTTTTTTCTAAAGAATATAAACTTCAAAATTTTTCATTCTTCAGCAGTAGTGGCGATTAGCCAAGAAGCTAGACCACAAAAAATTCTCAAGAAGCTAGACCACCGGGCCATCATTGTCTCTTCAGAATGCACAATGGGAGAAATTTTCCAGACCTTTTAATCAAACTGAAAAGGAAAATTCATCCTTAAATGTTAAATAATCTAAACATTGCCTTGAATTTGGTTATTCAATTTGCATTGAATTGTGAAAGGCATTGAAAATGAAGGATGAAACCAAATTTTCTGCGGAGGATGAAACCAAATGTGGACGAAGACAATCCCTAGTCGACTCGTCGAAACCTCCCTACATAGGAAAACTTTGATAGCAATAAATAATAGTTTCCATTCAAGTGTATAGACCTTAATTGATAGCAAAATTTGTGCACATGAAATACAATAGAAAGCTAGAACATTTGACATGCCATGACTCCAAAACGTACATTAATGGGTGCTTATTTAAGTGCTTGTTGTGGAAGGCTTGACTGGTGTTTTGCCTTCATTGTCTTGATCCTCTAGCTTCGATGTCCTTTGCCATTATAAATCATTGACATGATGCTCAATGTTGACCTATCTAGATCCTTGTTGGCAGCAATGAGTGAGGTTGGTGTTGGACTGTCCATTCACTTATTTTTTTTTCCTTTTCTTATGCTGCAGCCATATTAAAGAAATCACTTTGTTGCTTATAGCTTATAATAGTAGCATAGCCACATAGGTTACATAACAATACTTGTAAAATAATGAAAATCAATTTGATAAATTAGAGAAGCCATGGATAGCTTACATGATCTCAAATAATTTAAAGGGCTAGGCATATTGGATTTCTTTGCATTGGCATGCTTGTAGATTGTTGCATCCAAACTAGGTGAATTTGGAGATTGATAACACATAATTGTAATCTTAATCTGAGTACTGTCATTTTCAATAGGGCAATAGATATACCTTTGTTGTTGGGTTGGAAAATTGGAAAACCTTACTACTTTGTACTTTTCTGCTATCACAGTTATTAGGTAATGAGGAAAAATGTGATGGGATTATCTTGGTTAATTTCAAGTTACCTAAGTTCTAAAACCAATTTCAAAGAACTTGTTTCACCAGACTGTAAGACAATGCGAAAGCAGGTTAATCGACCAATTATGAAAGTCTAAGAATTATCTTAGGCTTGTTATCATCTTGTGCTATTTTCAATCTACAATTGTCTGGTCTATGTTGAAGTCTAAAGTTCAAGGGTAAATGAGCCTTAGTCCGAAAGGATCCTCATCTAAGGTATGAAATGTCATCACAACATCTGAGCTAAGGAGATCTTGTCAAAACCTTGTTGAAGTTCTCCTTTTTGTGTGACATTAAATATGATGATCTATATACAAATATTTGAATATGACACCTTTTTTAAAGCCTCATCTTTCCTATGTATATCTCTGCATCTTTGAAAACATCCATGTTATTTCTGTGGATGGTAGAGTCAATGTGGCTTATATATAAATTTAAGCACTGATAGAAAGTAAACTTTGGGAATCCGAACTTATGGGGGTCAAAATTAAAGTGTTTTGTGGACTAGTTTCATCAGTCGAGTTGCAGTGAGGTATGGTCACTTGGTTATGTTACAAAGATAAAGGAAGCCTGTCACTTTGAATCATAGATTGTGTATATGCTTTTAAGTTTTGGATTGAAGTAGCCTAGGAAATATGTTGTATGGTTGTAAGCTCGACATTAGAAATTTTTAAGGTCTTTTTTGTTGTCCCATTGTGCATTTTCATCTCTTGTAGTAAGCAAGGTTTCTTGCATAAACTAGTTGTTAATGCGTCAAAATTTCAAAGTTTTTGTGGCAAGAGATATTTGACCATTTTTTTCTCTTGCAGGAAAGTCTTGGCTCCTTGTGATTTATGAGGAAGTTCATTACCAAGAATATTGATCCTATGGCAAGTAAAATATAAGGCCATGAGAAGCATTTGATCTTAGTTGCTCGGTCCAAGCATAAGATGTTTCTATAGGTCCCTTGGGGCAAAAAATACCCACACCCTCCACTTCTTCGTACCTACCAACCCTGGATTATTCTTTGAGGCACCATCAAAACAAAGAATAAGATGGGACTAAACAGATAGCCATTGATCAAACTCCTTCTAGGGGAGGGGTAGCTACTAATGTTCTTTGCAATCCAAAGTCTTGAAAGAAGAAGAGGATGGGATTGAAGCTTGAAGGTAGAATTATGATAGCAAAGTCTCTTCCCTAGGATCCATTATTTGAGATGGAATGTTAACAATGGATTTTTCAAGCTGATATTCTAAAAGAATAGAGAGAATAATTGTAGCAATGGAGTGGGGTTGGGATCAGCCTTCATGAAAATTTCTCGATTTTTTGCTAACCATACTTTCCAAAAAATAGATTTTGGCAGAGTCAACCATAATTTTTTGCGATAAGTCTTGCTTTAAAGTTTCTAGAATATTGTTTATCCCAATAATTAAAACTTATAAACAGAATTTGGCCATACCACTCTCTCTACCAAGGGTTGCAAGACGAGGTCCCTGTTAGTATGATTCTTTCGTCGTAAAAGATCACTTTAGCTACGCATAACAAATAGCCCTAACATCGATTATGGCTGCAAAATATCTTTAAGTTTGCTGCACAAATTCAGATCTAAGCACAAAAAGACATTAAGCAGATAAAATATAACATGGCTCCATGCATCTAATGAACAAGGCAAGAACAAAGTGTTTAAAAGAATGTTTTGTATTATATTAAAGAATGGGGCACCTGAGAGGAAAACAAGAAAGGTTTTTTCCGGTTCTCCTCAGTGGGATGGGTTCTTGGAAGTCCTCAGTGTTTCAGATCTAACATTTCTGTCTCTTATGGATGTAGAAAAGAAAACATGGAACTCAATGGGAGTTCACAAAAAAAAATGGAAAATTGTGACCAAGAGTAGATCCAGAGTGATCTAATGCAATGAAGGTGTCTAATGAATGGGGAAAACCCCCCTATTTATAACAAAATATTGGGGCGGTCTAGAACTCGGTGCATGAATAAAATATTATTAATTGAATTCTAGAAGCACCCTTTAGGAATATTTTATTATATTTGTTGGAGGGAAAAGGGTTCTTGACTTGGGTCAATTCCTTCATTTATAAATAATAAATAAATAAATGGTTTATTTATCATCTTAGGGAAGTGATGGGAATATAATTAAATAAATAATGGTTTATTTAATTATTTATGGATGATTTAGTCAAATTTAACTAAGAATATTATTTAAATAATGATTTAAATAACTTATTCTTAGGGAATAAATATAAACACATAAGTTATTTTATGTGGTGAAAGAAATTTTACTTAGGGTAAAATTGGTCTTACATGGTGTACTTGGGTTCATCTAATAATAACAGATTAGATGACCAAAAATTGGTGTAACAGATTTCCCCCCAACGTACGAGTCTTAGGAGCGAATCGTATGACCGAAGTACGTTGTAAGAACTCAATCACTAGGCATCAAGAGAGAGGTGAGAGAGAAATGTAAGGATGTCTGAGGTGTGAAAGGACTAGACCCTGAGGAGACGAGACTTACAGGTGCAACAAGTCTCGATGAAGTGGTACCTGTGATAAAGGCGGTGGGGGAGGCATACCTATGCCCACCGGGACAAAGTATAAAGAATAAGGTGCCCGGAAAACCACGGAACGCAATAAGTACAAAGAATAAGGCGCCCGAGAAACCACGGAATGCAATAATGAAGTATGTGCTGGCCTAAACAGGAGCCAGATAAATAACATGATGAATCCCACATACATGTGATGCCTGGAATAATCGTCAGGGCTTATACAATAATATGGTAGTACATGAGATATAAATACGCCCAAATGCCCCCTCCACGCGGGGAAGTGCTCGCAAAAGCTGACGGATATGTGCAAATTGAAGAGGCGCTGCAAGCGGCTGAGGCCGATATCATCATATGAGAGGAGCTGCATCAAGGGCTGAAATGAAGGCATCCGGGCATGTGGGGGGCTACCTGCAGGGCCACCCCCTCATGAGGGTTGAGACATCTCACACATGCCCTGGAATCGCCAATATATGCTGCTGCGTCACTGGACCATCAAATGTATATATCACGATCATGCTAGGAAGAGCTCGAACCAAGGTAGACTGCCCCCTAGACCTGGCTTCTGGAGGAAATGAGCTGATGTCGACAGAAGGAGGTCTGCCATAGGTGAGGCAAATAAGGGAAACCCACCTAAGGCACGAGGGAAAATAGTAGAGCGACGACCAAGTAGACACTAATGACGATGATGGAATGAGAGAAATGGAGGAGCGGTTGGACGACTTCCCTTGTTAGAGCATAAAGTGTAGGGATGGCTTGGTAGTGACTGACACAACATCAGGAGGGATAGTGGACAGAGGTACTAAAGGCCATAATGTGTGACATGAGAGAGGGACTGAGCAGGTAAATATGGAGGAATATGGTGGGGTACAAAGGGACTCGGGATAGACTCCATGAATGTGCTAGTGACTTGACTCGACTGCTCTAAACAAGGGCGACTCGATGGTGCTGCCATGAAGTGAAGGCCCAATGGGGGACCGTAAAAGCATGAGTACAATAGGGTAGCTCATGATGAAAATCAACACGAACAAAGGCAAGTAAGGAGGCAAAGTGATGCCCCTGGTACAAGTGTTGTAAGTGAAGAAATTCGATTTTGAGAAGAGATGAAAAGATCCTTCATGGACAAAATGTGTCCTGGTGAAGTATCAAAACATGAAAAACTAATAAACACCCATTTGAGTGCTCGGTGAGATCTTTCCAACGGTGCAGACGGTTTGGCAAACGGGGCTACGGTTTGGTCGCAGCTGGCGAAAGAAAAAACGGGGGTTTTTCTTCTAATAAGGCATGTTCCCTCCAAAATCATTCATTTGCTTGTGTAGCTGTGGTGAATGTGGAGAGGAGAGAAGGCCCTAAATCTTACGGTGATCATAGCGGACAAACCGATTGTTGGAATCGTGATTCGTTAGTGGCAGGTAAGAGGTCTAGTCCTACTCTTTGTTTTTGATGGATTCAAAGTTCAGATTAGGGCCTAAAATCTCAGTAACTACCCCTACTTCTTCCTCACGGCCGGGTCGCACTTTTTGGGGAAAAAACTGCGACCTCGGATGCAGGTTTGGGCCTGAAAAGTGCGACCTGGCCCAAGGTTTTGTTGAAAAGTGCGACTTGTGAGAGGGAGGTGATTTCAGTGCTGTTTTGGGCTGAGATTCAGTTTTGGTGTGAATAGATGTAGTTTTGTGGATCTGTAAACTGAAAACATGATGTTTTTGTGCAGATATGGTAGATATATTGATCAAATGGAGAGAGAGAGACTTAGGTACATTACGGATGGAGATCCAGGTGAATCAGGGTGTCCGTCGTGTACTGGCTAGGTATGGGGTGCTGAAATTTTTGGAGAACCCTTTGATGAGGGATGGAGAGCCCTTGTTGGCCCGTATTATCAGTTACTGGGATCCAGATCAGGAGGCGTTTGTAGTGCAGGGGCACAGGATCGAGCTGACGGTCCAGGATTTGTATTTCTTGACTGTTCTCCCACCATTAGGGATGGTGGGAAATACACAACCAGTGTTACCACATGGGCATAACATTATGGAGTTTGTTGAGCGACATTGTCGACCAGGTGTCCGAGTCAAAGGGACTTGAATATCCATTGGTGATCTAGAGAGGTTGGAGACCCAGGCAGTGGCCGCAGAAGTGTTACAGGTCTTGGGTAGCCAGGCGTTCCATCACATCACTGGAGGACAGATGATGATCATGGAGAATGTGCTGAGTGGGACCTACTATGGGTGGGCCTAGATGATGTTGGTGTCAGTGAAACGAGAGTTGTCGCTATGCAAGTGGCAAGTGAATCATGATTGCACCTATGGGACGATGTTGTGCTCTTTCTTCTTTGAGAAGATCCCGGCCTTACGACCTTGTGAACAGTTTCCTGATGGAGGTCCGAGAGAGCCCTGGATGCATCGGTGGGGATGACTACTGTGTAGAGGAGGGGGAGGGGCGGTCGGACGGGTGTTCCAACCAGAGTTCTTTGCACATTGGGATCAGATGCCATTATACATAGACGACTATCCCTATAGTGGGATGAGTTATTGGGGAGATCCGGACTTGTCGCTTCCGTTGGGTCGAGTGTGGGGGCCCGATGGTAAGTGACAAGAAACTAATCTGTTAGGTGTATTTGAGAGTTTTGTGACTAGTATACATGATGCTAATCGAGATGTTTTGTGGAATGCAGATATAGCTCCGGTAAAACTAGCCAGATATATGGGACGACTTGCAGTGACGGGAGCTACAGGGGCAAGTGGATCAAGGACGGCACAGAGCAAGGATATGGCTGCTCAGGTGGAGGAAATTCGTCGTAGATGTGAGGGGCTGCTGATCGGTGTATCGGAGCATGGTTGGCAGGATTTAGATGACCGGTACATAGAGTTATGTATTGGGTTACCCTCGGAGTGGCGAGGTATCATGCGATGCATGGCGATGGCCAGTCAGGCTGTGCGTGATCTACGAGCTGCGGGAGCAGAGCCATTGGCTCGGGATCCTCCAGAGAGTGATTAGATGTAGGGCAGGTGGTGCCCCCCAGTGTCGATGTAGGGGCGAGTGGTGCCCCCCATTTTTGTAGTTATGTTATTGTAATATGCTATGGGCAGGGAGTATGTTTCAGAGTAGATGGACTCTAAAAACATGTGTTATATAATATATGTGATGTATATGTATTTGGTTGATGGTGTTAAATGTTATTTTGTTGTGTGTGATATATGCCAGTCTAGAACATGGTTTGCGATTTGATCTACGTAGTGATTTTGATCTCTAGGTATATGGCTAAATGTAATGAATCTAAATTCACGTATCAAAAGTTGCACTCGTAAATATTGTCTAAAAAGGATAGGGACATGCAGATGGAGGATGTGATGAGAGAGAGCATCGGCTAAGAGACCACAAACGACATCATATTCGGCCTGATTATTGGTAGCTTGACCAATGCAGACCCCATGTATGCAAGGGGGTAAAAATGGCCCAGGCGGCTGAGGCAAGGTTTCGAGAATAGCGACTGGTGCCATCGGCATAACCAAGGTAATGAGTGGACGAGAGGGTTGAAGGAATATCATCACAAGACGAGAAAATGGAGGAAAAGCGGGGATGCATGTTGCAAAGTACATCATAGATACAGATGGGAGTATCGAGATGATGGGAAGGCAAGGAAAGGTGGTGGAAACCACAAGAGGCTGCAAAGCTACCTAGATCATCAGTAGAGGAAGAAAGGTGCACATACGGGTCATTAGGGGAAATGACAGAAGAACAAGTAAAAAGATGGTCGAAACATAAAGAACCCGAAAAAGTGGCGGAAGGGGGATCAAGCGAAACAGACGAAGTGGATTCAGAGGGGATGTACTCTGAGGGGTGTGCGGATGATGATAGGTATAATAGAGGAGCAGCAGATTCAGAAATCTCAACATCAGGGGGAGGGATGTCAATGGTAGCCGGGGGATCCTCAAGTAAACTTGACACATACTGATCAAGGATGGGCAAGGCGGATTGATTTTGTTCAACTTCGTACTCGCGAATGACCTCTAAAGATGCTCGGTAATGCGTGAGGTGAGGGAAATGGTGGGAATAATGGCCATGGACACCACACAGAGCACAGGGTTTGTTGGTGCGAAGAGTCTTTGGGTTCTTGGCTACGGATGAGGAAGAAACAGAGGTGTCAAGGACCGTAGATTCAGGGAACATGACTTTAACCATGGGTTGGATACGAGGCAACTCAGGACAAATATGGGTGGGATAACCGATACCATCACACAAGGCACAAGGCTTGGCAGGTTGGAGAGGGGTAGGGTTAGGGGCGGTGGCCTTGTCAGTGGATGCCCCCTCGCGAGTTTTTTGTTTCTTGCCGGTAGCTGTCGCAGTTTTAGGAGGGTTTGGCGGAGGGGTGAGGGGCACTGTGGTGGTGGAAGGAGCGACGGGGATCGGTTGTATTGGTGTCACATCTATGTAGGGTTTGGGGTGGCCTGGTGGGGTCTCGGTTGGAGGGGTAAGATACCAAACGGGAATTCCCAAGGTTAAATTAGGGAGGGAAAGGGTGGCCATGACGGGGACCGAATAGATGCCAGGGGAGGACCAAGGAAAGGTATCTGACCGGCGAGGTAGTGACCAGGGAGGACGGCTCCCATATGGTGGAGACTTGAGGGAACTGACTCAGGAGGGTAGGAAGGTTCATGAGTGTGATGGGAAGGGCCGGGTGAAAAAGGTTCGGTTGACTGAAGCGAAGGGCTAGGAGCAAGAGGCGGTGGGCGAGATAGAGGTTGCTGACTAGCCGGAGCAGGCTGTGGAAGGCTAGCCTGAGACGATTGCATCATGCAAACATTTGCTAAGTTGGGGTCAGAGACGAGAGGAGGGCGAGGACCAGGAAAAGTTCCAAGCAAAGAGGAGTCTTTGTAGACGCCAGGGGAAACACTGGTCAGCGAATCAACAGTTGGTTTATTGGTGATAGTAGAGATGGTGGACTCAGGGGAGGTCTGAGATTTTGGTTCATGGTAGGTCAATTGGTCAATGGTGACAATCTTGCCATTATGACAGAAAAACATCTTGCAGTGGACTGTGGATGGGACGGCTGACATGGCATAAGTGTAACTACGCCCCAAAAGGATGTTGTAGTCAAGAGGGGCGTCGATAACTTCAACGTTGACACAAGCAGTCTTGCCGGCAAGGGTGATAGGATAGTTACGAAATAGGCCAATGGGCTGGGAGGCATGGCCATCCCATGCACGAAGGGTGATGGTGGAAGGGGCCAGTTCAGGGGATCCGAGTTGTTTCCAAACCGAAGCGGACATTACGCAGGTAGATGCCCCCTCATCAATAATACATCGAGCAACATTGGCGTTTCGGATTTTGACTGGGATTTGGAAAGAAATTTAAGGAGGAAGAGGGGTATGGTCTGACTGATGGGCATCGAAAACAATCAATTGGTCATCAGCAGGATCTACAGTGCCCACGGCAGATAGTAGAGTCCTCTTTTGAGAAGGACACAACTGGAGGAGTTCCAGTATTGAAATGGCAGCAGGAGATTGGGCCAGATCATCTACCATGCTGTATGAATGGGCAGCCCAACCAGAGGCAACATTTCGGCGTAATGGTCCCTTAGGAGGCTTGGGATGAACCTCGGCTTTGGGCAGAGGGAGTTGCAAGGGACCATTGGGTGTCAATAGAGGCTTTGTAGGACCTGACGATGGAGACTCAGAGACAGAAGAAACAGGAGGTGTGGAATACTGATGGGACCGAGTTTGAAGGTTGAGGTCAACAGTGAGAGGTGGGTCAGAAGCCATCATGAGAAGCTGGTAATCAGAGGAACCAGAAGGGGAAGGTTGAGTGGTTACCGGGGTGTGAGGTGGTTGAGTGGCCACGAATCCTTGTTGCGGGAAAAGATTGGTAAACACAGCAGGTTGAGAAGTAACAGGGGAGGGAGGGGTAGTAGGGGAGGAGTGCTGTCCCCGTACGGTGGCCTGAGAATCCCAAAGTTGCCGCATTTGTGGTAATAAGGGACAATCATGAGTGTAGTGACCATAAACATCGCAACACGAACAGGGCTTATTGGTGCGAAGTGGCTCGTCCGGCTTGGGCTGAGAGCCCTGTGGCTGGTTGGCAGTGGTAGAATTGATATTGGAAGGATTGGGTCCATAATTACCAGGAGCGGATTGATTGCCTCTTCTCTTTCTTTGAGAAGGAGGAAAATTAGGTGCCCCCTGCTGTGCAAATACTTGCCCTGGAGGGGGTAGTAAGTGCGGTTGTGGGGGTGGAGAAGCTAAGGGAGTGGGAGGTCCAAATGCTAGAGGAGCTAAGACACCAGGTTGCGGATATGGATAAGGAGTAGGGTGGGCATCAGTAAGGTAAGCAGGGGGTGGGCAAAAGGAGGATTCATGCCGTAGCCTGAATACATGCTGCCTGGAGGGGAAAAAACGCCGAAGGGGCTGGCCCCTAGAGGAAAACCATGGCCTGGAGGAGGTTGGGTAGAGGTATGTGACAGGGCTCCAACGATACCGTCGGCAGAATGAGATGCCCCCGAGGCATTAGGGCCACCGGGTTTGGGAAGGTCAGGAAGGACGGTATAAACATAAGAAGATTGGGTGTAGATAAGGTCATAATTTAAGGCGATTTGGAGGGCGGCTTCTTCGGTTTGGAGAAAATGGGATGTGACATCTTTGCCAATGGGAGGTAAGAGAGAGCGAAGGAACCAGTCCATGTAAACCCGATCTTCAAAGGGGGGAGCTCGACATAAGATTCTTTTGCGCCGCCATTCCTGGACATGAGCGGAAAGGCGGGTTGAGGAGGATTGACGGAAGGAGGTTAAAAGCTCGATACTAGTGTCGTATCGGAGAGAAAGCTGGAAATAAGATAAAAACGCTTGGGTAATGGTCGAAAAAGTGGTATGGGAGGAGGTGGCCTATTCAACATACCATTTAGAAGATTCGCCTGTAAGTGTGCGTTGGAACAATCGAAGACGAATAGATTCGTCATTAATGGAATTGGAGGAACACCACATATGGAAGGATCGGATATGGTTGGAGGGATCCTCACTAGCAAGGCCTTCGAATTTGGGAATGTCAGAGGGGAGCTTGGTTGGCATAGCAGGCCAACTAACATCATGGCGGATAGGATCGTTAATTAGCTGATTGAAGTCAGGGAGACTAAGGCCGGCCATATAAGGGAGTAATGGGGCAGTCGAGGTAGGTCCCGAGGTGGTTCCACTGGAAATAGACCCAGCAGTAGTACTGGGGTTTTTGCTGGTGGTAGGCCCTGAAGTAGACATGGTGAAAGTGACAGGGGGAGAACCAGGAGGGGGAGAACCTGAACAATCAGAGGAAGAGTCGGAGTGCGGACTCGGGGAAAGACTTACTCGATGACGACGGGAAGACGGAAGTCGACCAAGCGGAAACTGAGGATGAAGGCCAAGAATTCTCTGGGAGAGGCGCCTTGGGGGCGCAATGATGACGGGAAGAAGAAAACCGACAAGGGCAGGGAGGGACAAAATCAAGTGAGGTCAAGGGCAGAAAGGTGCAGTGACAATTTATTTTAAAGTCTTTTCCAGGCGGTTTTAACCAGGCGCTTCTTCACTTAGGGTCAGTGTGTGGCGTGCATTAATTTTAATTGTTTAAACCCAGACATTTTGAGAGTAAAAGAAAGAGTGTGCTACGTAACAGAAAAGAAATCTGCAGAAAATAAGACTAAAAGAACAGAAAATTAACAACTAAAAAAGTAGCAGTCTAACCCAAGAAGGCAGGTCTCTCAAAGCTAGTCTATAAGAGGGAAAGAACTAGGCAAAGCATGCTAAAAAAAGGAAAATAGATCGAAGGTCCGGAGGGACTGGGATCTAAAGGGTAAATCTGCTGAAAAGTGGTGCAGAGAACAACAAATAAGCAGAGGCAAGGTTGCTGCTAAAAAGGAGGAGATCAGATAAAAATAGAAGAGACAAGGCAGTGGCCTTAGAAATGAACCCAAACAAAACGATATGAGGTGGTTTTAAGAGGGAGGAGTGCTGATCTATAGGGATTTGAAAAGGAGGTATCAGATTGGAGAAAAAGAGGGCTGAAACTTTGGAAATTCAGACTTCTGAAACAGTAAAGAATCGTCCACAGAAAGTGGAGGGTACTAGAGCCCTAAGGGGAAATATTCCCTCTTAGTTGAGTGAAGCAGATCAGAAACAGGTCCAAACGGGCAGAGACAGAGGCTGGAGAACCCTGACAGAAGCTTCAGACAAACCCAGAAAAAGTGCTGAAAAATTTTCAGAAAAATTGCAAGTCGCAGGTTCTGACCTGTTTTCAGTCCAGGTCGTAGGTTTGGGGCAGAAAAGTGCGTCCTGAGGCTCAGGTCACACTTTTGGGGCCAATAAGTGTGACCCGCAGATCCGGCTCTCTTAGCGGCAGATTTCAGAAAAATTTGTCATCTCAGCTGCGGCTGATGTCTGTCACCTGTGCAATAAGGCCAGAAACACACGGAAGTTAAAAATTTGACTGTTTGAGGGTTTTAGGGGTGAAAATCACCATAAAAATAGGAAAAACAAAAAATTGAAGAGAAACCCTAGGGTCTGAAACAACTGGATATGCAGGAATAGATAAAATGACAGCGGTCGCAAAAGAAAACCCGTGTGGAGTCGCCAATTGTTAGTATGATTCCTTCGTCGTAAAATATCACTTTAGCTACGCATAACAAATAGCCCTAACATTGATTATGGCTGCAAAATATCTTTAAGTTTGTTGCACAAATTCATATCTAAGCACAAAAAGACATTAAGCAGATAAAATATAACATGGCTCCATGCATCCAATGAACAAGACAAGAACAAAGTGTTTAAAATAATGTTTTGTATTATATTAAAGAATGGGGCACCTGAGAGGAAAACAAGAAAGGTGTTTTCCGGTTCTCCTCAGTGGGATGGGTTCTTGGAAGTCCTCAATGTTTCAGATCTAACATTTCTCTCTCTTATGGATGTAGAAAAGCAAACATGGAACTCAATGGGAGTTCACAAAACAAAATGGAAAATGGTGACCAAGAGTAGATCCAGAGTGATCTAATGTAATGAAGGTGACTAATGAATGGGGAAAACCCCCCTATTTATAATAAAATATTGGGGCGGTCTAGAACTCAATGCATGAATAAAATATTATTAATCTAATTCTAGAAGCACCCTTTAGGAATATTTTATTATATTTGTTGGAGGGAAAAGGGTTCTTGACTTGGGTCAATTCCTTTATTTATAAATAATGAATAAATAAATGGTTTATTTATCATCTTAGGGAAGTGATGGGAATATAATTAAATAAATAATGGTTTATTTAATTATTTATGGATGATTTAGTCAAATTTAACTAAGAATATTATTTAAATAATGATTTAAATAACTTATTCTTAGGGAAAAAATATAAACACATAAGTTATTTTATGTGGTGAAAGCAATTTTACTTAGGGTAAAATTGGTCTTACATGGTGTACTTTGGTTCATCTAATAATAATAGGTTAGATGACCAAAAATTGGTGTAACAGTCCCATACAAACATTGTGAAATCTCATTCAGGGAATAGGTGTTGAATGAGGTGCATGTATTGCGGGATATAAAGACAAAATGGATTGAATTTAATTGGGCTGGGAGCTTTCTGTTATTGTACTTAAATTCTAGTTGGATGAATAAGTGATCTGATCCTCCATATGATTCTGTTATTGATTTTCACTTGCCCACTAAGGAGGGTAAGTTATCCTTCACTAAGAATCCATCTGGGCATTTGCCCATTCATTCTTGCTTTATCCTATTGTTTGTGTAGGCAGTATTAGGCATGTTGGGTTCCACATCCACTAAGGCGGAGTCTTTGAAAAAGGATCAGAAAAAATTGGAAATTGGATCATTCCTTTCCTTAAGTACCATTTCTTGAGTATCAAATTCAAATCTCCCCTAATTACGAGAGAGGGGGAGTCTAGTAATCCTATGAGCTTTAGCCCCTCAAAAAAGCTTTTGTGGGTACAATTGAGTCCCATAAGCATTTAGTAGGTTCAAGGGTCGGTTTAGTTCCCCAGAGAAAGTGGTTATCAACATTGTGTTTTCTGATTTTAGATTACTAACTAGGTCGAACTCTGGTTTTCATCCTACCACCAGTCTGCTAGAAAGGCTTATGCATTGGAACAATCAAATTTCCAGTCCTTTTTATGAATCACGGTCTCTTGAATGAAAATTATAGAAATTTTTTGAACAAAATGAATATTTTTAATGTACCCACCAGTAGACTTCACTGCTTGAGCTCTGTCAATAGTGGGTCACCCCTAAGCTTGGTCTATGACTTCACAAGGGCAAAGGCTTAACCAAAGCTGGCTATGGTTACCTAATTAGTACCAAAAATGGTCAGGGCCTAGGTACGAAACCCCAAAAGTACTCCAACCTACAGTCCCTTGTTCCCCATCAGCCTGCACAACAATTTCAGACTACCCTTTATGTTTGCTGACAAACTTTGTGGTTCTGGTGATTATCTGATATTTATTTTCTGTATGTGGTTGCAAGAAAACATATGGAGGCAAAATATTTTTGTCAAAAAAAACCCAGGTCATATGAATTTACACATTTGTGGATATCCTTACAGTCTGGTTCACAAGTCTCAATATAGAGCCTTTAAAGTCATTCCCATTTAGTCATCTAAAAATAGATGCAATGGATTCCTAAAAACAAGCAAGAACACTTTTCAAACCATGCATGTGCCATCTATTTGATAAGACATTGGCTACTTCTACTGATATATTTTCCACAAAGAAACAAAGCTACTGTCGTAAGCTCACCTGCATAATACTTAGTCACGACTCATTAGCAGGAAGCAAGATCCCAACAAGGGAAACCTTGCATCCAAGGATTTGAGACTTGCTCCATCCGAAACTTAGACAGGGTATGCCAAGGATATTATAGGCACACTGTGAGCCATATAATCAAGACATAATGTTTGTAGGCTGTGACTATCAAATATCCAGGCACATGACATATATCCTAAAAACTTATCTTTTAAAGGATATAATCACAAACATGCCATTATAGATAAGAATTGGTTAGTTCCACACACACGATCATTTGTCAATAGTTGAAGTCTCATGACCAAAAGTTTGCATTAAGAGATAGAATAGGAAAATTTTATTTTTATTAGAGTTGGATACCGTACAACAAGCACCGCACAGAGCAAACCATATACAGGAGGGTGAAAAAAACTGAAGGGAACATAATTATCATAGGCCAGGGGTAGCTCATTGTATACATATGTATACAAGTATATTATTGGCTCTTTCTTACATAGATGAGCATCAATGACTGATTTACTCTTCATAAAGCCAAAATGTTTATTAGAGTTTTTCACTGGCAAACTAGGAATCAAATGTGCATGGTTCTTATAACTTTCAACTGCTTGAAGTCATTGTATAACAGTGTGTAGATAAAACTTCATGATAGCCACAAAGAAAATATGATGCAAGAACCAAACCTCTTAATTGGACTGGAAAAATGGATCTGTAGGCATTGAGGTAAACACTGATAATTTAACACCATGCTACACAATGAAATATTAATGATCTTCCACAATGGATAATTTCGGAACAACAAGCTCCCTATGGTTTATGTCACCAATGCCAAATGTAATCGTGCATTGATTTGATCATTGTGTCTTCTTGTGGCATTAGAAACAGCTACATGACCAAGCTTTCCCACCTCCTTTAAAACTTCCCTCTTGTTCACAGGGGTATAGTGCTATGCTTGTCACCCTCCTAAAACTTCCTTCTTTTTCACAAGGGTATAGTGCTGAAGCCACACCCTAGTGTACCAATATTGTTGTGGCATCATGAATTTTGTATTTGGATCATAAACTGACTCCTTCCAATGAGCGAGATAACCAACCATTTGTGGAATGGAAAAGGATGATAAATGATGCCACATAGTAGCTAAAGGATACCACAGAGTAGCTAAAGGATGCACAGGAAGAGCGACGTTTCATTTAAAAAAAATATTGTTAAACTTTCATCGGAAGAGCGATGCTTCATTTTGTGTCGGAAGACCGATGCTTAATTTTTTTAAATATTTTAAACGTTCGCCGGGAGAGTGACATTTCATTTTTCGTCGGAAGACTGACGCTTTAAACTTTCGTCGGAAGAGCGACGTTTCATTTTTCATCGAATGACCGACGCTTTAAAATTTCGTTGGAAGATCGACATTTCGTTTTTCATCAGACGACCGATGCTTGAAACATCGAAAGAGATAAATTCGAAATTTCAACAGTGGTTTGAAAAATTGATAAACATCAAAAGATTGACGCTTTAAACATCGGAAGAGATAACATCGGAATTGCGACAGTTTTTTGAAAACCTGATAAACGTTGGAAGACCAACACTTATGGATCTTCGGAAGACTAATGGTTTAGTTGACGTCGGATTAGTGACGACTTTGATAACGTTAGTAGATCAACGATTTGGCTAACGTCGGAAGAGCGATAGTTTTTTGGAAACGTCAGAAAAAGTGTCTCTCTTCCGACACTTGATTGAAGTGTCGGAATTGCAACGTAATGGCTAAACATGTTTTTTCTGGCCTCAAACTATCGCTCTTGCAACGCCTATGTGTTGGAATAGAGATGAAGTGGTCGTCAGAAATTGGGCCAAATATACTAGTGAGAATTTCAACTCATTCATGTTGATAGTGATGATGAAAATGAGGCAAGGATCTCAAACATTTTTCTCCAAAGCAAAGATGCTGAGATTAAAGATCTACAAGAAAACATAGGCAGGGCTAAGAATGTGATTCACTATTTTGAGGTTGAAAACAAGAAAGTGGAAGCACAAAAGACCATTTATGAGATCATAGCTATCAGAGATCAGAAAGAGGTTGCAAAGACAAAGGTAAAGCTAGATGATGTCTTGGGCACTTATGATGACAATGAGGAAGAGGAAGAAAAACTTCCTAGGAGGAGGCCAAGGAAAATTGGCTTGAAGAAAGCTTTAGCCAAGTAGAGGGAGCAAGAGGTAGCTTTGGCAGAGAAGCTCACTCCAAGTGAGCTGCTTGTCATGGAGATTGACTATGATCAGGAACCTTGGATTGAAAGGGAAAATATACAATTAGAGGGTCTATTGGAGAAGACCAAGAGGGACCTTTACCTCCAAAGGAAGATGGAAAGGCATTATGCCTTAAGAAACAAGATTGCAAGGGCCAAGCTCAAAAGAGCCCTTGCAAATATTCAATCCCTAAAGGAGGCTAAAGATAAAGAAAACCTTGACATCCTTGCTGATGCATCCCTACAGGAATCTCAAACATAATTAGCAAGGAAAATTCAAATTTTGGCATCTTTTTGTAAATTTTGGTTTTTGACTGTTTTGAAGGGCCAAAGGTGTAGCGCCACTGGCGCTGTGCTCTTTTTTGGGGCACCCAATGGAGGAATGGCTTACATTTTCATGTTCATCTTGCCAAGGACACAACTCACAAACAATTTCATCTCATTTGGAGCAAACCTGGTCCTCCAAAAGAGCCAAAACCACCCAAAACATCACCTTTCTGCCCTATTTTCAGAGTTGGCATTGCACCCTGAGAAGTCTTGGGAGATTGAGTTTTTGAGCAGGTAAATGAAGTCCAATCAAAAAAATAAAGGCAGTTTTGGAAAGTAGATAGGACTAGCTTTCCAATGATATATCATGGAGCTCATTTGGACACCTGGAAGGCCTCCAAAATGTGGTTAAAAGCAAGAAATTTTTCCCAGTGTTGGCGCTACGCCCTTGAACCTCAATGCTGCACCCTTGCAAAAAGGTAAAAAAAACACACTTGGAGATATTTTAGAATTTATTGAGGAGCCTCAAAGTTAGTTTTTTACCAAAGTTTGTTGAGGAGTTATTTTTACATTTAATGAATTAGGATATTTGTGCCTTGGGCCTTGCATGGTCTCATAGGACAAAAATGACATTTATGAGTAATTAATAGTTGCTAAAGCCCTAGTTAGGGTTTTGGTCCTCCTTGCTAGATAAATACTGCATTGAGGCCTCATTGTACATGTTGGTTGATTATTGAGAAGAATATCATAGACTTGAAGATTGAGGAGAAATTGGATTTGGATTTTGTGGATGTCTTGATTTGCATGACAATGGAACAAGCTCACTTGCAGGATTCATGAACATAGTTAATGGTGATGTCTTTCTTTTTTAGTGCTTGTTTTCTTATGTTATCATTTTTTTTCACCTTTCTCATGCAGTAGGATAGAAATTTTAGGCTAAGAAATTTTGTTTAGAGGCACCTTAGCTCTGTCTACTTTCTGTTGCTTGTATATTTTCCTTTGCTAGGTCAGATTAGAGAATTATTAAATGCTCTCTAGTTTCACTTATGCTTGTTTATCTTAAGAATGATTTAATGGAGCCAATTTAAAAGCAGTTTATGGTTAGCCCTGCTCTTTGATGTCACTTAAACACTTTTTTTGAGATCTTTGCTTTGAAGTATTGCTAATTAGGGTTTAGCTGAAGAGGTTTATGGTTTGCCTTGCCCTTTTGTTAAATATTAAATGGTTGCTTTGAAGGTATTTGTAGTTTTATTAAGGAAATTAGGAGTTCCCTTCTCTTTGATTATTACTATATGTTTTCTTAGATGTTTTCTTTTCCTGAAGGTGAAATCACTAGAATTCTTACAAGTTTCTTGCCTTCTATGGTTCGCTGGATTGTTGTCTTAATGTTTACTTGCTAGGGTTTGGTCAAAGAAGTTATTGGTACACCCTGTATTTGGTTATTTCTTTATGCATAGTGATCTTAAAGGTCATTCTTGTTAAAGTATTTGTTAAAGGATTTTTAATTTCCCTTTGCACCTACTATGTTCACAAGTTAATGTTCAGTTCATTCACATAAGCTTTTAGATCCATTTGGCTTTATTAGACTTGCCCTGTAATATACCCTTGACATATTTTTGTACTTCTCGAGACCTTTTTCAGACTCCATAGCCCAATGGTTTAAACCTCTCTCACTCTATCTATTCTACTTGACAAGCTACCCAACCAACCAAACAAACAAACAAACCCTAATCACTATAACTAGCTTAAAATCAAAACCCTAAAATCAATCAATTTCACATCTTTTACAAAAATATAGAGAGAGCCCTCTCTGAGTCCAAGAAGGCTAGGTCCTAGGACTCCAAAGAATGGTTTGATGTTACCCTTGTACATTTGGTCTTGCCAATATGACAAATTATGGGGACCTAACACAGAGAAACCAGGATGTCTTGTAGTATTCCTTTTGGTCTGATAACAGATTTGTCAGCAAGTTCCAGCAAGGTTGACATGGGTTCTAACACTATTATGCCTAACTTCTCGCAGGTCTCTATAGTTAAGATATTAATGGCCACCCCTAAGTCAACCAATTTGTTTGGAAAGGAGTGGCCAAAGATTTGCACAGTTACTATGGGGTTCCCTGGATCCTCATATTTCACAAGTGTTTCCTTACCTAACTGTAAGCCTGATAATGCCCCTACCACATGAACAATGGGTACTTTTTTTTCTTTTCTCACCTATTTCTTCCCGCACAACTCTTTAATTGTCTTGGCATAGATAGGAATGTCTTGTATAGCCTGCAAAAGAGGAATTTTAATGCAAAGGTTCTTTAATTCCCCTAGGATATCAAAATCTGGAGAGACTATCGGTCTAGGCAATGTTAATATTTCAGGGAATGGAGGGAAAGAAATCATAAGGTTTTCAGGTTTCCCTTGGTTAGCCATTTCTCTTCCCTGATTGACCTCTGTTTTAGTCATAGTTGTTTGTCTAGGCTTTGTCAGAGTTCCGGGTTCAAGTTGTGGTAGGGTCGTATCTTATTTTGGTGAAATAACACGTCTTGATCTCAGCCTTAGTTCATTGCATTGCTTTTGTTCAGTTTTAGGGTTTGGGTTTTCAACAATATGAATTAGATGAACCAGCCTGTTGTTAGGATTGGGATTGGGTTGAGTCGGTAGTTGAGGCCACATGATAGGCTGAGGGTTGTGCTAGACTAGGTATGGAGCTAGCAATGTAGGTTGATTTTGAGCCCCTGTCCCCATCGGTAGGTTGGTCATTCCCAGAGGTCGTTTCTAGTTTTGAGGCCAATTTGTGGTTTGTGAAGGGGAGGCCGACCACTAGGGTTGATAGGGATTTTTTTTTCCAGTAAGGGGGAGAACAAGGAAAAATTGGCCAATTATTACCTGAAGAGGGTTGTGTTGGCCAAGGAGGCATAGGAAATGATTGAGATGACCCAGTAGATAAAGGTGATTGGTTTTTCCTGTTGGCTCCCCGTAATTTGCAATATTGGCAAGAACAAGTAGCAGGGAACCACATAAAACCACTTTGGAGTCTAAGGACCTAGCCTTCCTCGGCTCAGAGAGGGCTCTCTCTATGTTTATGATTAATTGATTTAACTTGATGCTTATGTTTTCTGATTTTAGGCTAGTTCTAAAGTTTGGGATTTTTTTGTTTTGTTTGTTTGGTTGATTTATTTATTGATTGATTGTAGGTTGAACAGATAAAATTTGGGAAGCTTAATCCATTGGGCTATGGAGTCATAAAAGGTTTTAATTGTACATCAAATATGCAAGGGTTTTCATAGGGAAAGCTAACTATATCAAGTGGATCTTTTTAGGTTAGATGAAATATGAAATGATAGAAAGTTTTGAATTCAGTAAAAATAAAGGGAAATTAAGAATTATTTTACTATAATTCAACACGAAAAGCCTTTGAGATAACTGTTTAAGAGAAACTAAAGAGCAGTACACCCTTGATTTTTTTAATAAAACTTTACTAATAAAAACTTTAAGACAACAATCCAGTAATCCTAAAGAGCAGGACACCCCTAAATTATTTAGCTATTACTTTCAGACAAAGAAAAAATTCAAGATAATAGTTCAGTGAAATTAAAGAGTAGGACACCCCTAAATTCTTTAACTAAAATTCAAAGAAGGCCTTTAAGATAACAATTTATGCAAAACCAAAGAGCATAACACCCCTGAATTCTTTGGCTAAACTCAACTAAGTAAACCTCAAGGCAAGAAGCTAAGTGGAACTAAAGAGCAGGACACCCCTGAATTCTTTAGTCAGACCTTGCAGAAGAAAACATTTAGATAAAATTAACAGACAGAGTTAAGGTGCCCAAACAACATATCTTAAACTAAAATTTTTGTTCTATTATCAGAGAAATTGTTGAGAATTTGGAGGGGATAAGTTAATATAAATTCTTTTCCTGATAATTACTTGTGAACTTGTTTGCTTATGTATTCTTCTTAGTTAATCTTTCATGAAGTCAATTACCAAAATGTACAGGACATAAATGTTTGAGCAGAAGTAATACTTTTATTGTAGGAAGGTAAATCATAGATTTACCTTCCTTACGTTACACTTAAAAATTCATCATAACCCTTACACTTGGATATATTTGTCCTGAGACATTTGTTTATACCACTGCTGTATGATCATAATTCTGTAGATATTTTCACTTCATCCTTATAAATATCTGTACTACATTCTTAGAGATGTCCAACCTTTCTGTTCCTTCATACATCAACATTTTTTTTAAACCAATCCACACTTGTTTTCTTAACTCTGCACTAATCCACAAACTATCTCTTGGATATACCTATCTGCAGTTTGTCTCTTGCTTTACCTATTTGCAATATTTTTCTTCCTGAATTTCCTTAATATGAACCCTTCAATCTGCAATGAAATCTGTCCTAAGATCCACATCTTTTGGCCGCTATGAACCTCAGGCAGATCTGCAAAACTTGTTTTTCTCTACGCAACATATGTAGGGTATAAATAGTTGTTTCTACCAGATAATAAGCTGACCTTCCAGCCATTATGTAGGCCGACTTCCACATATTTTTTAAGCCAACTTCCTTGCAGCAATTGAGCTTATCTTCCACGTTGAATATGGGCAGTCTTGAAGTGTATTTTTCCGCATTGTCTTGGAGGATATTCTTTCATTTTTTAATTACATTTTTCTTTTTCATAATAACATATTCAACATGAAAACCGACCTAGTTACATTTTCAACACTCCCTCTTAACTAGGGAGGTATTCATATAGTTACATGATCACTTTCAAACTAAATAATCTCATAAGAAAAATCGAATTGGTAATCGCATCTGTATAGCACCATTTCAACCAACATTGTACTAGTGCAAGGCCTTGAATAACAGTCCCATATCTTCAATGAGACAATGGGCTTCAATGCTGGTGAGACACATGACTTATATACACCTTCGTCATTGTCTCTCCAAGGTACATACTCCACCTAGGTGTTCCCAAAGTATGACCTTCCTAGACTATTCTTCTCTTGGGTAGCTAGCCCTCAAAGAATATCGGTCCCCGACTACTCTTACCTTGAATGCCCTATCATATTCTCAAAGAGTATCGAATGCCAGATGATTACCCAATCCTCCATTCTGTCTTCCTAAGACCAGAATGATGTGTCTATCTCTCCCTCCCAGGGAGGACTTTATTCCACAAGGGAATGTACTCATTCTTATACAAAGAATGTACCTAAGCTCATCCTTAGGAATTACCAAGTTTATTTCAAGTAATAAACTTACCATTAGGCTCCCTCTTAATCAGGGACCTCTAGCATTAATGGTGAGACACCCAACTGCTCATGAAGAATTCCTGTTCTCGATGTCATGGATTTCGATATTGAGGAATCTCTAACTTTTAGCTTCATAGGGAACATATAATCCATCACTTCCATCCTGGGTCATGTCAGCTATCAGAGTGATTCATCAAACTTCCTTTATCTGGTCCATTTTTATGTCATGCTGCTTTCCTTCGAATCATTTCCAAGGATCATACATCCTTTCTCATGATTAGTAGCCCTGCACAGATTCATCCAGATAAAAATATTCATATTAAATTTTAGAAAAAAATTTACCTTAGTGATGATCTTTCACCATGACATATTCTTGTAGGCATCAACTTCCTTCACATAGATTGTGTAATATCCCAAAGCGGAAAATTCAACAATATTGACCATAAAAACGTTATTTCCAGAAAATTATGCTATAACAGTGGGAAATAACACTTGTATCCCTTAGAATATGTATTATGTCCCTCACATAAAAAAGGGGATTAGAAAAAAATCCCTTTTATTAAGTTAAACAGACCTCCTGGGACCAATATGGCCTAAAAGCACCCAAAACCCCATGACTTATACCATGCAGAATTTCTGAAGTACATGACTGTGTGATTTAATGAGGGTTTTTGCAAAAATAGGATAGAAAACCATAGACCTGGAGTTTTATTAGGAAATATGCTAAGAAAATAGAGATCTAGCCTCTTCAATACATTATTGAGATAACTCGACAAGGGTTTCTTGAAAGCATAAGTACAAAGGAGAAGATCTATAAATCCAACTATGAAATAATGCAGTTTTACTGTAGCTTTACATACATATAGCTGAATGATACCAGAAATATATTAGAATCCCCTTTTGGAGCTTTCTGAAAGAAGGATTGACCCTTTCCTTAGGGAACTAGCTCAAAACCAAGGGATTTAACCCTGAATACAAAAATTCTGGAGTTGCATTCTCAAGAATAAGTAGCAGCTGCAACTCTAGAACTGAATGGAGATGGATGAAGATGATGCACAAGTTGAAAAAACATCCTCCAATAGATCTTCCAAGTGAAAGGCTGATCCTAACACTGAATATCTCACCCTCCAACAATCTCTGCAAACCCTCGCTGCAAATGCTCACTGAAAATAACATAGTCAAGGAGAGGGAATATGTTGTAGGAGATAGAAAATGTATTGGCCAAGTGCCAAGATCTAAAATATGCTCCAAGGGCTTCCTCACTGATCTCCCAAAGGAAATAAATATTCCTCCTCTGAAAGAAAAGATCCAGAAGTGGTGTTGTAGACCCCCACTGCAACACCCTGCAACACAATGTTATACTACTACAGAAATAACGTTGTAGCTAAAGGAGAATGCTTGGCCTCAAGCCTGAATGTGGAGAAATGAAGTAAAAGATCCTTCAAGAGGCCTCTCTTTATAGGAGAAGGAATTCCTAAATGTGAATGCCTTGTGTTAAGCAGCACAACAACTCTGCTAAACAACAAGAGAATGCACAATAGTCTAACTAGACCATAAAATCAATAATCAATAACATGAATAACAATGGTTGCCTTTCCCTCATTTTATACAAATGGAAGCCCTCTCACCTTGGGTCCCACTCATTAGGGTTTCCTCCACCAAGGAATATTCCTCCCACTATCTCTGCGTTGTCTCTAAAGATGATCTCCACCTCCTATCCCAGCGCTGTTGACTTGGTTAAACTTGACCTTGTCGACATGCAAATGCCCCTTTTCACACATGAGGGTGTGAAATCCAGCTCCTATGATGATCCATTTTCGCATTATGAGGGATTTTATTCATGTTTTTATTATGCATGGGCCTCCTTACCCATTTATTCAACTTCTAGGTGATAAAAAACAAAAATCAATATTCCAATTAGCTGCATGCTAATTTTGGAATATTATAGTTCTCCCGTCCCAAATGTTGCTTGTCGTCAAGAAAATGCAAGGATAGAATTGAGTGGTTTCCCTTCCTCCTGCTGTACCATCCACATATGATATGCTCCTCCAAGGAATGAGATGTTGTCTCATCAATAAATCTCCATATTGCCCCTCCCAAGCATGCAAGCTAGCTGAACAACTATCATCATGAACAAGTAGAGTACTCAAGGAGACAATAAGGGGATGTCTGGAGGTCCCTTTTAGGAATGGGATCTGAAATTTAGTGGGAATTATCATTCCCATATGGATTCCCCATCCCCAAGCTATCATCCATACAAAATGAGCCACCCTCCAAAATGGTAACTCATACAAATCATCCTCCATCTTGAGCTCCTGCAATGTAGGTGGGTTGAAAATCTGATCATGGTAGACAAAATAGCCTACCCCATGCTATCCTCCTCTCCACTTATGATAAGTGTAGAGTATCTACTGCTCTTGGGCTGGAAAAGTGTTGCCTCCAAGTGGCAAGAATAAAACTGGTTCTCTAAAGATCTCCCCCCCAATGTTGTGAATCATGCTGGCCCAAACCATCCCATATATGATGAATAGGAAATCACCATAATATGGCATCCAAGTGAGTGGAATATTGAAGGTTTCATGTATAGCTAAAAGGTACCAAAAGTTTCCCAAGTGGTCATAGCGCAATTTTCCTAACTGCTGTTGCACAACATGACATGGAAAATCATAGAAAAGTTTCTCCCAATGATTTAGGAGAGTCATAGCCCAAGTGCTCTAAGAAATCTCATGGCCCACCTCATAAAGAGACAAGTGTTTTGTTGTAGTGGCCATATCACCTCACATGCTCCCATTGGAACATGTAATGCAAAAATGTGGGATTCCTCCTTCATAAAGGACACATTCAACCAATGTGTCTCTCCCCCAAACATGCTCCCAAAAGAGAACATCATCAACAAATGAACCATAATGAGAATCATACTTGCTGCCATATGTAGCAAGGGAGAAGGACAATGGTCCCTCAAATGCAACCAACGTAGTTTGACTCTCAAATGCAACAGAAAATGAAATGATGGGTGGCCTCCCCACCACTTTCTTGCTGCCCCAATCTCCTCACAAGTTTGGAGAAAGTGTATGGTGTATGGTGCAAAGTGAGCATGCTCTGCAAAAGATACAATCTCCCCAAGTCCTCCTAGGGAGTGGCCATCACCAATACTTCTTATGGCCTCAAGTAGACCATGAAGTCTAGAAGGAAGAATGCCCCTTCCCTACACATATATGGTTAAGGGTTGCACATATACTTTATACAAATCATTATGCAAACAAACAATACCCTTACCATCTGTTTTGTTCATGCAAATGGAGTGGCTCATAGATGAGTCCCCTCTCATCCTCAAAGAGAAAGGAGGTGGCTGTGATAACTCCCCCAAAGAGTTATGTATTTCCTCCATCTTTACATGACCCATGCATCTCCTAATATGTTGATATATCTCCTCCTCAAAGCCTTCCCAAAAGTACCCCTCCATGATGGTGTGGTATGCTCTCATAGAGTAAGTGTGGCTGAAAAGGAAATCTTCATGAGCTCCTTGTAGCAACTTATCTTTGAGATTGGAAGCTCTAGATAAGTAGATCCTACCATGATAATAGATGACCCCATCTCTGACTGAATATCCCTCCTCATGCAACTAGTCATCCAATATCATACAAGTAAAAGGATCCTTGGAATACTCCACCACTAGTTGGGAATTCCAATATGGATCTATCCTCCATAGTGATAGCACTGATGAACTATCATGAAGAAAATCTGTCATATGGTTTCCCTCCTCTTTGACATCTCTCATGCCAAAGATGCAAGTTGGAAGGCTGCTATCCTTCCCCTACTGCTCCTACCACAACGCAGAATCTGAAATGAGAGTGGGTAATGATAATGTTGAGAGAATGCCTCTCCTCTCCTTGGATCTACCCAAGATTCCCAACGTTGTACCAAGTTCTCCCAAGGTATCCACTCCTTTGAAATAAATGAGTAGTGCCTCAAAATGTGAAGAATCCCTCATCATCTGCTGATCTAGTGGTCTCCCCGGTGAAATGCCTCCATGCAATGAGACATCATCATCAAGAGTAGGCTACATACATGAATGGACAGACTTGTACCTACCCTCACTGCGCAATCCAGTCTCCCTCTTAGGTGCATCAACCTCCTAAAATAGATATGGGTGTGTGCTCCTCATCACATGATTCTGGTCATCCTCCCTATCTCCTCCTTTTATCTCCATAGTTTCACACCCTATCTTTAATGGCACATGTAAATCATGAGTTGTGTCTTGATCTCCACATGTGAGATCCTGGGGAATTCCTTGCAATGATACAAGAATCCCTCTAGTTTTAGCAAGAGCTCCCTCTTCCTCTACATGAGGTTATAGATAAACTCCAGACATGACAACGTTGTTGCCCTCATCCTCATCAATATGTATGGGTAACCTCCCAAGAATTGGATCCTCTTTTAAAAAAGGGATCTCCATGCCCTCTTGTTCAGGAATATGAGATAGAGGCCTTGCCTCTAACAAGGTATGATGCAAGATGTCAGCCTCCTCCCTGTTTTTCTGAAGTGGATCTGAGTTCATAGTTTCCTCCATCACATGCAAGGTTTTTTTTTGCTTGGGTTTGTTTGGCTCCACCACATGTGTTT
Source organism: Pinus albicaulis (assembly GCA_034641835.2). NCBI lineage: Eukaryota > Viridiplantae > Streptophyta > Pinopsida > Pinales > Pinaceae > Pinus > Pinus albicaulis. The sequence goes on from CM076573.1 coordinate 678,015,815, forward strand.
TGGAAAATTTTCCATCAAATATTTCCACTAATGTCTTAGTGAACCTAGCATAAGAAGAAGTATTTGAATTCTTCAAAGAAAAAGACTCAAATATCCACCAGGCATAGGCCTTACCTCCAAAATGCAACGCTTCAACTTTGATGGCTTCATCTTTAGAAATTTGGTGGTGCTGCAAAAAGGTGTGTAGTTCTTCCACCCAAGCTCTGGCTGAACATGTAGGTGAACCATCAAAATTAGATAGAAGAAATATATCATGATTCTTGCTTCTCCTCACCTTGATCTTGCAAAACTTTGGAAAAGTGATGATCTCTAAACTTCTGAGTTTGAGACTCATACTCTTGCAGAAAATCACTAAGAGTTTCCCTCCTTGTCATTCCTTCTTATTTCATCTTTCTCATGGAAAATCTAGGCATATGACTGCGCTGTGCATCATAGTGTGTGGCTGAATTCTCACACTCATTATGTGAAAATCTAGAGTTTGTTTCAGATTCAAACCCTCTTGTATATTCTCTACACATCTCCTTCCTCATCTTCGTAAGATCTTCATGAATGCTCTACAAAGTTTGAGACAGAAACTTTGGAAGTTTCTCCTCCTTTATTCCTCCAAAGAATGGAGTCTTATTTCTATTCATATTTTCTTCTTGACAACATATTGGCTGATATTCCACAGGCTGAGCCAAGATTATGCTCTGATACGACTGTAATATCCCAAAGGGGAAAATTCAACAATATTGACCATAAAAACATTATTTCCAGAAAATTACGCTATAACAGTGGGAAATAACACTTGGATCCCCTAGAATATGTATTATGGTCTTCACATACAAAAAGGGATCAGAAAAAAATCCCTTTTACTAATTTAAACAGACCTCCCAGGACCAATATGGCCTAAAAGCACCCAAAACCCCATGACTTATACCATGCAGAATTTTTGAAGCACATGAATACATGATTTAATGAGGGTTTTTTCAAAAATAGGATAGAAAACCATAGATATGGAGTTTTATTAGGAAATATGCTGAGAAAACATAGATCTAGTCTCTTCAGTACATTATTGAAATAACCTGGCAAGGGTTTCTTGAAAGCATAAGTACAAAGGAGAAGATCTATACATCCAACTATGAAATAAGGGAGTTTTACTGTAGCTTTACATACATATAGTTGAATGATACTAGAAATATATGAGAATCCCATTTTGGAGCTTTCCAAAAGAAGGATTGACCCTTTCCTTAGGGAACTAGCTCAAAACCAAGGGGTTCAACCTTGAATACAAAAATGCTGGAGTTGCAGTCTCAAGACTGAGTAGCAGCTGCAACTCTAGAACTGGATGGAGATGGCTGAAGATGATGCACAAGCTGAAAAAACTTCCTCCAACAGATCTTCCAAGTGAAAGGATGATCCTAACACTGAATATATCACCCTCCAACAATCTCTACAAACCCTCACTACAAATACTCACTGAAAATAATGCAGTCAAGGAGAGGGACTACACTGTAGGAGATAGAAAATGTATTGGCCAAGTAACAAGATCTGAAATATGCTCCAAGGGCTTCCTCACTGATCTCCCAAAGGAAAGAAAGCTTCATCCTCTGAAATATAAGCTCTAGAAGTGGTGTTGTGGACCCCCACTGCAACACCCTGCAACAAAATGTTATACTGCTGCAGAAATAACATGGTAGCTAAAGGAGGATGCTTGGCCTCAAGCCTGAATGTGGAAAAATGAATTACAAGCTCCTTCAAGAGGCCTCTCTTGATAGGAGAAGGAATTCCCAAATAGGAATGCCTTGTGCTAAGCAGCACAACAACTCTGCTAAACAATAAGACAATGCACAATAGCCTAACTAGACCATAAAATCAATAATCAATAACATGAATAACAATGGCTTCCTTGCCCTCCTTTTATACAAATGGAAGCCCTCTCACCTTGGGTCCCACTCATTAGGGTTTCCTCCACCAAGGAATATTCCTCCCACTATCTCTACGCTGTCTCTAAAGATGATCTCCACCTCCTATCCCAGCATTGTTGACTTGGTCAAACTTGACCTTGTCCACATGAAAATGCCCCTTTTCACACATGAGGGTGTGAAATCCAACTCCTATGATGATCCCTTTTCACATTATCAGGGATTTTATTAATTTTTGTATTATGCATGGGCCTCCTTACCCATTTATTCAACTGCTAGGTGATAAAAAACAAAAATCAATATGCCAATTAGCTGCATGCTAAATTTGGAATATTACAGATTGACACATATCCTAATGATATGCTTTTTTCCAAAGGTCTTATTCTTTACCAAACTTCTGTCAGAGTCTACATATCTTTCCAGTAGATTTCTTAATCACATCTTGACATGGTTTCATTTCATGATCTCTTCCTTTCTGCGCATTTTCCATTTCCATGAACTTTCAACAACCACCTCATATACCATGAGGACATATTATGTTGATTTCATCTGTCCGTGGACTGAGAGATACTCTTTTATAGTTCATACTTCTAAGTACATAAGTTCATTACCTACAACCATATAACATGACATCATAACATCCTATGTCAGCATATAAATATATACATACCTCATACCTTTTTCCCTTGAGTCATCCTGTAGCAATTTTAGGAATGAATAGCTTCATTCCCTTGGATTGTTTCATCAATATGTCATCACATCCTAGAAGTATGTTTCTATGATAACCCTTGCTCTTGATGACTACTTTCTTAAAGTTTGTCAAAGAGGTCTTCCCGGAGCTGACTCACTAGGAGTTCCTGCCATGCTTAGATCGGGGTGCTACATTGCTTCCTATCATAAATCAATTCCTTATTCATACACTTGCGTGATTTTCCTTGAAATTATTTTCTTTAGCTTCCTCCATTATTTTCGATGATATGGGCTTCCTTTATTTCTCCTATTGGGATTGTCCCTTTAGGACCATCTTTCTTGTAATGTCCATACGTCTTTCCACATTTCCTCAACAAATGTTTGAGTCTTTTATCCTACAACATTTTTTCCCTAGATTTGTCTTTTTCCATCTAGCATAGAGACCACAAGTTGAATGAGGTAATTTTCTTGTCTATTTGTTACGTTGTCCATCTTATCATATTTTCTAGATTTCACAGTTGAGATCTTATGAAGGTATCCCTTCATTCTTTGATACCTCAATTTTGTGAAAATCGGGTCTAAGTAACATAACCTTATTTATTGCATAGAATAGTTCTTCCAGCTTATCATATATTCTCTTGATGTCTCCAATCCTTCATAGAATTTTCATGACTTCGCTTTATTCGAGGATTGTGACTTTCCTCCTCATGCAGGGATTATTGGTAGACTAACCAGCTTATAGATCTCCCTATAAAAACAAAGTCATTTAATCAAATTTGATTATGGAATGAAAGATACTTACTTGACAAGTGAAGATCAAGGCTTTAGCTTGATTTCTTCGATGGTGGTTGGGAAGAGATGTATCAGTGCTCTCATTTTGGATGATATGCTTCCAAATGAAAAGGATTTTCTTCAATAAAGAAGATTACTTCAATTATGGTGACAATATCTCCATCTTCCTTTTGTTGATGGAGATTATTGCTTCTTTGAATGGTTGCTCCTTTTGTTAAGGGAAGGGTCCTTGATGTAAATGTCTTCTTTGTAGATATGAAGTGTTTCTTTTGGCTGTTTATATTTTGCATTACTTTGCATTGTATATTCCTTTATAATATGACTAGAGGATTCAATTCTTTGTTGATGTGAATTCTTATTTGCCTTGATTTTATTGATGATATTCTTTAAGGTAGATCATTGCTCCATCATTGAGACTATTATGTTGACACCAAGGCACAACACCGAGATCTGAGATAGTCACCAAAATGTGACATCAACAAACTATGGAGGCACTAAAATACACTGAGATTTATCCTTTGTAATCGTACTGAATATGAGATGATGTTTGAACTATATCTCTAATCCGAGAATCATAGAGTAGTTTGAATTTTATTTACTGTGATCATCCATATATCAGAGGTATCCCACTATGGAGATCCGGAACTGTCTTCCTGTACTTATTCATTCAAAATCTTAGATTCACCCGAACTATTATGCCCATTCGAAAATTACAGAGAGAGATTCATCAAAAATCTCAGAGACGGATTTCCAAATATTGTCTTAGTGGACTGATATGAGATTCCTTGAGTGTCTCTTAGATTGTATGCCCTTTCCTTAACTATTACCTTAGCTTTGGTACCATGTTGAGAATTTGGAGGGGTTACGGTTAATATAAATTCTTTTCCTGATAATTACTTGTGAGCTTGTTTGCTTGTGTATTCTTCTTAGTTAATCTTTCATCAAGTCAATAACAAAAATGTACAGGACACAAATGTTTGAGTAGAAGTAATACTTTTATTTTTGGAAGGTATATCATAGATTTACCTTCCTTACATTACACTTCAAAATTCATCATAACCCTTATGCTTGGATATCTTAGCCTTGAGACATTTGTTTATACAATTGCTGTATGATCGTAATCCTGTAGATATCTGCACTTAATCCTTATAAATATCCATACTGAATTCTTAGAGATGCCCAACCTTTCTGTTCCTTCATACATCAGCATTTTCCTTAAACAAATCTGCACTTGCTGTCTTAACTCTGCACTAATCCACAAACTGTCTCTTGGATATACCTATATGCAGTTTGTCTCTTGCTTTACCTATCCGTAGTCTTTTTATTCCTGTTCTTTCCTTAATTTGAACTCTTCAATCTGCAATGAAATCTGTCCTAAGATCGACATCTTTTGGCCGCTATGAACCTCAAACAGATCCGTAAAACTTGTTTTTCTCTACGCAACATATGTAGGGTATAAATGGTTGTTTCTTCCAGATAATAAGCCGACCTTCCAGCCATTATGTAGGCCAACTTCCACATAGTTTGTAAGTCGACTTCCTTACATAAATTGAGCTTATCTTCCACGTTGAATATGGGCAGTCTTGAAGTGTATTTTTCCGCATTGTCTTGGAGGATATTCTTTCATTTCTTAATTACATTTTTCTTTTTCATAATAACATATTCAACATGAAAACCGACCTAGTTACATTTTACAACAGAAATGATGTACAATATGGTAAACAAAGGAGAAACAATGACAAAGAGGGATAACATCACCATTAACATAGCTGAAGAATCCTGTGAATGTGCTTGTATTACTGATGTCCAAAATAGTTACAATTCTCCAGTGTAATAGTCTCTGAAACTTAGATTTTGATCAAAATATAGCCTAGCAATCAACCTAGCAACTAACCAACCAACCAACAATAATAATGAAAAATACATGCAGTATTTAACTACAATTGAGGAGGTGAACCTAATCTAGGGTTTCAGGCTATAGTTATTACAGAGTAAATATAATCTTGACCTTTGAGACCATGCAAGGCCCAAGGCAAAGTATCTCTGACTGACTCATTGTAATAATAACTTTTGACTTAACTGTTGAGCTAAATTTAAGATATTTTTGGCTTTTTGCCTTTAACTTCAAATTTTACAACAACTTCTGAGCTGTTTAAAATATATCTGATTGAAACATTAACTGAGGTAGCTTATTAAACCAAAATTTGGCTATAGGTGGCCAAATGAGTTTTGGAAGAAGTAAAGGTTGATTGGCCTTATCATTCAGATCTATCTTCTTCGTTAATTTTCTTTTGATTTGTCATTTAACCTTTAATTTGTATTTTAAACTCTGATTCTGTTTTTAAAATCGGATTTGTATTTTCTTTAATTCTGTTCTCTAATCTGTTCTTTCTCTTTACTGCCTTTACTTTCACTATCATTTTCTTTTTTATCTCTGCCTTTTGACTATTTTTTCTTTGATATTTTTGTGATTTCCTTTCATTTGTCTTTTAAATATTTTTTTAATTTGTTTTTTACTTTCTATCTTCTTCTTTCTTTGTCCTTTACTTTGAACCTGACCATTGTGTTTAACCCTTTTTCTTTTGTTGTTTCTTTGATTTGAATAAGCCCTGACGCTACTGGGATGAATGTATAAACACAACCAATCATTAAGGCCTCTCTTTCTGCTTCATTTCTGCTTTCTGATCATTCTTGCACTCCTAATCCTTTAATAAAATGAGCTCTTGGATCATCACCCGGTGAACTTAGTTTGAATAATTTTTTGGACTTTAGGAATGCAATTTATGCATTTTCTTATACATCGGTCACCTGTACAGTTAAAAACAATTATTAATAAAAATGCGAGCTCGGCAGGGATGGAAAGAAATGATGGCTTGCAGGCAGCAAGGAAAATTGTGGACAGAGTCCGGGCAATGGAGGCTTTAGGTTCTCTGTGTATGGCCATGGATTTCTAGGTTTGTTAAACGCAGTGCAGGGGATATCATGGTGATTTTGGAGCTTATCGTGGTAACACAGGTCTTTAACATGTTTGAACGGGGGTCAATGGTTTCATGGTAGGCGGGTTGTGGTTTTCGCATAGGGCAAGAGCGGTGAGGTGGTATTTTTTGCGGGGATGCGGTAATACGGAGGGAGTGATGCGTTGAGGGAAAGAGGTGTGCAAATACCTCCCATTTCGCAAGGCCCCAAAGGTTTTAACTCCCAAACTTTTGGTATTGCAATATGGTGCGTGGGCCATCGGATTGGGAGGTGTAGATCAGACGGTGGGCAGGTTTGATGAAACAACGGGATAAATGATATGGATCCCAGGGATAAAATGGAACGGGGGTTTTAATATAACGCGGGGTTGGGGTTAAAATACGACTAGGGTCGGGGTTTTATTGAAGTGGCAGGATTAGAAAGTAGAGTGGGGCCCGAGAATTTTAAAGCAGAAGTGCTTTATATAAGGATGAGGGCTAGGGTTATATGGGTGGAGGTTTAAAGGTTTTAAAGTGGGGACTAAAGCATATAAGGGGTCGGGCAATTTTAAATAAACAGGGTTTGTTTAAAGGAGTGGGTCCCGAATGAATAAAATTTATTTTTAAAACAATGTAAAAATGGGTTTTTTATATTGTTTTAATGGAATAAGGGAAATGAATGAAAGGGAAAAGATTTTTTAGCAAATGGGAGTGGGGTTTTAGGTAGGGAAAGGGGTAAAAATGATGGATTTAGGGTCAAACATGGAATTTTTTTAGAGCCTGAGAGTGCTGGGGAAGGCAAAATGAGATATAGTGAATAGGTTAAATGAAAATAATGAAGGCAGTGAGACTTCTAAAAATAAATGATAGTCAGGGAATGTTATTTTCAGTAGATTGTAGAAAATCTATAGTCATCTAGTGATAATGTAGAATACATGAGACTAACAATGGCTCTAGTTGGGGAGGGCAGCTCCTTTTAGGAGGTGTCAAGAATATCAGATCTCTAGATTTCATAGATCAATAGCCTGTTTTTCTTTGGCAGATTTTTCATTCTGTAATTGTTGATCTGCTGCAATTATTTGTGACTTTGGCCTTTAGAAATTAAACATCATGCTTCCTGCAAAGTAGTTCTACCTACCCATCACCCTAGTCTAACATTTTTTCTTCATTCTCTGGGTGCATTTAGACTTGCAAAACCCTTGACATCTTTTTCTTTGAAAGTAAACTATCTATTTCTAACCTTATAACTTCCAAAGGCTCAGATTAGACTGATAATATTTTTTATTCTCTACCTAACTACTTATTTGTCAAGATTAAACATTTTGACTGATTTTTATTCACTATCTATCAACATGAAATTTAAAGAATGAATGAATCAAGATTAAACAGTTTGATCATAATGAATTGTGGCATTTTGGACAATATGGACACAAAATTATTTTGCAAAAAGTAAACTAAAAACTGAGGGCTTTGTTCTTGAATCTTTCATTTATCATTTATCCCTCTTTTTTGTTATTGGTTTCAGATTTAGGCTTTGGGACCAATGTATTTTTCTATCTACCTACTGATAAGCCAAGTTTAAACAATTTGGCATATCTTCATTTTTAACTTATCTACAAAATTCAAAATTTTTTCAATCATGTTTAGGTTGTATGGCTGAACAATAATTTTTCAAAAGTAGTGGCATTTTGACTTGCACATTTTCAGAAATATTTGTTTTTTGATATGGGGCTTACGTATTTTCTTTTTACCTGCCCTATTTTCTCCTTTTCTTTCACTATTTTTGTATCAATTTTTTCTGAGATTTTTGTTTAAGCAATGTTATATACAATGAAGAAAAATTTAAACTGAGATTCTTAACTAAAATAATGCTTGAGCATCCTGCCATTGACAGGACCTTCAAATAATTCTATTCCATCCATTTCTTGTAGGAAAAATGCATTATTACCTCTTGCAAAATGGATGATGTATGGACGTTTCCATAGATTATAAAATTTTCCATGCTTGCCTTTGTCCTCTCTTCTTGAATCCCATTTCAACACTTTGTCTCTAATGCCGAAATAATTTTCCTAGGTCGTTTTGTTAAAAATTCTCTTCATATTTTCTTATACCATCTGTGTTCTGTTGTACACTCCTTCTTTGGTTTGTTGCAACTGAATAGTTTAGTTTATCCTTCTTTGTATGTCATTTTTTTCAGACTGCACCTCTTGAATGAGCTTCATTACTGGCACTCCCAAGCTTGTTGGGAAGATTTCATCTATTCCGTAGACTAGATGATAGGGAGACATATCAATTGATTTCTTATTTGTTAGCCTGTCTGCCCATAGTGCATGTACCAACTTGTTGTGCCATGATTTCTTGTTTTCCTCTAGAAACTTTTTGATGATGTTCACTAAGATTTTATTTGAGGATTAATCCAACCCATTACCTTGAGGGTAATAAGTAGTGGAATGTCCCAAATTAATGTGATATTTGTACAAAAAATCCACCATTTTCTTGGATCTAAAAGCAACAACATTGTCAGTAATGATTTTCCTAGGATAGCCAAATCTAGATATAATATTGTTTTCAAGGAATCTGATAATTACTGAGTCTGTGGTAGTCGTGGAAGGAATGGATTCTATCCACTTTGTAAAATAGTTAGTTAGAGTAAGGATCCACTTATGCTGGGCAGAGGAGGAAGGGTGGATTTCTCCAACGAAACATGGACCCCACTGTTGAAAAGGAGCTTCAACTAAGATTGGCTGTAATGGCAAAGAAAACAATTTTCTTTTTCCCTCAAAGATTTGGCATTTATGGCAAGTAATTACCATTTTGTGGATGCCTTGGAAGAGGGTAGGCCAATAGAAACCAAACCTAAGGATTTTATTAACAGTGGTTTTCCAATAGAGGTGACCTCCACACTCTCCTTCATGAAATTCATGCATAATCCTATCAACATCTTCTTCACGCAAAAATTTAGGAAATACACCACCAGAATTTTTCCAATATAAAAATTTATCCAAAATGTAGAAATTTATAGCCTTTAGTTTCAAGAATCTGGCATTTGTTTTGGACAAACTAGGAGGAAAATTTAGATTAAAAAGCACATATAATATATCAGCATCCCAGGATGAGTTCAAAAATTCTTCCTCAATAGGTGGAGTCTCCAACTCCTCTTGTTCATCCAATGCATCAATCATATTGATGTCCAATGCTTGAAAATTCATTTCAGCCATTAGTTTAGCCAGTCCTTGTCCTTTGATTAGCTTGGTGGGCTTGATTTCCAAATCATATTCTAAGATGACAACAATCCACTTACCTCTTTTTCCATCAAGATCTTGTGTCAGGATGTCCTTAACCACTGTGTGAGGCACAAATGCAATGATGTGTGAATGTAGAATGTAGACTCTGAAATCCTTTATTGCTTTGATTAAGGCAAAAGCCTGCTTTTCCATGATGTTGTATTTCAGAGGGACATCTCTTAGAGCTTGGTGGAAGAAATCTACGGGCTGCTCTTGTCCCATTATTTTTTTCTTTTGTAAGACAACAACAACTGTGTGTTCTGATGCAAAGGATAAAATGAAGAAATCTTTGGTGAAGTCAGGGCTGATCAGAACAGGTGTTTGTGTGAGAGCTTGCTTCACCAAAAAAAAATATTGCTTTGTTTCTATGGTCCATTTGACTCCTGTTTCTCTTTTGAGCATGTTAGTAATGTTTCTTAGGAGTTATGCAAGGTTTGGTACAAACTTCTTAAGAAATTTATATTTCAAATGAAAGACTGTAGCTCTTTGATGTTTCTTGGGTGACCGATTTGAAATATTTCCTCAATCCTTTTTTGGTCAATCTTGATCCCTTCTTCAAATATGATGTGGCCTAAAAGCATCCCCTCTTGAAGGCCAAATTTTTTTTTCTTGGGATTTAAAGACAGGCCATACTTTTTGCATTTCTCAAAGACCTTTCTCAAATGAGTTAGATGTTATTCATCAATTTTTGAATAGACTAGGATGTCATCAAGGTATATCACAATGAAGTAACCTATTTATTCTGAGAAAGAAATATCCATTTCTCTTTGGAAAGTAGCTCCAGCATTCATTAACCCAAAATAAATTTTAACATACATGAAGGTGCCCCAAGGTGTAGTGAAAGTTGTTTTGTGTTGATCATCTGGGTGTACTAGCACCTGATTGTACCCTGAAAAGCCATCAAGCAGAGATATTATTTTGGAGTCTACTACCCTTTGCAATGTGTGATCCATTTTTGGTAAAGAGTAGTTGTCCTTCAGGGATTCTTTGTTTAAATTTCTGAAGTCTATGTAGAGCCTAATTTATCCTGTCTTATTCCTCACTGATACAAGATTTGAGACCCATTTTGAGTACCTTAGTGGGATTATTATTCTAGCATCATACATTTTCTTTATTTCTTTCTCAACCAGTGGCAGTTGGACATGATTTATTTTGTGTAATTTCTGTTTAATGGGCTTCTAGTTTTCTTTGAGAGGAATATTTTGTTGAATGATATCAGTATCATAGGATTTCAAGTCTTCATAGCTCCAAGAAAACACATCACTGAATTTTTTGAAAAGCTCAATATATTTCTGTTTTATATGTGTTGGCAGTGTCTTTGACAGTTTTACCATTTTGGGTTCTTGCTCACTGTTTATATTGCACTCTTCTACATTTGCTTTAGTGGATTCTATATTTGGCTTTCTAGCAACATCATTGAAATCAAAAAGTTCCTCTAGAGGGACCAAAGCTTTTGGAAATGTATTATATATGAACTGCAACACTTCAAAGTCTTCTTTTTATGGATCTTCACACATTTTTGTCTTATGTGGGTTCTCTTCTTCTAACAGATTTATATCAGCCTCATGAGTGGCCTCCTCTTTGTATGTTTGTTCCTCAACAGAGCAGTCTTCTTCATGATATGAGTCTGAATTTGGAATTTCAAACTCATTTATGGACTGTAGGAAATCTTCAATCTGTTTGTCACCTTCAAAAACTTGCCAATATTTTATGTTATCAGAGACTGCTGGTATGTATTTGACTTGTACTTTGTATTTTTTGTTATGATGAGGTTTTTGAAAAGTAGTGGCTACAAATGCTAGTCCATTGGCAAGAATATTTTGGTTTCTTGGGAAGAAGGCAAGATCATATTATTTGAATGTTTTTAGGAGGTCAAGGGCATCATTCCTATATGCTCTTAATCTAGGATGTTTAGCTGAATATTCTCCCTTAATATTCCTAATGATTAGATTGGAATCCCCATGGACAAAGATCCTTTTGGCTCCTAATTTATTGAGTAATTGTAGCCCTAGGAGGAGTGCCTCATATTTTGCTATATTATTTGTACATTGGAAGTTCAGTTTATATGAATGGCCTTCTGTGTGGTTTTTCTTAGTATTGTGAACTTAAACTCCTACTCCTGAACCAGTTTTTCCACAAGAAACATCAAAGCTCATGCTACAAAGAGGTTTAGTTTCAGACTTATGTTTGTCATTATGTTGTTAATTTTCTATTTTTTCTAACTGGTCTGACTGTTCCTCCTCTTCTTCCTCTTTTTCAGCTGTTTGCTCATTTATTGCTACATGTTCATTAATTTTTTGATCATTTTAAAGGATAATTGAATCAAGGTCTGTGTAGGAAGAATAAAGAGAGGAGTTATCAGGCTTTTCTTGACTGCTCACCATGTATTTCATATGAGTCTCCCTATATAATATTCTTGGTTGACCAAAGACTAGTATGGTAGCATAGGTCATGTCCATTTGGAGGGTGCCCTAAAGTTTCATAGAAGCATGCCATACATAGGGGGAATGTCAGCCACTAAAATATCAATTACTAGGCTTTTGGCTGGTATTTGTGCTAGATTAACACAAAGGTCTTTGATTAGACCTAGACATTTAGCTCTACTGGAGTCAAAAGAGTACAAGTCTTTGTATGGCCTAGTTATCTCAAGGCCTAGTCTTTCCATAACTACCTTTGGCATGAGCTTATGAGAAGCTCCTGAATATCACATCACATTATGGAGGATTTTATCATGAATATTTAAACTGACGTAAAATGGAGGCACACCTCCCTTTTCAAATTTACCTTCTAATTCAGGTTCAAACAAAAGCTTAGGTTTGTCATCATTTAAATTTATAGAATCAACATTTTCTCCTATGTTTAAAGCTTTCAAAACTTGGGATCTATATACATCTTGGTCAACTAATTCAGTAAGAGGTATGGATATTTTTATCTTGGCAATTTCATTCTCAATACTGAAGGGTGTCTGTGTTTTCAGCAGATTTAAATCAGTTTTTTTAGACACCGTTTTTGCAGCAATTTTAGATTGTCGATTTGCGCTAGGGATCTTTTTTAAATCATTTTTTTAAGGGCTACTAGTTGATTTTCTAGTGCTACTTTCAGGTCTGTTTTTGTTTTTATTTTTATCAGAACTTTTAACCATTGTGTTTGAGGTTTATGTTGTCGTTTTAGGATCGTTTTCAAAGGTCTTCCTAGCAGAAATTTTAGGATTCTTTCTCTTGGGAATGTCTTTGGTTTTCTTACTTCTGAGGTCATACTACCTATGTACTTCCATGATGGAATTTTCGAAGCCTTGTTTATAGTCTTCGGATTCTAGGATTTCTTCTTCAAATTGAGTTGGAGAAAACATGCCTTGTTATTCCTCAGTGAGGAAAACAATATCCTCATTGTTAACTCCCATTATATTGATTTGACTTCGTTTTGGTTCTTTAATCATCCCCTCATCCTCATCAGTGTAGTTTTCTTGGAAAGGAGGCCTTATTTGCTGGTCAGGTTCTCTTTGTTCTCTTTGTCTTATTTGAGGGGGGTTTCTTCTAAAGTTTTGGTTTTGTTTTTGGTTTCTATTCTGAGGAGCTGTTTAGTTTTCTCTATCATAAGCTCTCTCATTCATGTTTATTCTCTCCATCATCCTTTACATAGTTCTAACAAGGTTATCAATCTTAGTATCATATGTGGAGGCTACAACCTCTTCCCTATATGTGACTCTCTTTTCATTTCTCATTCTTGCCCTTTTGGCAATCAAATTTTCCTCCACACTTACTGCACCCCTCTACATATCTTCTAATGTAAGAGGGTCTCTTTCTCTTAGTTGGTAAGCCATCTTTGGATCAAAAAAATCTGTAAATTTCATGAGGGCTAGACCTTGTGGAGGATTCATGTGGGTAGGGAGGGCATTATATACACTATTGAACCTAGTGCAGTAATCTTGGACACTCTTTCCAATGTTTCTCTTGATGTTTTCAGATTCTGATAAGATTTGGAGAGGATTTTTCTTAACTTCCCATTTGTTTAAGAAAAAATGATGAAAAGAAGGGAGGTCATGTATACTATTAGGGGTTAGGCCTTTGAACCATTTTATTGCTTCTTCCTCTAAGATTTGAGCAAACATTCTTAGTTTAACAGTTTCATCATCTATTTCTTGTCTGTCAAAATTTTCATTCATTCTATCCATATGTTTTTGAGTAGTTTTAGAACCACTTGCATCATATAAGGGAATCTTGGACTAATAGTCTTGTGGTAGAACTAATGGGGCATACCACATTGCCATGGCTGGGGGTTGGGGAAAGAAACAAAGGAGGGTTAACAAGTGGAGGGTTTTTAAGAAGAGGTGGAAGGTTAAATGGAGGAAGGTGAACAGTGGGTATATGCATGGGGGTCGAAGTTAGTACAACAAGATTCTGTTGTAAGATGGATGGGTCTGAAACTATCTGGGTTATCCAACTCTAGGATTTAGTCCTGGATAAAATTTGTTCCAGGGGTGAGCCAGATAGGATATCCTGCAAGTCTTTAAGGTTTTTAGGTAAGGAACTTGCTTTGTGAATAGGTCTGCTAATAGTTGGATTTTTAGATCTAGGATATTTCCTTAAGATGTGCTTTGGATTGTCAACTATTACAGGAGTATTTGGGTCAGGATGGGATTCGGTACAGATTCTTCTAGAAGACAAAACTTGGACCCAAGGCACAGAGAGGTTGAAAGTTTTATAATAGTTTGAAAAAAAAACCAATCTGTGAAAGAAATACTTTATTCACAAAGTATTTTGACTGGGTTCTATTTGATTTTTGATGATATAAGGAATTCTCAATAATTTCCCAGTGAATTTTGTAGAAAACAGTGGAGTCAACAGGCCTATTGAAAACCAGTGGAGTCACCAAGTGGATAATTTTAATTGTCTTGAGGCTGGCTGTTGTCCACCATCAATAGCCAAATACCATTTTTGACTACCACTTGAGTCATCTAAATTTTAAAGGGGTCTTTTGAGTTCTTGAGGAAATTTTAACTTTTTAATAACTTAGTATGTTCCCCAGTATGGTAGCCATTATGTTGGCTCCGCGTAATTTGCAATATTGACAAGAACAAGTAGCAGGGAATCACATCAAACCACTTTGGAGTCCAAGGACCTAGCCTTCTTGGGCTCAGAGAGGGCTCTCTCTATGTTTATGATTAATTTATTTATCTTGATGCTTATGTTTTCTAATTTTAGGATAGTTATGAAGTTTGGGATTGTTTTGTTTTGTTTGTTTGATTGATTGATTGATTGTAGGTTGAACAGATAGACTGTGGGAAGCTTAATCCATTAGGCTATGGAGTCATAAAAGGTTTTAATTGTACATCAACTCTGCAAGGGTTTTCATATGGCAAGCTAAATATATCAAGTCGATCTTTTTAGGTTAGATGAAATATGAAATGACAGCAAGTTGTGAATTCAGTAAAACTAAAGGGAAATTAAGAATTATTTAACTATACTTCAACAAGAAAAGCCTTTGAGATAAATGTTTAAGAGAAAATAAAGAGCAGGACACCCCTGGATTATTTAATCAAACTTTACTAAGAAAACCTTTAAGACAACAATCCAGTAATCCTAAAGAGCAGTACACACCTGAATTCTTTAGCTATTACTTTCAGACAAAGAAAACATTCAAGATAACAGTTCAGTGAAATTAAAGAGTAGGACACCCCCGAATTCTTTAATTAAACTTCAAAGAAGGCCTTTAAGATAATAGTTTAAGCAAAACCAAAGAGCAAGACACCCTTTAATTCTTTGGCTAAACTCTACTAAGTAAACCTCAAGGCAACGAGCTAAGTGGAACTAAAGAGAAGGACACCCCTGAATTCTTTAGTTAGACCTTGCAGAAGAAAACATTTAGATAAAATTAACAGACAGAGTTAAGGTGCCCAAACAACATATCTTAATCTAAAATTTTTGTTCTGTTATCAGAGAAATGATGTGCAATATGGTAAACAAAGGAGAAACAATGACAAAGAGTGATAAAATCAACATTAACATAGCTCAAGAATATTGTGAACGCGCTTGTATTACTGATGTCCAAAATAGTTACAATGCTCCAGTGAAATAGTCTCTACAACTTAGAGTCTGATCAAAATCCAGCTTAGAAATCAACCCAACAACTAACCAACAAACCAACAATAATAATGAATAATACATGCAGTATTTAACTGCAATTGAGGAGCTGATCCTAATCTAGGGTTTTAGGCTATAGTTATTATAGAGTAAATGTAATCTTAACCTTTGAGACCATGTAAGGCCCAAGGAAAATTATCTCTAACTGACTCACTGTAATAATAACTTTTTACTTAACTGCTAAGCTAACTTTAAGATATTTTTGACTCTTTTTCTTTAACTTTAACTTTTATAATAACTTCTAAGCTGTTTAAAATATCTCTGACTGAAACATTAACTGAGGTAGTTTATTAAACCAAAATTGGGTTGTAGGTGGCCAAATGAGGTTTGGAAGAAGTAAAGGTTGATTGGCCTTGTCATTCAAATCTGTCTTCTTCATTGATTTGATTTTGATTTTTCATTTAAGCTTTAATTTGTCTTTTAAACTCTTATTCTATTTTTAAACTCAGATTTGTATTTTATTTAATTATGTTCTCTAATCTGTTCTTTCTCTTTACTGCCTTTATTGTCACTATCATTTTCTTTCTTTATCTCTGCCTTTTGAATATTTTATCTTTGATCTTTCTGTGATTGCCTTTCATCTGTCTTTTAACTGTGTTTTTTGTTTGTTTTTGTCTTTTTGTCTTCGTCTTTCTTTGTCCTTTAATTTGAACCTGACCATTTTGTTTAACCCTTTTGATTTTAATTTTTCTTTGATTTGAATAAGCCTTGACATTGCTGGGATGAATGTATAAACACAAAAAATCATTAAGGCCTCCCTTTCTGCTTCATTGGTGCTTACTAATCATTCTTGCGCTCCTAATCCTTTAGTAAACAGAGCTCTTGGATCGTCACCCAGAGAACTCAGTTTGAATAATTTTTTGGACTTTAGGAATGTAGTTTATGCATTTTATTATACATCGGTCACCTATATAGTTAAAAAAAATTATTAATAAACATGCGAGCTCTGCAGGGATGGCAAGCAATGATGGCTTGCAGGCAGCAGGTAAAACTGTGGACAGATTCCGAGCAATGGAGGATCTAGGTTCTCTCCGTGTGGCCATGGATTTACAGGTTTGTTAAACATGATGTAGGGGATATCATGGTGATTAGGAGCTTATCACCGTGACACAAATCTTTAACATGTTTGAATGGGGGTCAATGGTTTCATGGTAGGCGGGTTGCGGTTTTCACATAGGGCAAGAGTGGTGAGGTGGTATTTTTCATGGGGGTGTGATAATATAGAGGGAGTGATGCATGGAGGGAAAGAGGGGTGTGAATACCACCCATTTCACAATGCCCCAAAGGTTTTATGTAATATCCAAAAATGGGGATGCAGCAATACATGAACACAAAACTGAAAATATTAGTGAATAATATCATACCAAAATGTATGGAAACCATGGAGCCATATTATTATGTAAATTAGTAGCAAATAATAGCAATACAACTCAAAGAATCAAGGCAAACAAGCCTCCCATCAATACATATGCCAAAAGTGAAATGCTGCTATATTGCAGAATGCTCATGAACATGTACAACACAGTCATAGATGGTACACTGCTACATGGGAATGTAAACTAACATACATATGCAAATAGATGGCTCATACAATGTTGGGAGTGAAGATCTAAAATCCCAAACATAATTTCAAGACAATCCTAGAAGGATTGGTTGAAATATGCAAAATGGAAAAAATGCCGGAGTTGCAGTCTCAAGACTGAGTAGCAGCTACAACTCAAGAACTAGATGGAGATGGCTGAAGATGATGCACAAGATGAAAAAATCTCCTCTAATGGATCTTCCAAGAGAAAGGCTGATCCTAACACTAAGGATCTCACCCTCCAAACAATCACTGCAACCTTCACTGCAAATGCTCACTGAAAATAACACAGTCACTAAGGGATACTACGTTGTAGGTGCAAGAAAATGGGTTGGCTAAGTGCCAAGATATGAAATATGCTCCAAGGGCTTCCTAAATGATCTCCCAAAGGAAATAAAGCTTCCTCCTCTGAAAAATAAGCACAGGAAGTGGTGTTGAGAAACCTCCACTCAACACCCTGCAACACAACATTATACTTTAGCAGAAATAACGTTGTAGCTGAAGGAGGTGGCTTGGCCTTAAGCCTGAATGTGGAGAAATGAAGTCCAAGGTCCCTCAAGAGGCCTCTCTTGAAAGGATAAGGAATTCCCAAACAGGAATGCCTTGTGCTAAGCAGCACAACAACTCTTCTAAACAATAAGAGAATGCAAAAGAGTCTAACCAGACCATAAAATCAATATTCCATAACATGTCTTACTATGGCTACCTTGCCCTCCTTTTAAACAAATGGGAGCCCTCTCACCATGGGTCCCACTAATTAGGGTTTCCTCCACCAAGGAATCTTCCTCCCACTATCTCTGTGATGTCTCAAAATATGATCTCCACCTCCTAACCCAACGCTGTTGACTTGGTCAAACTTGACCTTGTCCACATGAAAATGCCCCTTTTCACACATGAGGGTGTGAAATCCAGCTCCTATGATGATCCCTTTTCACACCATGAGGGATTTTATTCATATTTTTGTTATGCATGGGTCTCCTTACCCATTTATTGAACTTCTAGGTGTAAAATAAAAAAATCAATATTCCAATTAGCTGCATGCCAAATTTAGAATATTACATTTTAACTCCCGAACTTTTGGTATTGCGATATGGTGCGTGGGCCATCAGATTGGGAGAAATAGATCGGACGGTGGGCAGGTTTGATGAAACAGTGGGATAAATGATGTGGGGCTCGGGGATAAAATGGAGTGGGGGTTTTAATATAACACGGGGTTGGGGTTAAAATATGATTGGGGTTAGGGTTTTAATGAAGTGGCGGGATTAGAAAGCACAGTGGGGCCCAGGCATTTTAAAGAAGAAGTGATTTATATAAGGGTGAGGGCAAGGGTTATATGGGTAGAGGTTTAAAGGTTTTAAAGTGGGGGCTAAAGCATATAAGGGGTTGGGTAATTTCAAATAAACAGGGTTTATTTAAAGGAGTGGGTCCTGAATAAAGAAAATTTATTTTTAAAACAATGTAAAAATGGGTTTTTTACATTTTTTTAATGGAAAAAGGGAAATGAATGAAAGGGAAAAGGTTTTTAGAAAATGGGAGTGGGGTTTTGGGTAGGGATAGGGATAAAAATGAGGGATCTAGGGTCAAACATGGAATTTTTTCAGAGCCTGAGAGTGCCAGGGAAGGAAAAATGAGATATAGTGAATAGGTTAAATGAAAATAATGAAGGCAGCGAGACTTCTGAAAATAAATGATAGTGAGGGAATGTTATTTTCAGCAGATTGTAGAAAATCCATAGTCATCTAGTGATACTGTAGAATACAGGAGACTAACACTGCCAAGCTGTTGCAGGGTTTTTCTGGTTAAACTGTGGAGAAGAAAAGAACTAAGGCAAGTCTTGTGGCATACCTGGTCATGCTTGCCATTGTCGATGCTGGTTCATTAGATAGATTGGTTTCATGTCTTCTTTTGCTTCTTTAAAAATAGCTTTTAGCCCTGGAAGTGAAGGGAAATGGTCAGTGGCATGGTCCTTGGTACAAATAGCACATGTCTGGACCATGCCTAATGGACATTCCCGTTGGCTATGCTTCTTCCGAAAGCATGGGAAAAATATGATCAAGTTTTGTTTTGCTATAGCTTTCTTCTGCTTGGCTTGCAGGACATCTAGCTGTGTTGTCAGGGTGCCGAAGATATTAGTTTTGAAATATTCTAAAAGATTACCAAATTATTCTCTGGTAATGTTGCTACCATACTGCTTAGGGTTCCTTGTAGCTAAGTCTCACCCGGTTGGCCTACTTCGCGTACTACCCCAAGAACACTTGATACACAACCAAATATTATCATCATATTCTTCTTGATAGATGTCCCCTTTTCCCATTATATTCAGTGTTTCAACCCATTCTTCTTTCATTCCCTTAATCATCATTGCTTTTAAGATATCTTTAGACAGTTTATTATATGGAGACCCTTGTAAGTTACATTGAAATATTTCGACGTATTCTTCTAATGTCTCATTGTCCTTTGTAGGCATATTGAAGACTTCATCTTTTAATTCTCGAGTCCAGAAATAGTCTTGATATTTTTTAAGAAAATTTTTCTTCATCTGGTCCGAGTTATTAATGGTTCCTCCACCAAGCCCCATGAACTAGCGTAATTTTGTTCCCTTCAAGGTAGAGGGAAATAGTTTCAGTTTCTGAGGGTTAGTGGTATAGTCATATCCCCTACATAAGACATCGAATTCAAATAAAAATGCATCAGGATCTTCCGAGGTCAACCCATGGAAGGTGGGGATGTTTTGTAATGGAATGGGTTTCATAGGGGCATTTGCAGCTCGATAAAAAATGGGATATTCTAATGTTGATGTCTGCCTCTGGTTCTGGTTCTAGTTGTTTTCCATTTGATCAAATATATGCCAATAATATTCGGGGATTTCTCATTCTGGAGGAATATATCAGTGGAATTAGGGAGTGGATGTGGAGGAAGCCTTACAACACTTCCCTGATCTGGGATACTGGGTGTCTCTGTTTCAACCACTCTCTTAGAGTATCTGACTCTAGAGTTTTTACCTGTACTGTACTGTTGGTTTCTCCTTCTCCTTCCTATAAATTGCAAGAACCTCCCTCTCTTGAAGGGTCAAGAATTACATTATCAACAGTCTAAAGGCTTTGTTTAGACCCTTTTATTTCACTGTGAATCTCAGCGTGGGCTACAGATGGTGAGGCTGCTACCTGAGGGAGTGTTGTAGAACTTTGAGTAGGAATGGTTCTGGGTCCTACGGATGCCTGGGATACTTCCTTCTTAATGATTTCGTCTATATATGTTGTTCTACCAATGATCACCAGTCCTTTGGGTTTTATGGATTTAAGTGGGGTATTTTGATTTGTTCCTATATTTTTCTTCCTAGTCATAAAACAAGAGCACCTATCCTACAAAACTCTACATAATTGCTGTAAATCGGGCTAGAGAGAAAGCATTTTTCTTGCTGGTATGTAGGTTATTACCTCTCATTTTCAATACCCAATTCTTCGTAGAAAAAGGGAAAAGAAATAAAGGACATCACTCTTAAACACTCTCCCTGGAAACAATGCTAAAAATGTTGGGTCATAAAGATGACCGTTACAGGCAACTTCAATGCTTCTCATTTAATTATCAACCTAGGGAAAGTATTGTTATTTCAAGAGTGTAAGCACAATATATGCAAGTGATACCAAAGGAAAACTACTCTAAATTATCAAAAGGAAGACTATATAAATCTCGAAGTTCAATCAGATCAAATTGGAAGGGAATTATGGAATGCTTTTGACTACTCTATTCTAAGCACATGTAGAAATGATTATTTTGGCTGAAAAGAGAAAAATACGATTTAACAGTGTACTGTGATGAATTGAATAGAAATCCTAATAATTTGAACAACAAATCTAATAAATTGAACAACAATTGTTTGTCTAAATTTTGCAATGGAATTATCTTTTAAATTAATAAATAACATCTCTCTAAATCAAACAACAACCAGACACCTCGCAATGATAATGAAAAGATACAACTTTAACTATATGCATAATTGAGAAACAACCATGCTGAAACTAATCAAATGATTATAAAAGCATTTGGAAATGATGAAAGCATCTAAAAAATTATGAAAACATTGATTGTAAGCAAGAAATAATGAATGATGAACTATTCTAATGAGAGAGAAAGCCATAGTATCTTATGTTCACTATTAACCAATTAAATGATATCTCACGAAATGCATTAGATGATTGGAAACACAAGTTCGGTAATTAAACATATAGCATAGAAGTAGCAGAGAAACCCCCAAGGCTGGGCCCAAAGCCACCAAAAGTCTACCACTAAGGAAAACTCAGAGATTGACTATTCAAAAATTCCAAAATATTTATTAAGCTAGAGATTAATGGATTAATACAACTTGACAATTCTATCCTGATACGTCTATTACCGAGGGAAATCTCTATGCAGATCTATCTATCTTGTTCGTCTGCGGCCTTTTAAAGGTGAATTAAACAGTGGTAACGGGTCCTTTCCATACAGGATCCTGCTACTCATGGCTGTCATTTGAGTCCTCCAAGCATGGATGTGCCTTTCCATCTTCCGTCGGCCCATGGGAGCCATCATGATCCCATTTTCTTGTCAGTGTATTTCGGTTATTAGTAGTTCATCTGCTTTGTTTCCCTATTAATAAAGATACAACAAGTCAATTTTCCGTTGTTAAACATTCCTTTTATCATCAGTTCATTTTTTCTTGACTTTACATTAATTCCCTTTTATTTATTGCTTAGATGAGGGGAAAATTCATAGAAGTGCATAATAATTCGTGGTAAAGATAGGATGATACGTACCTTCTTCTCGGCCCAACACTGTGCACACTCTGATTCACTGACCCTCAAAGCAGCTCAAATATGCTCTGATACCATGTTGAATTTCCATGACCTTCGGTCTAGGATAGAGTTTGAATATATCTGACGCTACCAAACCAAAGATCTGAACATAAATAATTTTCACAATGGAATATAAACAATATTAAATCACATATGCATAGAATATAGACAACTTTTTACAAATTTTCAACCCAAATTCGTTATATTAACAACATATAATACAATAGTTTAGGGCTCCTGTACCAGGGATAATGACCCTCATACATTTACTACTACAAGATACAAACAAGATACTCTGACCATATGGCTATAGTATAATCTCTCAGCCCTCTCGATCGTACCCTATACCTGCCTGGTCCTTCGTATCTTGATCTACATCTCCTGCCTCTATTAATCCTCCAAGTCCATCTGGCCACTTAATCTTGTCTATCCAATCTGCTCTCTTGTTGTCCCTTCATCCATCAAGTTCACAACACATCAAGGCTCATGTTGAGTTGTTGACAGTTCCACTTATCAACAACTCTCAACCTCCCCACTGTTTCTCCTCAGCTACTCATGGAATTAAACTCACTATGGTCTTCTTGCACTACTACGATGAAGATCAACATAGAGCACAAAGAGCTGCCACCTATCACTGCAATATGTCCATCTCCCACAATGAACATATACTAGGATTACTACCCATCATCTGCTGTAGAAGTCCTTCTCCACACACAAGTCTCGGGCTCCACAATCCTGCTCCTGGTTGGCCAAACCCTTGAGCTCCACAACTAGTAGGCTAGAAGTCACCTTTATCCATCAAGGTGTTGCACTTCGGCTTCAACATGGACATTATCACATTGTCCTCCAACATACCATAAGTGCCAAATCTCGTCCACACTTGGTCCTCTCTCACGCTTCCCTCCAATGCACGAGAGACCAAGTCCATGCTGTAGCATATGCTCCTAGTTAGGGCATCCCCACACTTGAGAGATCCTTACACATGGCTACATAAAAAATACACTATTATTCCCTTTTATTTTTCAATAAAGGAGCTATTGGACAAATATAGGCACATCAATATGTCCTAGCCTAGGACACCATCAATCCATCATACATGGGTCCATCTTCAACACACATTGTTGCTATCCTCTTGCCTTCCAATCTGATGTGCTTGCTATCATCTTGCTTTCTCGATGGCCACCCAAAAATCCACATGGGCTCCTCAAAGAAACTCCTAAGGCCTGCTCAAGCTACCCATCAAATTAATCCAATCAATAGTCAACACTTTGACCCAATACTACAATGTTGGTTCTGCTCCTAGGAAGATCCTTCACCTCCTCACAAGATCATCCACATGGCACCAACATGCTGCAAGTCATGATCCAATCACTGTCAACCCTTGACCCAACATTTATCCACAAAATGCTGTTGTCCTGCACCGTTTTCTTGCTGCTCTTGCAATTTTGGTTGGGGCACAAAATTCAACCCTTGATCCTCCATGTAGTCAACAAGTAAGCCCTTCTAGGGTTGCAGTCCACCTTGGATAAGGACCTCACATGCCACACTATCCTCTAAGGGTCTTGTTCTCCCTTGATAGGCCTTAACGCTGCCTCCAGCTATTGGCTATGGAATGTAGCCTAACAAAACAACTTGATGTAGCTGCAACCTCCTTCAATACCCTCCCAAACAACCTCCTCACAACACTGTCATGTCCCTTAACTCCTCAACCTTGTTAACTAGAAATAAAAACCCTATAATATCCCTTAAAGACATGTCTTTAGCCGTCAATAAGCCCTTCAATAGTCCACAATCCAATCTAGAACCTCGGCCTCCAAACAGGCCTCTCCCATGATGCTTCTCGGCCTCTAATTCAGACATGTTCCCACATTGTTCTTAAGCCTCTCCTTGGTACGGTTTAGCCTCCAATTTTAGGGCTATCACTTGGAGAAATATTGCACAAATGGATGAGTTAAAATGAATCAAATAAACCTTTATTTATACACAAGAAAGGGGTTCCACGAATTATTGAAGAGACACATCTATTGGCTTTTTTACATCAAGCCTACATGACTCCTCAACGACAACTCAGAATCAGATGATTCTCACTGCATTAGAATCATCTCGATGAACACTATCATCCTCATCCATCACATGTAGAAAAATCATAATGGTTTTCGACCAAACATTGATGGGTGCGAAACCCCCAACCTTGGGTTTCAAGCACACAAGCTTAATTGTGGCACTTTAACCTCCAACCCTAGAACATTGGGGCTTGGAGTACCTCCCAAGCTACACAAAAAATCAACACTCCCTCTTAGCGAGGGAGGTACTTCTAAGACTAGGAAGTAACCATCATCATCCAACGACGACACTAGCCCATCTGACATCTATCACTATAGCATACCCTGTAGATGAACCCGACAATATCAGTAGTGCCTTTGCCTTATCACATCTAAACCTAAAGATCTGGATCCTCCATAGGGCTGCTCCCTCTGAGGATAGAATCCCTCTGAGCCTACACGATCTCCATTGATTTAGTTATTTAAGGACTCATCCTCCTAGACCAAATACCACTCATGAAAATACCACCAATATCGGATATGCAACACCATGATCCAATGAAGACTCTAGCCTTCCAATATGTAGTTAATCACATGAAGACATCTCAATCAACCTGATCTCGTCTATGCTAAATAAACCCTCACGTTGTCCCAATCATCCATGATAAATCAATAGAAGTACATGATCAAAAATCTACCCTACAACAAATTGTTGTTAACCAGGCTCACCACCAATCCACCAAAACTCCCAGCCCATCTTGCCATATAACCTTTCAAGACCACATCTCCATGTATTCAGCTGAATCCTCTGCTCCATGATCTAGACACTGATAACTCCCTCTTAGTTTCTTCACTGTGCACACTCTGATTCACTTACCCTCAATGTAGCTTAGATGCACTTTGATACCATGTTGAATTTCCATGACCTTGGGTTTAGGATAGTGTCTTAAAATCTCTGACACTACCAAACCAAGAATCCCAACATAACTACTTTTCACAATGTAATATAAACAATAGTAAATCACATATGCACAGAATATAGACAATTTTTTACAAATTTTCAACCAAAATTTGTTATATTAAGAACATATAATACAATAGTGTAGGTCTCTTGTACATGGGATAAAGGACCTCATACATCTGGATGTAGTACAATCTCCCAGCCCTCTCGGTCGTACCCTGCACCTGCCCGATCCTTCGTCTCTCGATCTATAGCTCCTGCCTCTATCAATTCTCCAATTCCATTTAGCCATTGAATCTCGTCTATCTAATTTTCTCTATAATTGTCCATTTTTCCATGAAGTGCACAAAACATCGAGACTTCTGTCAAGTTGTTCATAGTTCCACTTGTGAAAAGCTGTCAACCTTCCCATTACTGCTCTTGAGCTACTCAGGGACTTCAACCCGCTACGATCTTCCTGTGCTGCAATGATGAATACCAACATAGGGCACAGAGGGGTGATACCTATCACTATAAGATGACCATCTCCCACAATGAACATGAGCTAGGAGAATTTTCTATCATCTGTTGTAGAAGTCCTTCTCCACACACAAGTCTCGAACTCCACAATCCTTCTCCTAGTTGGCTAAAGCCTTGAGCACCACAACTGCCAGGCTAGTAGTCACATTTGTCCATCAAGGCACTGCACTTTGACTCCAACATGGGCACTATCATGATGTTCTCCAGCAGACTGTAAGAGCCCAATATCGTCCACACTTGGTTCTCTCTCACACTTCCCTCCAACAATCCACGAGAGACCAAGTCCATGCCACAACATCTACTCCTAGTTAGAGGATCCCCAAACCTGGGAGACCCTTACACATGGCTGCCCATAGAATCCACCAATACACCCTTTACTTCTGCAATAGAGGAGCTATTACACAAATCTGGGCACATTAATATGTCCTGGCCTAGGACACTGTCAATCCATCATACATGGGCCCATATGCAACACACATTGCTGCTGAAATCTTGCCTTCCAATATGATGTTCCTGTTGTCACCTTGGTTGCTTGGTAGGCCTCCCAAAAAACCATGTGGGATACTCCAAACAACTCCTAAGGCCTCCTCAAGTTTCCCATCAAACTGATCCAAGAAATAGTCAACACTTTTGACCCAGTACTACACTATTGGTTTTGCTCCTAGGAAAATCCTTCACCTCACAAGATCATCTACATGGAAATAATAGGCTGCAAGTCACGATCCAATCACGATAAACCAATGACCCAACACTTCTCCACAAAATTATTTTGTTGTTAAAGTCTGAACTTTACCCATTTTTGACACGTATCTTAGGCCTTGCCTCCCTTATTTTTGAACCCTTTTTGCTCTTTAATTATAATTAATTTGGCTATGTTATCTAGTTTTGGATAAAAATGGTACCATAAGCCTAAGGTATGTTAAATTATCATAAGTGTCATTTTATCTAAATTCGATTATTATTTGATCTAGTCTTGTCTTTATTACATTACTACTCTAACTAGTCTAGAAATCGTACATAGATTTGCTAGATTCGAACAATTCCGCAAATCCTGCAGACAACTCATGCGGCCAAGATTCCTATAGAAGTTCCAGATTTCCTACAGATACGCTGATTTCTTGCAACCGTCTTGATTTCCTGCAGCAAAATCGATGGTTGACCATGTTCCACTCATCTCTAGATCGAGTAAAGACATGGGTTTTGAAGGGAATTTGTTGCATATGGAAGTTGTCCTATTCAGTGTTTCGAATCCTATTTTGCAACCACTGTTGAGTCCCGAATTTGCATCTTTTCCATACACTTTTCCATACCTTTTTCACTCACCTAAACCTCCAAAATTGTCAATATCATGTGCAAAAGGGTATCTAACATGGTTTTTAATTATGTTTTTGTGTTTTCTATTTGATCTAGATTTTGTTCATACAGATCGCGAAACTTGCCACTTTCCGCACTGCTCGCAACTTTCCGCAGCCTATTTTGTGGAACTATATGCTACGAGTGTCTACAAGGGAAACGAGCCACATGGGCAAAGCTAGGAATGACGTGGACATGGTTCGTGTCCCACCGGGTTCAAGCAAAATTCGTCCAAAGAAGCCGCGGTCAAAGCCGTCCACGTGGAAGTCAACTATGGAGTTTCATGTCGGCCGAACTCGTTTCGTGGCAAATAAACATCCATACGGCCGTTTCTAAGCTTGCGGAGGTTAAATCGACATCCGTGCGAGCTCTGGAGTTGAATTCAAGCATCCACCTTCCGTAGATTCACTTTCCAACACGGCCATACTCCCTATATCCGTGGACGTAGTGGTCTACGTGCTCTCTCGTCATCATGAACTTTAGGAGACAGCTACAGCTTTATTGTTATATATAGAGAGTTTGCATACGCACATAAAGTTAGTTGTGAGTTGTTAGTTGATAGTTGATGTTCGTGAATAAACTCTCGTTATCCGTTAGTTTGCTTTGTAGTGATTACGTCGCCTTTCGAGCCGTAACATTACCATTCTCGTAATGAACTCGCTTGTTAATATGAGAAGACTCTCGTTTTTCAACTTAATTCGTGTTTGAGGATCGTTACCAAAGCCGTGTAGAGGGCCCTCGCTCAGCCTAAGGTTTTGTGTATTAGTGTACATTTCTCATTTCATTTCTTTTAAAAGTCATTGTATCATAATCCATCCATATGTTCATACTTTGTAGTTGTTTCATTTCTGTTTATACATTTCCATAATTTCCATTTCATTTCTTTGTCTTACATGTTTTATGATTGTTAATCATCGATTAGTTTTCTTGTGCGGTGTTTTAGGTAGACAAACATGGGCATTTTTATAGCATTTTGACTAATGACATGAAACTAACATTGTTCTGTCGCTAGTTGCTTTTCATAGCTTTTGTTTAACTTCAGTCTTTGCTTTGTACATTTCGAGCTTTGCTTATCTCGATTCAGTAGTTAAATTTAGATATATTAAGTCGCTCATAGCGTCTTCGCTTGCCTCCGAAAGCCACAAATCTGGGATCGATGGTGAGGGACCGCATTATGAAATGTGTAGTTTAGTATTAGTTTCTTTTTCGCAAACTTAGATATATTAAGTCGCTCATAGCGTCTTCGCTTGTCTCCGAAAGCCACAACTGGGAATGATGGTGAGGGACTCGCATTATGAAATGTGTAGTTTAGTATTAGTTTCTTTTTCTCGCAAATTTAGATATATTAAATCATATATGACATCTTCAAATTGCTCCGAAAGCCACAGCTTGACCGATGGCGAGGGATTGAATCATGAGTGTATGGTTTAGTATTAGTTTACTTTCCGCAAATTAAATATCAGTTACACAAGTTTGTTTTATGATTACTTCCGAAAGGCATAGCTGGTCTAATGATGAAGGGTCGAAAATGAATTGATGTAATCTGATTTAGATTTATTTTGTTGCAATTTTGAATTTCCTTAAGCATAGTTTCTTTTGTGTTTAGTTGGCAGCAAGAATAGTTTGGTTTTCATGTTCACTAGTTTTACTCGTTTTGATTTATTAGATTAGCAAGACCTTTTCATTTCAAAGCAGTACACTTTTACTTTCTTTCAAGTCTTGTCATTGTAATTTTCAATTTGCTTTTTAAAGTTTCAAGTTGGTAAATCATTATAGGGGGATATCAATTTCTTGAACAAATATAACCAAACTTGTTTTCATTTTAGAATTTCCATTTCACCTTAGAAAAACCAAAAACGACAAAAAGTTAAGAAATAGGTTATCTTGCACATATAGTGCGCCGCACTTCATCACTTACGATTCCCTGATTGACAAATTAAATGCGACAATTTAGGACACACTAAATTGACCAAACATTTTGGCGCCGTTGTCGGGGAAGTGTAACTAGGTAGCCAATTTCTTACATAAAATCATAAAAGAAGGGAAAACTTGATAACTTCTTGAAGTATGCTCTCCTCTTGCACCTAGTGTGATCCGGAGGATCATAAAAGAGAGTTATTGGTTTAGTAATTTCTTAAGTATGCTCTCTTCTTGCACCTAGTGTGATCCGGAAGATCGTAAAGAGAATTATTAGCCCAATTTTTTTTTAAAAAAAATAAAAAAATGACATGCATAGAGCAAGAGATTCTAGGGGAAGGTTTATAGCTAAAGCCAAGAGTTCGATTTTCACAACTCCATCTTCTTCAAGGCATAGATCGGATTCACCACCATCTACCCCCTAGCCTTAAGATTTTTGGAAGTCAAGGAACAAACTGAAATTAGAGGATTCTCCTATACCACCTACTAAAACCCACTTAGAAAACAAAGAGAATTTCTTTCATCCTTCCTTGGTAGAAGAACTAGAGGACTATAAGGACTCTAAAGAAACTATCATGGCAAAGAGGAAGTAATAAATAGAGGTGGAGGTAGAAGAGGAAGAGATAATGGAGATAACAATGGTGAAGGAAATGATGGTAGAAATAGGGACAATTTACTTGGATTCCCTATAGTTGATGAGGAAACTCATGCAACAATGAAAAAATATCTCACCATCTTTTCTCCCTAACTTTTATGGATTGCGAAGTGAAGATCCTAAAAACATTTACTGTTTGAGTTTGAAGTAGTGTGCCGAACTTATGACTATATGGAAGATTCTCAAAAACTCAAACTCGTTTCCTTCAACATTGAAGGGATCTCGCTTTGAAATGGTTCATGGGATTAGCCACTCAATCTATCGGGACTTGGAATGATATGAAACAAACATTTTTTGGATAGATACTTGGACTATTGTATGCCCACCAATCACAAGGATGAGGTATTCAAAATGATGCAAAAAGAAGATGAAAATTTGGAAGACTTAATTGAAAGATTTCAATACAACTTGAAAAGAGCAAAGATGAGCAACTTAGATAATGAAACCTTGAAAGCCCTCCTATTAAAAGCCATTAGAGATGAATGGATAGACATTTTAAACATGATGGGGAAAGGAGACATTTCTCAACTTCCATTTCGTGATATAACGGAACTATGTATCCATCTCTCAAGAGGAAAATCTAAAACTCGGAAAAGGGCCTAGGGATTCTTCTCTTATTAGGGCTAACAAATCTGCAACTCGGATCGGTAAGTAGGGCAGTAGATTGGTAATATGCTTGATGAGTTCAAAACTGATATCTTAGGGAGCCTTAGTGAACAACTAGACACCCTTAAAATCCAAAACAAGCGTAAAGAAGAAACAGATGCTTTAGCCATCTTTTTGTCCGAAATGTAGAAAGAAACATGCTTTAAGGGAATGTCCCTT
Organism: Pinus albicaulis; assembly: GCA_034641835.2. Taxonomy (NCBI): domain Eukaryota; kingdom Viridiplantae; phylum Streptophyta; class Pinopsida; order Pinales; family Pinaceae; genus Pinus; species Pinus albicaulis. Next base: position 678,046,265 of record CM076573.1, read on the forward strand.
GGATGCAAAAGTTGTAGAAACATGTATGATTTGCTCGGAAAATCATGAGATCAAGGATTGTCCTTCAATCCCTCGGACTCAAAGCCGTTTTTCAAGAAGATCCAAATTCGATAGAATCTCTCTGTTTTGTCGCAAGGAGACCTTGGCAGTGGACAACAATCTCAAGGGTTTAATAACCCCTATGAATCTTCAAACCCCCACCAAATTGGACTCCTTGGCAACAATCTCGGCCCCAACATCAAAATTCATATCAGCCATGGGTACAAGGGATGCAAAATCCTTATGGGAGATTTGCTCAATTTTATCAATATCCTCCATCTTTTCAAAATCAACAAGCTCCACAATTTCCAAGCCAAAATCCACAACTTTCATTGCCATTTCCACAACAACAACCTTCTCAACAAAAATACAAATCCTCAACTCATGCTCCCATACCAACGAAGACAAATCAACTTCCAAATTTCCACCATTTGCCAAATCCTAACAATAAGAATCCTCAAACTACTTATATGGTAGAAGGACAACAATTTCCTACCTATATGATTGTTCCTCTCAACGATGTACAACTCGGATCCGGTAGAGTTTTAGAAAAACCTTCTATAGACATTCAAGAGCAAGATACCTCCGAAGAGGACTCTCTTCAAGTCAATAAGGGTTCCGAGGAAGAATCTCTTCAAAATTCAAAAAATTCAAAAAGAAAAAGAAAAGCTAACATCCACAACTCCTATAGTTGAGCAACTCGTATCTTCATCTACACCTCCTTTTCCGGAAAGACTACAAATTGATAAGGGGGGTGGAAAAAAACAAATCTTGTTGCCTAACTATGACTTTCTAGATGAATTGAAGAATGTTTGTATCAAGATTCCATTGCTACAAGCCATTCGAGAAATTCCTATTCTAGCAAAAACCATAAAGGAGTTGAGTTTCAAAAGACCAGAAGGAAGCTAAAGGACACAAGAAGAATCCACTCGGTAGGAAAGATTGCAGACATTATGATGGGAAAAAATTACCATGCGTAAGTATGTAGATCCAGAAGTCCAATTGTCAAGACACATATAAATGGGATAGAAATTCCAAACACATTGATTGACTTAGGGGCTGCTATCAACATTATGAGTAGACAGACTATGGAATAGTTAAAACTTCCTAACCTTCTTTTACACCTACTTTATTGCAACTTGCGTGATCGATCGGTTATTAAACCGTATGGTGTATTAGAAGATATTTCAGCCTCCTTAGATTCTTGGGAATATCCAGTAGACTTTATGATTTTGACTCCCAAAAGTAATCTAGGAGGACATCCAATTATCTTAGGAAGACCTTGGTCGGCCACAATCGATGCTTTTATTAGTTGTAGATCCGGAGACATGTACATTTCAAATGGTAATTCGACAAAAGAAATTCAATTTGTATCCTCCAAAGCAAGAGCAATCACAGTAAATAGGAGACAATTAATGGGTCGATGATGAGAACACTATACAAACTCCGTCTTTACCATTTCGAAATTAGTGAGGATAGTCAAATTCCGAACACATTAGAAAATTTTGAGATAACTTCGAATATGACCCCACACAATTTCAGCTTGGAATCGACATAGAATATTTATCATCAATACAAATGTCTCTTTACTCTATGGAAGAGTTTGGTAATCTCGCTATTGAGATTTTTCCGTAAAAGACATTGAATATCAACAAACATCCGGAGAAGTCACAACAAGAAGAACTAACCGTAATCTTGCAAAAACATTCTACCGCATTTGCATGGGAGTATACCGACATGAAGGGTATTGATCCTAAGACTTGCATCCATCATATCTATATTGAGGAAAACAAGTAGACCAATCGGACAACCTCAAAGAAGGATGAATCCAAATCTTAGGGAGATAGTGAAAGAAGAGCTCCAAAAACTTCTCAATGTAAACTTCATTTATCCAATTTCGTATAGCCGATGGGTTTCTCCTTTGGTTATAGTACCTAAAAAATAATGGTAAATGGAGAGTATGCATTGATTACAGGGAATTGAACAAAGCAACTTTGAAGGATCACTTTCCTTTGCCTTTTATTGATCGTGTATTAGATACATTAGCAGTAAAAAGTACTTTTCATTTTTTGGATGGTTTTAGTGGCTATAATCAAATTCAAGTAGCACCCGAAGACCAAGATAAGACCACATTTACTTGTCCATGGGGAACTTTTTTTGCCTACCGAGTGCTTCCTTTTGGGTTATGTAATGCACCGACAACATTCCAAAGAGCAAGTACTAGGAATTTTTTTTCTGATCTAATCCATGATTGTGTAGAGGTTTATATGGATGATTTTACGCGTTTATGGTAATTCATTTGAAGAGGCATTAGAAAATTTGGAAAAAAGTTCTCATAAGATGTAAAGAAACAAACCTTTCATTAAGCCATGAAAAATGCTTTATGATGTTTCATCGAAGGGATTGTTTTAGGACATCATATTTCAGGAGATGGGATTAAGGTTGATAGATCGAAAGTTGAAGTCATCTCCAAGTTGCCTATTCCAAATTGTCAAAGAGATGTTAGAAGTTTTCTAGGATTTATCGGTTATTATAGAAGATTTATAGAAAACTTCACTAAAATAGCATCTCCACTCTTCAATTTTGCTTACAAAAGACCGTGAATTTAAATGGGATCCCGATTGTCAATCGCCTTTTGAAACTTTGAAAACAAGAATATCCGAAGCACCTATCTTGAGAGGACCAAATTGGAAAATCCTTTCCATATTTTTACGTATGCTTCGTGATACAACTCTTGGAGCCGTGTTGGGTCAAAAAGATTTAATTCCTTATGCCATTTATTACACCAAGAAAATTTGACTCCCCACAGAGTTGAACTATATCGTGATCGAAAAAAGAGTTCTTAGTCGTTGTTCATGCAATTAATAAGTTTAGACATTACATAACAAAGCTATGAAACTTTTATTCATATCGACTCATTCCGCAATTAGATATTTAATGAACAAACCTCGTTACTAATGGCAGAGTGACAAGATGGCTTTTACTTTTGCAAGAATTCAATATTACTCGTGTTGGATAGACCGGGAAAAACAGAATACAGTAGCTGATTTCTTGTCTAGGATTCAGAATACTAAAGAAGATTCTCCCCGTAGAAGATAAGTTTCCCGATGAATATTTGTTTGCGTAACTATTAAGACCCCTTGGTATGCGAATATTGCTAACTATTTGGTTACAGGGAAACTACCTTCACATTTATTTCCAAGAGAAAAAACAAAAGATTATTCAGAGAGAGTTCAAGATATTCATGGATTTCTAACGAATTGTTTAAAACATGGCCAGCATCTTGTGATCGTAAGATGTGTCGTGGAAGATGAAATGCTCTGATATTCTTAAGGCATGTCATGATGAACCATGCGGCGGACACTTTGCGGGACAAAAGGACGGCCTATAAAATCCTTTCCTTGGGATATTATTGGCCTTCTCTCTTCAAAGATGCAAAACAATATGTCAAAAGGTGTGATAGTCGCTCAAAGAGTAGGGAAACCTACCCTTTCAAATGAAATGCCATTGCAAACACGAGTACTCATTGAACCCTTTGAAAAAATGGGCTTTAGATTTCATTGGACCTATTAATCCACCATCTAAGCAAAAGAAGTATATATTGGGTTGCATCGATTATGTTACTAAATGGGTAGAAGCTAAAGCATTAGTATCCGCTATCGAAAATTCAAACTTGTTCATTTTCTTTATGAGGATATTTTTACTCGCTTTGGTGTTCCAAGAGAAATTGTAACAGTATCGTGGGAGCCAATTCACATCAAATTTGGTGGAGAAGTTGATGGAAGAATATAAAATCAAGCTACGAATATATACTCCTTACCATCCACAAGCAAAATGGTCAAGTGGAGTCCACAAACAAAGTTCTTGAAAGTATCATCACCAAAACTCGTTCATCTACATAGAAGAGATTGGGCGTAAAGGCTTTCGTAAGCCTTGTGGGCCCTACGGAACTACATGGTGGAATACAACAGACATTCTCCCTATGAACTTGTTTATGGGAAAGAAGTCTTTCTCCCCATTGAGTTCCAAGTCAAGACCTTCAAGATAGCAGTCACTTGGGGATGGACTTATCGAAGCCCAAAAGCATAGAATGGAGCAGATTGAATGAGCTAGATGAGATCGGACAAGAAGCAATTCTAAGAACTCGATCTAGTTCAATATCAAATAACTAAATGGCATGACAAATATATCAAAGAAAATAAGTTTCAAGAAGGAGATTGGGCATTGTTATTTGACTCCAAGTTTAAAGATTTTCAAGGGAAATTTCGTACTCATTGGCTTGGGCCATATGAGATTGACAAGATCTTTAGCAATGGAGCTCGTAAGAATCAAGACCATTGATGAGTTTCAAACTCCTCTTATTGTGAATGGCCATAGATTGAAAGTTTATCATAAGCCACTCTCTAAAGAGGATTTTGTCAAGTTGTTTCAAGAAAGTTTTCGCAATCAAAGTCTGGGTACAAGAATTCTTCTTCTCCACCGTACCCTAGCTTTTGTTTTTTCAAGTTAAAAAGAAAAGAAAAAATGGTATAAGCCCGAAAACCAATCATTGATTAGGGGTAGTCTTATACGTAAAATATGGGGTGAAAATCGTGGGACACCGACACTCTATATTTTCCAAAAAAAATCTGTCTTTCATTTCATTTCATTTCACCACCCACTCCATTTCATTCCACTTCATTTCATTTCATTTCATTTCCACTTCACTCCACTTCATTTCATCCATTCCATCAATAAAAATCTTTTTTATGACCATTTCCACCGGTCATCTATCATTTGTTCATTTCTATTCAACCAAGTAATAGTTGTGTCGGTCTCGTACTCGACATCTCGTTTCCGTAATCGACTCTGGGCTCTCAGCAAACTGTAGCGTATTCCGTGCCTACTACTTCGTTTTTCAAAGAGAATGTACAAATCAGTTGTTATTTCTATAATTATGAAATAAAATGCGGGAGAGAGGATCAATGGAACATTCAAGACACTAATGAAGATCAATCAGCTTGAAGACCAAGGGCAAAAGCAAGGATTCCAAAGGTATGAATAAAGTTTATTTCAAATAGTATTGAAAAACACATTTTTATATAATTTTAAACTATGAGCTCTACCCATAACGCGCAATGATTATATTGACAATTCCGTAACCTTCCACGATCTCCATGTTATCCTCTTGCATTTATTCACAAACGGTTTTCATCATTAAAATTCCGATTCTCACTCATGTTCCAATATCCCACCGTAGATAATGAGACGTATTTGAGTTGACAAAGGACTCTTACAAGCCGCATAACTTCATAATCATTGATTGAAACGTGTTCATATTTATTACACAAACCACCAAAATTCAAAAACACTGCCGAATGCATTATACTTTGTTAACCTCTTTGTCGTGTCTCCGTCGTGTTTACAAAACCCCGCTCTACTCATTCTCACTCCCTCGTTTCACTCCATTTCGTTCCTTTTGCTCATTATCACTCCCGTATATCTACCCACAGCCTTACTCCATTCGCATTTATGGTGCTCATTTCCATTTTATGATAACATCCCCACAGTATTGTGCTCGATCCCCGTGTATTCCATCGTTCCATTTCCACTTAAACCCTCACAAAGGCAAACTTGTGAAGCACGAGAGAAGTGAAATGGGAAAAATTATTAAGGGCAAGAGTCTGAAGGACCGAAGTTTATAGAGGGATATCCGCAAGCAAAAGAGATGTTGAGGAAAGCTAAATGGTCTGCGTTTTATTCAGAAATTCAGGGGGTTACCACAGAGAAGTTACAAAAGCGTTTGCAAGATCATTTGATGGCTCTGAAGCGTAAGTTGGAGACCTCAAGTTTTTGGTCAATGAAGCATCAATAGCAACAGACACAGAAGCTTCTTCGAGAAGGAGAACGTTGGTTCAAAAATAAAAGTATCGTTGATGAGACATGGAGAACAATTCTACGAAATCAAGGTATGGATATCAACGTTTTTAAAAGAGGAATCCCCTGTGCATGCAATAAAAGATGAATGGGCCACTTTACTACTAATTGTTCGAAAATTTATTACATGTGAGGGCCGTTTTGGGTCTATGTACATGTACCATACTAGGCTATTGATGAATTTTCTTGAAAACCAAACTCTCAATCTTCCTTATTTTCTATTCAATAGCTTAAAGAAAATGGTCGTGATCTGTTCAAAAACACTTGGGAGATGTAGAGCCTCATCTTTATCACCACGGCCTTATAAAAAATTCTGATTGAAAAGGAGCTAAAGGAAAGAAAAGATACATGGGAACAATTCCTAGTTAGAAACTTCTTTGAAGAACCTCAGGGGAAATTCTCGAAGGTAGTTCAATTAGAAGAAAGTAGAAGAAAGAGAATGAATGTTGAAACCCAAATTGCTCCTACACAGAAATTCTCACATAATGTAGCACAGAAAAAAGAAGTAGAAGGAAAAGAACAATAGATGAAATCCAAAATACTTCTACTACTACTATGAAAAAAAACTGATAGGGAAGAGAGATTGGTAAAAAGGAAGAAGAAGGAAATCAAAGCTAGGAAGCCAATAATACCAAAAGGGAAAGAAATTATTAAGGATGTCCATAAAACTCCTTCTTCGAAGAAGAAGATCACCAAATACTATCTCGAAAGATTAGTTTTTCTTCAAAAAAACGTCATCTATATCCAAGAAGGCGAGAGACAGAAAACAAGAACAAAAGGGTAGTGTACCACAAAGATGTGAGGAGAAGCAGCAGGCTTTAAGGGAAAATTGAGAAAAACACAAATTAAAGGTCCTCATTTCATTGATTTGGGTGAGGAGACATCCGAATCAGCCTCCAACCGACCATAGTCCATTTCGACCAGTTAGTGAACCCGACTCCTTTCACTCCCAATCGGACAATGAGCATACTCCATCTTATTCTCGGCAAAATATTGATGTAAGCCCTCCTCGTCCAGTATTTTTGAACATAATTCTCCTTTGCGACATTTTTGGGGACTGTACTCCAATGAAAAAGACACCTGAAGTAGATCCCAAGCGTAGGAGGTATATGACTATATAGAATCCCTCGGAAAAGGCAAACACGAGTCCAAGTACCTCTTCCATTCGAAACTCTCATACATTGCAGGGATGATTTAGTTTCAGTCATTAAAACAGAAATTTTTTGAGCTGGAGCTTTTAAATCGGCACATCAAAAATGAAAATGAAACACCGAAAGAGCAAGGCAAACCGAACAAGATCATCCATGATAATACTATGTTACATTTGGGTATTTGGCAAAAGAAGAATAAGAAATTAAAAAGGAAATGCCAAAAATTGAGCAGCAGCACTTGTGAATATCAAATTTAGGTGCTTAATGAAGAAACCCGTAATGATGGCAGTGTACCAAAGAAGAAGAGAAGGGGGTTGGATGTGTCGGCTGAAGTATCAAGGCACATGAACCGAACAAAAAGTATCAAAATTTTGGTTGCATGAGGACATGCAACACCTTCACAAATGGGGGGTATGTTGAGTCCCGAATTTGCATCTTTTTCCATACACTTTTCCATACCTTTTTCACTCACCTAAACCTCCAAAATTGTCAATATCATGTGCAAAAGGGTATCTAACATGGTTTTTAATTATGTTTTTGTGTTTTCTATTTGATCTAGATTTTTTTTCATACAAACATGCGAAACTTGCCACTTTCCGCATACCGCCGCAACTTTCCGCAAATGCCTATTTTGTGGAACTATATGCTACGCTTGTCTACAAGGGAAACGAGCCACATGGGCAAAGGCTAGGAATGACGTGGACATGGTTCGTGTCCTCATCGAGTTCAAGAAAATTCGTCCAAAGAAGCCGCGGTCAAAGCCGGGCCCACGTGGAAGTCAACTATGGAGTTTCATGTCGACGCGACTGCTTTCGTGGCAAATAAACATCCATACGGCCGTTTCTAAGCTTGCGGAGGTTAAATCGACATCCGTGCAGTAGCTCTGGAGTTGAATTCAAGCATCCACCTTCCGTAGATTCACTTTCCAACACGGCCATACTCCTATATCCGTGGACGTAGTGGTCTACGTGCTCTCCGTCATCATGAACTTTAGGAGACAATTACAGCTTTATTGTTATATATAGAGCGTTTGCATACGCACATAAAGTTAGTTGTGAGTTGTTAGTTGATAGTTGATGTTCGTGAATAAACTCGTTATCTCGTTAGTTTGCTTTGTAGTGATTACGTCGCCTCTTGAGCCGTAACATTACCATTCTCGTAATGAACTCGCTTGTTAATATGAGAAGACTCTGTTTTTCAACTTAATTCGTGTTTGAGGATTGTTACCAAAGCCGTGTAGAGGGCCCCCGCTCAGCCTAAGGTTTTGTGTATTAGTGTACATTTCTCATTTCATTTCTTTTAAAAGTCATTGTATCATAATCCATCCATATGTTCATACTTTGTAGTTGTTTCATTTCTCGTTTATACATTTCCATAATTTCCATTTCATTTCGTCTTACATGTTTTATGATTGTTAATCACTCGATCGCTTTTCTTGTGCGGTGTTTTTAGGTAGACAAACATGGGAATTTTTATAGCATTTTGACTAATGACATGAAACTAACATTGTTCTCATTGCTAGTTGCTTTTCATAGCTTTTGTTTAACTTCAGTCTTGCTTTGTACATTTCGGCTTTTGCTTATCCGATTCAGTAGTTAAATTTAGATATATTAAGTCGCTCATAGCGTCTTCGCTGTTCTCCGAAAGCCACTGCACTGGGACCGATGGTGAGGGACTCGCATTATGAAATGTGTAGTTTAGTATTAGTTTCTTTTACGCAAACTTAGATATATTAAGTCGCTCATAGCGTCTTCGATCTGCCTCCGAAAGCCACAAAACTGGGACCGATGGTGAGGGACCGCATTATGAAATGTGTAGTTTAGTATTGGTTTCTTTTTCTCGCAAATTTAGATATATTAAATCATATATGACATCTTCGAGCTGCCTTCCGAAAGCCACAATTTGGGACCGATGGCGAGGGATTGAATCATGAGTGTATGGTTTAGTATTAGTTTACTTTCTGCAAATTAAATATCGCTTACACAAGTTGTTTATGATTACTTCCGAAAGTCATAGTCGGTCTAATGATGAAGGGTCGAAAAATGAATTGATGTAATCTGATTTAGATTTATTTTGTTGCAATTTTGAATTTCTTTAAGCATAGTTTCTTTTGTGTTTAGTTGGCAGCAAGAATAGTTTGGTTTTCATGTTCACTAGTTTACTATTTTGATTTATTAGATTAGCGACGACCTTTTCATTTCAAAGAAGTACACTTTTACTTTCTTTCAAGTCTTATCATTGTAATTTTCAATTTTCTTTTAAAGTTTCAAGTTGGTAAATCATTATAGGGGATATCACTTCCTTGAACAAATATAACCAAACTTGTTTTCATTTTAGAATTTCCATTTCACCTTAGAAAAACCAAAAACGACAAAAAGTTAAGAAATAGGTTATCTTGCACATATAGTGCGCCGCACTTCATCAGCTTACGATTCCTGGATTGACAAATTAAATGCAGCAATTTAGGACACACTAAATTGACCAAACAACCACCCAAAACTCCAGATCTTATCTTGTGCCCACATGGAGAAACAATTTCAGCCGCACAACATAAATCATCTAATCCATGCTTCCAAATCATGGATTAGACTCAACATAAGTTTACTTTGTCAATTTTTATTTTTATCATTGGCTATAGGCTTAGATTAGTGATCTACTTTGTTCAAACCAAATGTGGGCTTCGGGAAATGTATAAATATGATGTATTTCACTTTGCAAAGGAGGTTGGATTGGGATTGTTGTTGATAGCAAGATATTAGGTCGCATTTTATCGTAATTTCCATATTAATAAAATAGTCTATGTTATGTCTACCTTTTTCCGAGCAAAATGCGTCTTCGACTTTTGAAGTAGTTGTGAGTGAGAGAGGGCCCTCCTTCGCTCACAACTCTTGCAACATTGTGTGTGTTTTATTTCTGTTTCATTTATGCATTAATAATTCCCTGTACACAACTAGTGATTTCTTTTTTGCATTTCATACAACAAAACTTTTAATTGGTTAAATGATTTAATTATTTATTTTAATGAGTTCTTTTCATTTGATCACCGTTTGGATTCATGCTCTTTAAGTTGGATTCTTGATTGTGGTTGATCTTTTATCTTTTCCTACATCAATATCAGCAAACCCAAGTGTCAGTAGAGGGATGTTATAAGCCACTCCATAGCCATTGTCTGCTAAAGTATTGATACAAGAAAGAAGAATGACTTGTTGATTGTTGTTTGATCTTAATCTTTTCATGGTCAATATCAACAATCCTAAGTGTCGTAGAGGGATGATATATGCCACTCCATAGCAATTTCTTCCAAGTATTGACATAGGAAAGAAGCATTTGTTGATGCGTGTATAATTTATTAACACTTGAAGTAATCAACCTACATATACTTTGCACCGCATCTCATCGCTTTACCTTCTTGGGTTAACAATTTATGATTGGAAAATTATAAGCATATAATTTGACTCAACATTTTGGTGTTGTTTCCGGGGAGGTGCTAAGGAATGACACCGAAAGTGTTTTATTTTTGATTTTTTTGATTTTTTTTTCAGATCTGGGGAGTCGAAGTGCAAAGATGAAGGGAAAATCCCAAACACCCACAGAGGTCGACACTTACCAAAGCCGTGTCCCGATTGTTTGGTAAGTTTTTAAAATTTTGTTTGAATACTAGATGAATAGGGTCCAATATTTTCTATATTTTTTTCATGGTGGTGTGAGCACCACTTCATTTACTAATACACTATAAAGAAAAAAGGGAATCGCTAGAAACAAGGTAGTAAAGGAAGAAGAATCCAAACAAGAGGTCTCATGCTTGGTGCAAATTGACACTTCCATAGTAGAACACTCTGTTGGAGAATATTCTATTGGTGCCCATATAGAATCTCCCCTTTCAAGGAAGACAACATATCTCGCTTAGTGGTTAGCCCCGAAGAAGAGTTCCTTGTGAACCCCGTTAAAGAACTAGAGTTCCATACCATTGAATCTCGAGGAATCTATAGTCTTCAAAGGTCCCACTCTTTCTTGGGACCGATATGGCTCACGAAGAAGGTATTGGTAATACCAATGGAGGCTTTGATGAGAAGGAGGAGAAAATGGTCACATTTGAATTCCCTATTAGGGAGACCGGTGGAGTTACTTAGATTAAAAATATCCCTCCTTTGACCTTGCCTAATTTTTCGTGGTACTTCTAGTGAGGATCTCGGATGCCTTCCTATTCGAATTTGATGTGTTTTGTCGTAGCTATCACTATTATTCCAATGATCAAAAGTTGAAGTTGTTTCCCGCTACATTGAAGGATGCATCTTTCAAGTGGTTTATGGGGGTCAAACTCCATTGCAACTTGAGATGAAATGAAGAAGGTATTCTTGAGAAAATACCAAGACTATCGTAAGACTAGAGACCTTAGAGAAGAGCTTTTTGGGATGACTCGAAGGAAGGGGGAGCCTTGAAGATTTGGTAGAAATATTCCAATAAAATTTGCAGAGAACTAATATGAATCAATTGGATAAAGAGACCAAGAGAACCATTTTGGTTAGGGCAATCGTACTGAATATCTCGGAGGTCTTAAATATAATGGGAGCAGTGATGTATCAAAGATGAGTTATGATTATGTGTGTGATATTTGTAAAATATATTCAAGAGGAAATTCCAAGGTTGGAGGAGGAACAAGAGGTCCTTTCTTCCAAACTTGTCAAATCAGCTTGCCGGAGCTCGGAGTAACTGGAGCTCGAAATGGGTAATTTATTTGAAAATTTTAAAACTAATATTATTAGCACTTTATCTTCATAATTGGATGTTTTGCAGTGCTAAGAAGAAACAAGACAAACATGATGAACTCGGAGAAAGCCTTGGCAATGTTCTACTCCAAATGCAGGGAAGAAACATGCTCTAAGGGAATGCCCCGCCGATAGTATCAAGGTATGTCAAATTTGTGAGGTCGAGCATTCCATTGATCAATGTCCTTATCTCGCCTAAAATTAAAGAAGCATACATAGAAGATCAAGGGGTTGTCAATTCACTTTATGTAATGGCACCTCGTAGACCATGGAAACCACGTCCTGCAGTATGTCACGATCAAATTTTCAATTTTCTTATGCTCAAAATCGATGTGTAATGCCCCAATACCCCCGGCAACCTTGGCCTTTTCAACAAACTTGGCAGGGGGAACTATTCTTATCCTACTACACAAAGTTTCCCAACTCAAAATTTTTATTCACAGACTCCCCACCGCAACAAATGATACAACCACAAAAGCAACTTCAATTGACCGCCCCACCAAATCAACCTCGTCCCACACAACTTCTCGCTCAATTAGTGTCTAATCCAAAAAATAAAACCTGTTCGATCCACTCACAACATTGGATTGGTCACTTATCCCACTTTTCCTACCTATCGTATTGCACCTCGACCCATCGCAGAAATTTCTAACTCGTAGTTACAGGGAATTTCTCGTAGCTCGCAGAAATGTATGTTCATGTATAGTTGCAGGGGAATTACCTCGTGCAACATGCAGAAAATCAACCTTAGGTCGGGAAAAGTGGTGAATCAAACTTTGAAATAATTGAGGAGATTGTAGAGGAAGATACCTTAGAGATGGCTAAAGAGGAAACCACACTTGAACTAGCAAAACCATCCACCTCAAGGCCACAACAACCTTCCTCATCTCATATAGTCCAACCTCCTTTTCCAAAGAGTTTGGAAATGAAAATTAAAATAAAACAACTCGAACTTGATCTTGTGTCCAACCGAGAAATATGTGCATCAAGATCCCATTACTCGTAAGAAATAAAGGGCATCCCAATATATGCTAAAAAGTGAGGGAACTATGTACCAAGAAACTAGGGAGACAAAAGAAAGAAACCTCAACAATTCAAGTAGGTGGAAAGCTTGCAAGTTTAATGTCTACTCGGATTTGATACTCGAAAAAATATGAGGATCCCTGAATCCCTATGGTGACCACCTTCATCAATGGATACCCCATAAAGAACACTTTGATTGTCTTTAGATGTAGCCATCAATGTGATGACTATGGAAACTTTATCTCATATAGGATCCTTTGACTTATTACCCACTCCTACCATGTTAGAATTAGTAGATAGGTTTAAGTTAAAGCCGTAGGGGGGTTTTAGAAGACATTGTCATCTCATTGGATTCTTGGGAGTACCCTACATATTTTTATGTTTTTTCAACCTAAAACTAACTTGGGAGGGCACCCATTGATCTTGGGGAGACTATGGCTAGCCACGGTTGATGCCTACATAGGGTGTAGATCCGGAAACATGACTATCACTCATGCGGGTCGAAACAAAACATATCAACTTGTATCCCCCCCAATAAACCTATCTTGAGATTAGAAAACATGAATTGGGTTGAATAAGATGAAGAACATGATTTGGAAGGTACCCACCAGTTTTAACAATAGCCCAAACCATGAGTCTTAAGGAAAATTATGAGGAAAATCTAATAAATTGTTGTATTTCTAATCCTAATTTCCAAAGCAACATTTAGAAGGACATTCTAGTCATAATTTATATATCATTACCGATTCGCAGGATTTTTATGAACATAGTTCGCTCGAATTACATTCAATCCTCTTATATGCATTTCTCACACATTCAATGTCCGAATGGGGCAAAGAAGGTAGTGGAATTTTTTCTCGAAAAATCTTTAAACATTAATTACGCCTTAACTCATGAACAAAAAAAACAATAATTAATTCAAACATTGAAAAAATTTTCGGATACATTTGCATGGGAATATACCGATATGAGAGACATTCACCCAAACATATGCATTCATCACATTTATGTAGTAGAAAATGTTAGGCCCGTGAGACAACCACAAAGGAGGATTAACCCTACTTTAAGGGAAATTGTAAAATATGAATTACAAAAAATTGTTAAATGTAGGATTCATCTATCCTATCTTAGATAGCCAGTGGGTATCCCCACTAGTCATTGTCCCTAAGAAAAAATGGTAAATGGCGAGTGTGTGTAGATTACGAGGAACTAAACAAAGCTACATTAAAATACCATTTCCCTTTACCATTTATATACCAAGTACTTGGATACTCTAGCGGGGAAAAGGTACTTTTCCTTCCTATATGGATTCAAAGTGATACAATCGCATTAGGATGGCTCCTAAGGATCATGAAAAGACAACGTTTACATGTCCCCCGAGGTACCTATGCATACAAAGTATGTCTATTCAATGCATTACAAGAAAAAAAGGACATTGGTGAGGGGCGAAAATGGTCAACATAAGCTCATTGGTGACTGGTCAAAAGAGCCTTCGTCACCAAAATTGAACGTCACCAAAGGTGGTGTCGCCGAAAGTATAGGTGTTGTGGTGACATTCAAGGTTCGTCACCAATAATGATTTATAGTGACATATAGTGACCGTCACCATTTCATATGAGCATTGGTGACATACAATAGCCTCCATCACCAAAAAATTGAACGTCACCAAAGGTTGCGTCGTTGAAAGTATGTGGGTGAAAATGTGAAGTTGGGAAACACTTTTTTCCTTTTTTTTGACGTTGAAAATTGTAATTTTCTATGATTTTCAACTTCAACTCCACTAAACTCATATTTTTTATTGCAAATTATGCTTTGACATAAAAACAAGAATTGTAGAGAATTGTCTTACCCGCATACCCATATTTTAAAAAAAAGAAAATATTGACATATAGAGGGGTAAATTTCTTGTTTACTAACCGCATATACTTGAAATTTTTCGGAGCAAACATAAATAGTCACTTTATTATCCTTTACTTTTTTTTAGGGAAGGTTATTCATTTTTTGGAAAAAAAACCATAGCATCATAATCGCATATATTGCACTAGTGCACTGTACTATTTTTTGGGTAATTTTAGGATTAAATCACTATTTTTTATTATTTTTTTGAAATGGACGAAGACAAAAAAACAAAGTGATGTTTCAAGACATTTTATCATCCTTTGATTTTCTTTTTCAATGTGATCGTCAAAAGAAAAATGAGAGTACCCTTTTGAAGTAGACAGGGAGAGGAAGTGCAGTATGATTTTTTTTGAATTTTTTTGGTGTCCTTATTTGAAAGTTATTGAATTTTCATTTAGTGCAATTTTTCGAACAATGAAATTCCACAGTGACACAGCTTTAGTAAAAAAATTAATAAAAAATTGAATTTTTTTAATGAAACTCCACAAATCTCATATCATCGAAAACTAGATTCGAGATGAATCTAATGGAACTTTGTCCGACATATAACATTTTTTTTTGTAGGTGTTCCCGCCCCTCCAAAGTTGCGGTGTTCCCTCGAAAATTGCATAATTTTCTCGTGTTTTTCGTTGACTAGAAACTCTCGCCGAGATAATGTCTCGGACGAGAAATTTATAAAACTCTCGACCAAGAGTTTAACCCGCCCTAAAAGTTACATTTAAACGCATGGCCAAACTCTCGTCGAAAGTTTTAAAAAAACTCTCGGATGAGAGTTTGCGCCCGAGAGTTTACTCGATGAAACTCTCAAACCCAAGAGTTTAGAAAACTCTCGTATGAGAGTTTAGAAACTCTCGTATGAGAGTTTTAAAAAACTCTCGGATGAGAGTTTAAAAAAACTCGTATGAGAGTTTAAAAAAACTCTCGTATGAGAGTTTTAAAAACTCTCCTCCGAGAGTTTTATTCCTATAATAAAACACAAAAAATTTTAAGTTTTAGAATTGGTACGTTATATAATTTAAATAGTACTTTACTAAAATTAAAAAAATGATATAAAATAATAAAATAATAATTTTATTTTAAATTATTTTATTATTATTAATGATAAAAAATACATGAAGATTTAATTAAATAAAATTTGTTATAATATTTTGTAATATCAATGTTGTATAAAAAACTAAAAAATATTTTTTATATAAAATTAATTGATATATTAATATAAATAAAATAAAATTCTAAAACATAAATCAAAATAAAAACAACTATATATAATTTATATAATATTTTTTTTGAAATTAATGAATAAATTTAAATTTAAAAAAACAATTGACTAAATGCAATGAGGTGATAAAGGAGACAATGCATAGCACCTTAATATCGTTATAAATTCTTGGAAATCTCGAGAAATTTTTTGAAGTGAGATGAGCTTCTTGGAATGGGCTCACTTTATCTTCCACTTCGATTTCACACAATTAACTTGAAAGGAAGTCTATTTTCCTAGGTATGGATGTAAGGGAATGAACAATATTATTTGAACATTGAGTGAGATGCCCTTCTTGGAATGGGTCCTCCTATATTCCACTTTATTTTCACAAGATTAAATTGAAATGAAGTTTATTTTTCCTAGGTATGGATGTAAGGGGATAAAGAATAGTATCCGAAAAGGAAATGAATGTTAAGTGTGACATTCCAAGTGAAAGTGTATGGGATTGGAGAATTATGTTATCGGAGAAAACTAACCCTTGACCCCTTTAACCCTTGACCCATAACCCTTGACCCCTTAAACCCTAATTCATAACCCCTAAACCCTTAACCCCCCTAAACCTTAAACCTCTAAACCCTTAACCCCTAACCCATTTACCCCCCACTAAAACTCTAAATCCCTAACCCATTTAACCCCTAAACCCTTAACCCCTACCCCTAACACGTTAACCCCTAACCCATTTAAGCACCTAAACCCCCAAAACCCTAACTCCTAACCCCAAAAATACTTAACTGCTAAATCCCCAAACCCCCTAAACCTCTAAACCAATCCTAACCCATTTAACTCCCTAAACCTCAAAACCCCTAACCCTTAAACCCTACATTCCCAACCCATAACCCTTTAATTTCTTAAACCCTATTTCCTAACCCCCTAAACCCTTAACTCTAACCTCTTAAACCCTAATTCCCAACCCCTAACCAATTCAACACCCTAAACCCCCTAAAAACCTAACCCATTTAAGTGTTTATTCCATTTAACCCCCAAAACCCTAACCCCTCAACTCCCTAAAAATCCTTCATCGCTAAATCCCCTAAACCTCTAAACCTATAACCCATTTAATCCCCTAAACCCTAAACCTCTAAACCCTTAACCCCTAACCCCTTTAAACCCTAATTCCCAACCCCTAACCAATTCAACACCCTAAACCCCGAAAACCTAACCCATTTAACCCCATTAACCCCTAAAATCCTTAACCGCTAAATCCCCTAACCCCTAAACCTCTAAACCAACTCCTAACCCATTTAACCCCTAAACCCTAAACCTATAACCCGTTAAACCCTAATTCCTAACCCATAACCCATTCAACCCCTTAAACACCTAAACCTCTAACCCATTAACCCTTGACCCCTTAAACACTAATTTCCTAACCCTTAACCCATTTAACTCCCCTAAACCCTAAACCTCTAAACCCTTAACCCCTAACATTTACCCCCACTAAACCTCTAAACCCCTAACCCATTTAACCCTAAACACTAAACCTCTAAAACCCTAAACCCCACCCCTAACTCGTTAACCCCTAACCCATTTAAGCCCTTAAACCCCAAAACCCTAACCCTTAAACCCTAATTCCCAACCCATAACCCTCGACCCCTTAAACCCTAATTCCTAACCCCTAAACCCTTAAGCCCTAATTCCCAACCCTCAACCAATTCAACACCGTAGAACCCCCTAAAAACCTAACCCATTTAAGTGTGGATTCCATTTAACCCCCAAAACCCTAACCCCTAACCCCTAAAATCCTTCATCGCTAAATCCCCAAACCTCCTAAACTTCTAAACCTCAGTAATCCATTTAAACACCCTAAACCCTAAACCTCTAAACTCCTTAACCTCTGACCCTAAAACCCTAATTCCCAAATTCCCCAACCAATTAGACACCCTAAACCCCTAAAACCTAACCCATTAAACCCCATTAACCACTAACTTTCTAACCCTAAAATCCTTAACCGTCAAATCCCCTAACCCCCTAAACCTCTAAAACCAACCTCTAACCCATTTAATCCCCTAAACCCAAACTTATAACCCTTAAACCCTAATTTCCCAACCCATAACCCATTCAACCCTTTAAACACCTAAACCTCTAACCCTTTAACTCTTGACCCTTTAAACCCTGATTTCCTAACTGCAATCCCATTTAACCCCTAAACAAAAACCCATTTAAGTGTGGATTCCATTTAACCACTAAAACCCTAACCGCTAACCCCTAAAATCCTCGTCACTAAATCTTGTAACCTCCCTAAACCTCTAAACCTATACCCCATTCAACCCCCTAAACCCTAAATCTTCTAAACCCTTAACCCCTAACCCCTTAAACCATACTCCCAACCCCATAACCCTTGACCCCTTAAACCCTAATTCCTAACCCCTAAACCCTTAACCCCCTAAACCCTAAACCTCTAAACCCTTAACCCCCAAACCATTTACCCCTACTAAACCTTTAAACCCCTAACCCATTTAACCCCTAAACCCTAAACCTCTAAACCCTTAACCCCTACCCCTAACCCGTTAACCCTTAACCCATTTAAGCCCCTAAACCCCAAAACCCCTAACCCCTTAAACCCTAATTCCAAACCCATAACCCTTGACCCCTTAAACCCTAATTACTAACCCCTCAACCCTTAACCCCTAATCCCTTAAACCCTAATTCCCAACCCCTAACCAATTCAACACCCTAAACCCCTGAAGTAAACTACACATTTATCATCGTGACTAGTACACTTGCAAAAAAAGATCAGAATAAATTATGAACTATTCCACCAAAAAACATTGGATTTTTCCACTAAAATACAGTTTCAAATTAATCACTAGCATGATGCTAACTTCTCTGAAAAAAAGGGAAGTTTCAAGACAATGTATAATAGCTTGCATGGCAATTGTGTTGATAAAACCTTCCAAGGAATACGACCACAACAGTCAACAAGAGTGCCATCATAGTTAATACTATCAAAGAGTGGCCAATAGAAAAAGTGAATTGACGGACCTTCATAACTTGCATTGGTTCCTTATCCTTCATCCAACCCTAAAATTTTATACCAAGTTTAACATTTTGAAGGAAAATTAAGAAAAGTCACATAATCTTGTGAAATAAGATTTTTATCACTACCATTAATTATAATGCAATAGTTTTGCACAAACAAAGCATCCTTGTCTAAAGTGAAGTTGTCAATGATGATTAAGACTAATTGTGGGCTTAGAATTGCTTTTCCATTTTTTTTGAATTGTTATAATTACCGTACTTAGTAGCAGAGGCATTCCCACCATGGATTGGGAAGTACACAACAACCACTTATGTAACTGGGATTGTTGACTATAATCATTTTAACCTTCTCCTTCCTTTTGCTCAGCCACTGAAATGTGTTGAGAACTCTTTGCTTAAGACATCCCTCATTAGAATGGGCAGACCATTAGTGATAATAACAATATTCTCATAACATTTCCACTATCATTACAATTTATTTTGGGCTAAAATTTAGACTTATGGGTATCTTTGTCATGCCTTGTAAACAAATGAAGATGACAAGGGGAAGGAGCAGAAGAAGAGGGATTAGAAAACATCCACTGAGAGGAGCTTGAATTATTGTCAATGATGCTCCATCTTTAGGGATTTCTTCTGCAACTTTCTTTCAATATTCAATGCAATCCAGAAAGCCTTGCTCCAATGAACTGAGTGCATGTGAAGTCCATCTTGTGTTGAATATGAAACAAGAGACACTTGAAAAAATTAAAGCATTAATCCTCAACGATGAATTTTTCAATATACTAATGAATAATCAATAACAACAATTGTTAGAGAGGAATCCACTGCTAAGTAGCTCCTTCCTAAGAGGTTATAAGAATTGTCTAATAACTATTTTTTAGAAGCCATCGAAATCACCCAACATGCACCACATTGAACACAACATGTTGAGTTGTGGGAGAAAGAATCTTAAATTATAATGCACCCTTTTGTGAGTAACGACATTTTGGAGAAACAAAAATGCCTATGATAAGTGATATACCTGCTGGAGGTATATAAATTCTGCCAGAATATTGGGAGGTTGGTCCAGACCCCAAGAGATATCTAGGGAACAACCCCAAACCCGAGTAGCTTTGAGGTTATGGCAGAAACATTGAGAAGGAATGTGAAGGAAAAAGTCTTGCAATCAGACTAAACTCACAGGATAACTACGAACCAAGAGTGACAAAGTTCCAGATAGTTCCTTAGTTTAAAGAGGCTAGAAGCTCATGCAACACTAGAAGGTTATTTTATTGGGCAAAGAGAATGCTATGTGCATCTTGCAGATGCAAACTTCTCTTGCACATGATGGGAAAAAGGGCTTGCAAAAAGATGCCATGTGTGCAACATCAACGCACACAACATTCTCTTTTTCCCAATGCACTAACCTTCTAGTTGTGGCCAAATAGCACCTGGGTCATAGTGGCAAGGCTTTTAGTAGCAGGCACTTACCAAATCTTCCACAATTTGCGCTATTGTACCAAAACTAGATCTTGGACCTATGCCAAGATGTGAGGTGTTTCCACTGCAAGAAATCAAGAAGCGTGTTTAGCATTCAGAGGTGACAAACTTGAGAAACACCTTGACTAGGGAGAAACAATCAGAAAGAAATGAACAAATAATAATAATAATAACTCTAGAATATTATAAATAGGAAACCCTGATATCACTCCACTGGAGGTGTAGGCCTTAATTTTTTTATTTTTCATTATAATTTGCACAAAATCCATCCAATCCTAGCCTGTCACATTTTTTCATTTAGCAACAGTTAAAGTCTTTTTCATTTGGTCACGTATGAATCCCAATGGACAGATGGTATTATATATGCCATACATAACAATTAGGAAGCCAAAACAAGTTAATTCAATGTTTCAACTGTAACTCCTTATCAGGAAATTTTTGTTACAGTAACAACAATGGTATGCCAATTGCATAAACCATATGTATCTCCTATGGAAAGGCTGATTGTAATCCCCGTGTGAGCCAAAATCTCAATAAATAACAACATAAATAACTAATATGCAACGAAATTTTTGTAGAAACTATTTTATAAATGGGAAAGGTAGTGAATTATGGAATAACATATCATGCTTACTACCTATTTAGTTGCTTACCTTGGAATATCTACTATCATTTTCAGTTTCTTTATTATTTGGGTACACTGCTCATTTTATCTAGAATTACAGTGAGATAGTTGTCCGATAGTTGGTCATATTACAGTAGGAACGTCATCAATATGGGAAATCTAGGTTTTGATTGAAAATGAGAGCAGGGCATGAGGAAAATCATTTCCACAAGGTAAAACTACGATTGACAACTTCTTATTGGAATGTATATTACTTTGAGTTAAATACAAACTATGATTATTTGTGGTAATGCTATGGATGTTGGAGAATAGACATTCAAGAAAGTATTGTCACTATAACACGTCTACAATGTAGCTGTAGATTCTTTTTCACCTTGGTTTCTATTTTTTGCAATGTCTTGTAGTGGTAGCATGATGCATGCATTAGATATTTGCTTCCAATGTTCTAGTGAACCTGGTATTTTCAAGAGGGTCATAACCTGTTAGGGAAGAATTTATTTTTTCATAAGAGGCATTCCTAGAAAAAATTGGCCAAGAGGCCAATCTACAAGACAAAATTATAATATATATTGTGACTTCTCAAAATCTTGAAACTTATTTACTAATTGATACTTCACTAGTCAGTCAATAATGTTGCAGCCTTCAGAAACCAAAACACAGTGGTGACTTGCAGGTCATGTTTCCATTATGCTAGTACAAGCTTAGTCTATTCAGAGGCCTACCATATGAAACAAAAGGGATTTGCAGATAAGCTTTCCATGCACTATTGGAATTTTAGGACAAATGAAATAGTTAGTTTATTTATCTTCAATTATTTTGAATTAGGAAAGAAGCCCTTAAAATGTACATCCATCATAAGACTAGGCCGAGTTCAATATAGTCAAGTGTGTTGCTACTTGCACACACTTGTTATTTATTTTGACCATCATAGGCCTTAGAAAACTGACACAGTAAATGTATAAGAGTTCCCAAAATAAGTGTCTAAGTGAGATGGAAGACATGTGAGAAAAGTCAAGCTGGCATATCCATGTTCACCCATTATTGGGCTTCTTTGGGATTAATTGTTGAGGAATGTTTTTTAGCACTGTGGGACTAAGAAAGTATGCCAACTTGTAAGATTAAATAACATTTCAACACCATGAGAGTCATCTAGAATTGCTAAATTGATGTTGACCAATTTATCATATTAGTAGGAGACAACTTAGCAACTTCTTAGTATCATGTTACATTAATAATTGACTCGAACCTAAGTTTTTGAGGCAACTAATATACTAACCAAATCATGTCCTTTAGGAGACAAAGTTTGCACCTTGAGTGTGTGAGAGAGTGAATGGGTATCATGTTCGCATGGATTGATACATTAGTCCAATTTATATTTTCTTATATTTTCCTAAAGGCTAATATCAGTAAATGCGAACATGAGAGTGGGTGCCCTCACATTTGAAGAGACAAACCTAGAGGGATTGTGTTAAAGACCATTTAAGTTAATCATTCTAACCTCATGCTTAAAGTAAATAAAAATTTCATATGATTAATGTCATATGTTCCCAAAGTTTGAAAACACTAAATTTTTAACTCCCAACATGTCCTTTATGAGAGTGGGTGCCTTCACATTTGAAGAGACAAATCTAGAGGGATTGTGTTAAAGACCATTTAAGTTAATCAGTCTACCCTCATGCTTAATGTAAATAAAAATTTCATATGATTCATGTCATATGTTCCCAAGGTTTGAAAACACTAAAGTTTAAACTCCTAGGATCTCATCATTCCCTATAGTTCAAGGAAGAAGAAATTTGAAAAGAAACATTGATCTCCTATACTCACTTGTACCTTTATTATTTCACCTTTTCACTTGAGAATTTGATGGCTTAGGATTTGAACCTCGAATTAAGTGGTAGGTTTGACATATAATTAAGGTTTTTTACCTTTTGGGAAACTATGCAACGATGAGTGCTTTTTATGTCCAAGATTATAATGATCCATTTTAGATGAATCTCTTAGCTTTTACTGTCTTAAGATTTTTGAATATTGATCTTATTAGAAATTGTAAGTTAAAGGTAATTGTTATTGCAAAATATAGCACCCCTATGGAATCATAGGTATGGGCACCTCAACTTGACCTATCTCTCTCAGTTGGCATGAGAGAAACTAGTAGATGGACTTCTGAACATTCAGTAGAAGATCCATAGATTTTGCAGAGCTTGTCAGGCAGGGGAGCTACATTGAAACATTTTATGAAGGACAAGCTTGGAGAGCATAGAGGGTCCTTCAGTTGGTACTTTCAGACATATGTGGACCAATGAACATGACATCAACCACTGGTGCTAGGTACTTTCTTCCGTTTGTTGATTATTTCAGTAGAAAAATGTGGGTATATTTTCTATAATTAAAATATGATGTGTTTAATGAATTTAAAAAGTTCAAAGAATTAATAGAGAAACTGTTAGGTTGTCATATTTCCTATATTAGATATGATACTGGTGGGGAATTCTACTTAAAATATTTCAATAAATTTTGTGCTAAAAATGGGATCCAAAGACAGTATGGGATGAAAACACCTTTCAAGACCTTGTGGCGGCCATACAAGAAGAAGAAGCTCCCACCCCTCTTGAAGATAATAAAAATATCACTAAAAGGGACCCTCCAAATTCACAAGATTAGTTGATGATGGACAGGCTACTTTGT
The DNA here is from genome assembly GCA_034641835.2 of Pinus albicaulis. Classification (NCBI taxonomy): domain Eukaryota; kingdom Viridiplantae; phylum Streptophyta; class Pinopsida; order Pinales; family Pinaceae; genus Pinus; species Pinus albicaulis. The sequence goes on from CM076573.1 coordinate 678,070,085, forward strand.
GACCAACATAGCCCCACAAAAAACCCCATCCTCATCAAAGAACTGGCATGTGTTGATGTATGTGTCGTAGATTCTATGAAATATTTTCATGAAAAAAATGAGCATGATAATAATTTTCGACATTGTGAGGAGGATAGTCATGATGTCCAACATGAAAAAGCAATACACATAAGAAATTAATTTCTTTTTAATAGTTCCACCAATGATACAAGATGTATGCAGTTCTAGTCGGGTAGAAACCATGTTTCTACCCAAAAGGATCAACCATTTGAAAATTATGATGAAGATCATGCTTACCTTGCTGATAATTTAAATCCTTAAAACACTTTTGATGTCACAGAAATACTTCAATCACACTAATCCTATTTTGTCAAACATGGAAAGTAAGGGAGCTATAGAATTTCATGGTAATATAATTGGCACCTCGACATTCCATTGTGAGTTTGAGTAGAGCAGAATGTACCCCCACGTTGCACTTTGATTTTAATCATGATCATGTAAGAAATAAATGGAAGTAATCATGTTTTCCTAGAGTTTGAGTTAAATAAACTCAAAGGGTTTTTCAAAACCATGAAAGTAATAATGTGACCCTCATGTTTATTTGTGTGAAGAAACAATTAATTTTATAATTCAACCCTCAAATATCCTATATCATGTAATCTGATGGTCCCCCTATTTTTTATGCCTATGATATAAATTTATTCCTCAATCCTGATGGGATAGGGAAGTTTCTCCCTTTTACTGTCAATACTCATCTAGAAGACAAAGTTATTGACATATGTCATGAATATTCCATGGTAGGAAAACAAAAGGTATGTTATAAATATGCAATTAATGAAGCTCTCAGTCATACAGATCCATTTCCACCTATATATGGCTCTATTGTTGACAATAATGAAGTTTGACAACCCCAGAAGATTGATGAAACCTGTAATGAAACCCTCAATGATATTTACAACTACAGTGATAAGAATGAAAGTGATTTCAAGAAAATAATTGATGAAGAATACGGGCTTGACCCAAATAAAAATTCTCTCTAGACCACATCAAATGCAAAGATATTCTCTTCTCCATGAACATGTGGATAATCATTCATGCACTAGATTTTTTCAAGGAAATGTAGACAATGAACATCTAACAAATCCACATGAATTCGACACTGAGGGACAACTTTGGGGCCTGGAAAAGGTGAATTCGAGAATGATCAATGATATAGGTCAAAATGATCTTGAAACCAACAAGAGGACATTTTCTCAATGTAGTCATAAACAAGATTTTGCTGCTCCGACCACTCAACTTATGGGGTACCTTTCAAAGTGTGATTCACATCAATAAGATATATATATATGCACAGGTAAAGAAAAACATGAATTGCAGGAATTTAAATAAAAAGGCTACTAGCAGGAGTAACAAGTTTTGATATGATCATGAGCCTTATAATATTTTTCATAGGAAATATGTTCTCTAGCACATTGAGGATGTGGTTCATCCTGAGTGGACTATTTGCTTGCATCATTGCATTGGTGTCAACATCGTGAGTGAAAGGGTTTATGCCAAGTTAAATATTTTACTCAACCATGTTGGAACCAAGCAACCAGTGGTTCACATCTATAGGCCTATTGAGTACCATTCAAAGATAGCTAAAGGAGAACATTCCAATGCACAATATAGTGTCAGAAACCCTGTACAACCCAGTCAAGAAACTGAAATATTTATCAAAAAATTTAAGTGCAACTTATATGACGTGATCCCACAAATAGTTGTAGTTGTAGACATGTACCTGAATACTTTGTATAAATACCCTACAACACAATCGAAGAATGAATTTGTACCCACTCTTTTGCATGCTTTGGGGGACAAGACCAGTTCTAATATAATACAAAAATAATGAAGAATTGGCAGAGGTGATTAATGTGAAATGTTTTTGAAGATTGCTCTTCATGACACTAGAAGAATAGCTAACTCACATGATATTTTGTATCTAGATGAACAGTGGGACCGAAAACCCTTGCATAACTTTGAGTACCTTGTCCACAATAAAAGAATGGAAAGCATTTTAAGCTTAAACGATTTAGAGTTTTCATTTTTAGCACAAAAGGGAAGGGTGGTTGACCAAGAGTCAATTATGATGTGAAAGTCATCTTAAAATAGTCTAATAGACAAATACAATGTGCTTGTACTCTAAATTTACTTAGTGTTTGACATGAGATTGAGAAATGAAAATTGGATTTTGGAAGTATTTCACATGGATCAATGTTTGCCCAAACCATTAGGGGAATTTTGAGGTCTAAAATGGGCCTCCTAAGGAAATTATAAAATAATAGTGGAAAAAATCAAATAAGATTTGATGACATCATCAAATTTTAGAGGGAAAAATGGAAAAACTACTTTTCAACTCATTTATCGACCCCGGTTTTTACTCCGCCCTCGATGGGGTACCGTTGAGGACACTTATTCCCATCCAGCAAGATCCCCATAGCACATACTGATGTCCATTACATGAAAAATAGAATAACATAAAAAACGTGCTATTACAATCACGTTTTTTATGTATTTCTCATTTTTCGTGTAGTAGAGTTCATCGAAAGTATGCAACATGGGTACTCCTTGGATGAGGAATTAAATTTTGCATCCAATGAGTACTCCCACTCGAAATTTGAGTAAAAATTTTGGGAGATAAGTTGAAAACACGAGTTGAAAAAGTAGTTTTATTATTTTATTATTTTTTAATATTTTTACCCTTTTATATAAAAAATGGTGAATCATCCCCCATGGTTGACATCATCATCTTGAATCCTATTGGTTGTTATAAAGTTTATTTTTGTTGTACATTTTTCTTAGGAGGCCCATTTTAGACCTCAAAATTCCCCTAATGCAATTATTGAATAGGGGTCAATTTGGTATCACAAATTCCACAAGTACTTATCTTTGAGGTTGCTGCATCTTATTCTGGATTACATAGACCTTGCAAACCAGTACAACATAATTGGGTCAAGTAGGTTATTAGTGCAGTATTGTCCAAGAGAGTGGCAAAAGCGCGCGATTACATTTTCTAGGGAAATTGTGCAGTGTTATTCAGAATTATGAGCCAGCCATAGCCTTTAAGGTTAATATTAGCCCTAAGTAGAGGGACCAAGCCTACTGGAGTTCGACAAACAACCTGATTTCTTGAGACTAGCAGAGACATTTCCAGGTCCGTGGTTATCTCTAAGATAAGTCAGAGCCCTGTGCAATAAACTTAGAATATCTAATAGACATTAAATTAGGATAGTACACTTGGATTGGTCAGTGTAGAAGAATTGTAGTGTGTATGGATTTATCAACCCTATATTGACTATTGATTGGATGCATTCATTGCTACTAGGCAGTCAACCCTGAGTTGTTGTGCTTTGACTAAAGTATTATTGCTATGGGAATTTTATATTCATGCATACATTATATAGTTGTTGAGGATCTTTATATTTATGCATACATATTTTTTTATGGATGTGTACTACTACTAAATATTTATTGAAGAAACCCTCACTAGAATAGAAACCCTAAGGGAAAAAATCGCCCTAGGACACTAGATAATATTGGATAAGAACTGTTGATAAATCTTAAGCCTGATGATGTTAATTGGTTGATGCTTGTGTTCGAAAATACAAAAGGTTGTGGAAGTGTGGATGTGATTTCTTAGGGGAAACTCTATAGCTATGACAGTGGACTACATTCCCCAACAATTTATAGGCCTATCACTTTGAGCCTTATGTGCATAACTTCCAAATGGGTTGGATCACTAGCACCCGTGGTGGCCTAATAATTGTTATGGAAGACTGTGGAATCAATATTCCTTAAAATACAGAATTGCAGATCATGCTTCCCTTGTGACAGGTTTTCATATATCCAATACAGACCTTTAACAACAATAATTTGGACAATAATATGTGCTCTCATGTGATGGAAAAATGGGAGTTTCAAGAAAAGGGGGCAGTATGTGGTTTGATAGAGTTCAAAAACATCCTCTTCAGGACAGCTACACATATATTGCAACAGATCATGTCCACTATTGCATCAAAATTAATGACATTTTTCATTTTCAAGTACCCAGGTTCTGTTGTAGGCCAGCAATGACAAGATTCCATCTCGCAAACATTTTGGTTTTGAGGTTTCCTAGTTTTGCATGATGACTAAGCACATAGGAAATGACCATTATATCCATGAGGTGCTGCGATGGTTGCATTAATTTACTAATTTCAACTGGAAGCCTTATTTTAGCACATGCTACAGTGGGATAAGAAATGAATAAGATCTATTGAGCAGTAGTTTAGAGTTGAATAAGCTCTTTTGAGCAGCATCCTTGATTTCTTAGATTCATAGGCTTTAATGTCTAGTGATTTTCTTTATAAGGGCCAACCTTTTATGTAGTGATGATATTTTTGTTGAACATGGAGGCTATTTTCATATGTGCATGCAATGATTATGAGGTTATCATGCACTTCTAAGAAGAACACATCCCCAAGTTGGAACCAAGTGTTTTCCACCAATGAAAAGGGACTGCACATGTGATTTTCATCACATTTGCAGAGTAGCACAGTGATCCCAACTTTCAAAAAGTTGGAAATATGTAAGAATCCCTTTTCATCAAGCACAACTACATGCACATGTTTGAAAACATCATAGACTATAAACCCACGGGAAAGACCATCAACTACAACAATATTATTAGGCTACATGTGGCATATTTGTGAGCTCATCTCTTGGATGACTTGTACTTTCTTCACTGTTATAGCCAGCAATAAAGGTACAATAAACCAGCACCCACTCTGAATCTTATGAGGCAAGACTTAAGGGAAAACCATAGTTTTTCAGATGTTTCATGGGCTTGATGACAACAAGAAAGACATGCATATTGGTGTGTAAATAATGTCTGTGAATGATTTTTTTGACATATCTAAGGTTATAACCACTGAAGAAGAGGAACACACAACCCATTAAGATAAAAAAAAAAATATTTACATGGCACATGCGAGAGAGAAATTTAACATAGAAAGAAAGTGTCATAAGGGCATTACTAGGGAGAGTGTCTAGCTTAAGGACCATGGTCAAAAGGGTGTAACTCGTGAATTTCTGATAAAAATACCAACAATAATCAGTAAACTTATAGAGAAATTTATCTATGGAAGATTCATCTTTGAAAATAGTCTCATATCTCATGTCTCAACAAAGGTACAATAGAACAACACTTGCTATGAATCTTATGAGGCCAAACTCAGGAGAGAAACACATTTTTTTCATATCTGCTGATGAAAACAAGAAATACAGACATTGTTGATTATAAAATTCCTATGAATGTTTTTTTGGGAAGATATAAAGGTAGATGCACTGAATAAGAGGAACTCCCAACCCATTAAAAGAAAAATAATTAGGTTTACATGACATATGCAAAAGAAAAATTCAACAAAGAAAGAAAAAATCATAAGGGCATTACTGGAGGAAGCATACAACTTTAGGAGCACAACCAAAAAGGTGTAACTCATGCATTTTTGATAGAAGATCCAAACAGTAATCAATAGTAATCAATAAACTTATAGAGAAATTCCACTATGGAAGATGCCTCTTTGAAAATGGTCTCAACTCTCATGTTTGAACTGTTGTGAAGCATTAATATGTAGTTTAGGCTTATGCATGAATATAAGGCCTCTGAATCTGCATGTTTAGTCCCATTCTAGTGTTGTTTGAGTAAGAGGTTTGCAGATTCAGGAAATTGGATAGGCCTATCAGAATCAAAGCTTGGATCACCTGAGCACTTTGCTCACTTTGTTCATAAAAATTCAAATGCACTAAATATGTGCAAAAACCTCTTTGTAATAGAAAACATTGAAGACAAAAAGATACCTACTTTAGGCAAAAACCATGGAAGATGAGGCCTCGCAGAGAAAATGGCTATAATTTCATATCTCGTAACCCTATCGTGCTAGACTGGAAGGGTTGCTGCCAGAAGAGCCTCACCTATTAATTAATCTCTCTAAAACAATAGTTTACTGCATTCACATGGAAAGAAAGAAATAACAACTATTTCAGTTAGGTGCATTAAATCTTGAAATAATCAAAAGACAATAATTAACATCCAGGTGATGAATCCTTGATGCAGGTATGAAGTGAAATCAACAATGCCAACCAAGAATAGGGTTGACAAAAAATGAAAACCATTTAACTGAATTACCATGTGTAAGGGGAAACTTAAGAATGTTTATTGCTCTAAAATATTTTTAAATGTATGGCTCTGTTTGAATTAATAACTCCAAACACAAGAACCTTGAAATTGGTATTTTCATTAAGTGTCTGAATCTCAACTAAAAAAAATATGAAGCACTAACGCTCATCCTTCATACCTTAAGAAAAATTGAATCTCTTAAGTGGAAATTCTTCGGGCACCGATCAAACATATTATATTTTAAGTGTGAAGCATCACCCCACAATCTCACCAATGCAACCCCATGCATATCATTACATTGAAAATAGAACTCCTAATCCAACATCCTCTACTTTAAGCTTCTGCTTGTTTTTCAATTTTTGCTTTAGAAGGTCCACTTCCTTCCATAATGATTCATATCGGCCAGGAATTCTTTGAAAGCTCATTGAATTTCTCAATAGTAGCCGGTTCCTAGATATATTTCTTATTCTGCTCCAATAGTTGCTTTTAATAGGCACTGTCATGCTTTTCTACAAACTATGAAGCCACAACTGCCTTGTTCTACAGTTGAACAAACTTCGAAGCCATGTCCTCCAAAGGGAGAGGAGTGATCTGCTGATTCGAATAGAGCCCATCGATCTGCTGATGCAATGCAATGTAGAGGAAGAAAGGGCTCCATCGTGCTCCTCAATTTGAAAAGTATTTGAAATTTGAAAAGGTTCCCACAAAATTGTTTGAGAAGACTTTTAAATTTGAAAAGTGCACCAGCATTGTGGGAAAACGACTCTCCCAATAAGTAATAATGATTATATAATCTTAATATAACCTGTTAATTATGATTTATTATATAATATTAATAGAACCTATTAATTATGATTTGTTATATAATCTTAATATAACCTGTTAATTATGATTTATTGATTTAATAATTAATAATTATTTAATTTAATGTGCTAATTAAAATTTATTGATTCAATATTTGTGAATACAATTATTGATTTAATAATGGTGAGTTTTGGTGGTTAAGATATCTATGGTAATGGGAGCCTTAGAGAACATGGCGGGGAATGAGTGATTTTGAGAAAGGAATCCATTGAAAATTTATGTTGTTTGAAATATATAAACATGATAAGGAAGAGGAACAAACACTTACAAAAGGATATTGATCATGACAGAAGGAAACATTGAAGAAAGAAAAAAATATTTACAAAATATTAAGAGATAGGGAGACTTAGGAAACTCATGGTTAAAGGAAACATATTGGTGTTGGAAGGTAGCAAAATAATATGGAGTAGTGAGAAAGGGGTGTCATAAGAGTCAAAGGGATTTAAATTTCCCACCAATATTTTTAAGAGTTTTCTGCCATTTGTTTAGCATAATTTTGTTTAAATTGAGAATAAAACTCATGATTCCTATTCCATCCTGGGTCTAAAACCCCTTCGCTTGGGTTCTTTTACCACAAAGCCTTTTGTGACCAAAATCACATAGACCCATTTCACTATGCTTGTGGAGTACCTCCCAAGCTACACAATTCAACAACATAGTCTAGTTGTAGTAATCGTAAATTGGTAAAACTCTTGTAGTCAAGTAAGGACTTGGTTGGGTTCCCAAGTTGCAAACTAAGGGTAGTTGTGAGGGCATGATAGCTAGGGAGGGTCAGGGCATGCCTGCAAGGAATGAAAAGGTGTGGTAACACATGTCAGACAATGTCAATTCATTCTAAGAAGTGTTAGGGAGTTCCAAGGCATCACAAGGGAGAAGTAGGTTAAAATGCATGGAAAGGAACAAATAAGAGTATGTGTCAGAGAGTGTTAGTGAATTCAAATGTGCCAAGGATGAAGTGTGTTAGGAGAAATTCAAAATAGGATTTGTAGGAGGCAAGCCTACGGTTGCAATAAGGGACTTGACATAGTAGTTTTCGACAAAGGGATACTTTGTATTGGGAACAACACTATTTTTCTATTAGATATTATTTTTATATGAGATGTGGCACACTTTGTCCGCATGCTCATGTTTTAAACCTTTCTAGATAATTGCATATTTTACATTGTTGTGTATAATGTTTGGGGCACTCAACATATGTTAGCTTATATCTTGTGTGTCTTGTGCATATTGTGGTTCTTGCAAACTCTCATTTAATGCTCTATTGTTTATTTGAAATGGAAATACACGTGAAATGTTTCCTATGTAATTTATGTTGCTTAGTTTTTTTACGACCATGGCTAGATGTGATCCTTGTCTTGGTAACTAGTTAAGTGGGACAAGTTGAGCTTGGACACCAGTGGCCTAAGATGAGTGATAGGCAGTTCTTAGTTGAACAAGGCACAATCTACTTTTAGTAGGTGAAATTGGTCGAGTTGTTGTGGCTAAAGTAGGCCAATGTCACATAAAATGTAGTATCCAAGGACTTGATTGGGTTCCCAAGTTGTGAAAAAATGCAAGGTTAGTTGTGAGGGCATGAATGCCAAGGTGTGGTAGGGAATGCTAACATGTGCCAGATAGTGTGAAGGCATGTTAAACATGTTAATATGTGCCAAGTGTTAAGGCATGCCAAAATGTGCAAGGGTGTGGCAATGCGTGCCAGGGAATATCAAGGCAACAAAAGAGATAAACAAGTTAAACTACAAGGAAATGAACATATAATAAGTGTTGGGAAGTGAAAGAGGTATGAAATTAGTACGTATTTTCTCATTCTTTTACCATAGACATACTCCTTTTTGCCTTGGAAAGGTAATTTATCATAAGAATTACAATAGAATTGGAAAGGTTTATGTTTAGTACAAAAGATGACTAAAGGTTACTTTTTGATTGACAAAACAGGAATTTGACGAGGTGAACAACTGTACCAAAGGCAGAGTTGAAATTAATGTAACTATTGCTCCATCAGCGTTGAACCATATCCAACCAAAGGCAAGGAAATCTAAATGAATTTCCAAGAAAAGGCAGGGGACAACTCGGTCTCGGTCTGAGTAAACAGGATGATAACTAAACAAAGAGGAATGAATCCCTCAGGATCCTTTGATCATGAGGGATCACTATTCAAACTCATCTTATTCCTTGAATTGTCCGTTGAGATGTGATATAAAAAGCAATGTCTTTTAGTGACTAAAAAAAAATTCAGTGAGTTAGTCGAAAGGCTTTACATTTAAACATTTCCTCTGTAATACAATGTTTTATTGACTCTCAACTTTGAGAGAACCTTCTCTGTAATGATTTATGTTGGTTTAATATAAGACACGCGTTTCATCCATCTTCTAAAGTTTTGAATTAGCCCAGTAGTATTTCACTGGCACTAAGGGTCCGGCTTTGGTGGAATCACTTTGTTGTTTGTATTTTTAATCCTTACTTACTATTGTGTGAAGTGTGTTAATGTTTATTTCAATTACAGAATTGGGTTATCGTTGTTAGATCAAATAAAGAGTCATTGATATTTCATCTTTCACAAGAAGCACATTTTCTGTTCAGTTATCTTGTTATCATTATAAAGCTTGGCTGTTCTGTATCTGATTTGACTTGCTGTTCCATTAGTTTACGATTTTTTATAATTGATTGTTGCGTGGTAAGTGGCTATCGACAGGATTGAAGCATGGAAATCTAGTTGCTTGATTATGTTATAATTGTAATTTTTGTTCATTTCATGTTGTTGTTCCATTTCTGTTCATTATTTATTCATAGTCTTCGATTAGCAAACAGATGAGTTATAGTTACATGTTGTTGTTCCTTGATTTCGTTTCCTTTAAGTTACTTTCATTGAATTTGATTTCGTTTCGATTGCTTAAAGATCACCAACTGTAGAGGATAGAGGTTATTTCTTCCAAGTCCCCAGATTGGTTATCTTGCATCGATTTCTAAGGGAAAGATTTACTGCTACTGCATCCCTGAGCAATGTTTTGCAAGGTTGATGTAGTTTAATCTTTCCATTCATGTCACTGTAATTAGGTTTCTTTACACGCATTTTGTTACTTTTGCATTCAACATTCTGTACTACATATTCACAGCATTTCTCTTAGATAATTGCAGCCTCAGACAGAGTACACTCTTGAAATAAAAAGTTGCCCCCGAATTGATGATTAATGTGGGCTAATTAGGTGTTAAAAAGATACCTTTTTATGACTCAACATTTTGGCGCCGTTGCCGGGGAGAGTGTATGCCATTTTAAAGGAGTAATGCACAGCTGGTATGAAATTACTATGTATTTTCTCATTCTTTTACCATGGACATACTCCTTTTTGCCTTGGAAAGGTAATTTATTGTAAGAATTACAATAGAATTGGAAAGGTTTATGTTTAGTACAAAAATATGACTAAAGGTTACTTTTTGATTGACAAAACAGGAATTCGACGAGGTGAACAACTGTACCAAAGGCGGGGTTGAAAGTAATGTAACTGCTACTCCATCAACGTTGAACCATATCTAGCCAAAGGCAAGGAGATCTGAACGAATTGCCAAGAAAAGACAGGGGATAGCTCAGCCTCGGTCAGAGTAAACAGGATGATAACTAAACAAAGAGGAATGAATCCCTCAGGATCCTTCAATCCTGAGGGATCGCTGTTCAAACTCATCTTATTCCTTGAATTGTCCATCGAGATGTGATATAAAAAGCAATGTCTTTTAGTGACTAAAAAAAAAGTCAGTGAGTTAGTTGAAAGGATTTACATTTAAACATTTCCTCTGTAATATAATGTTTTATTGACTCTCGGCTTTGAGAGAACCTTCTCTCTAATGCTTTATGTTGGTTTAATATAACACACGTGTTTCATCCATATTCTAAAGTTTTGGATTAGCACAGCAATATTTCACTAGCGCTAAGGGCCCGACTTTGGTGGAATCACTTAGCCAACCTCAAAAAGAAGACTAAATCCTCACCTTAAAGATATTGTGAAAGATGAATTACAAAAACTATTGGATGTTAATTTCATCTATCCAATATCTGATAGCAAGTGGGTCTCTCCATTAGTGGTGGTACCAAAAAACAACGGAAAGTGGAGGATATGTGTAGATTATCGTGAACTTAACAAGGCAACACAGAAGGACCACTTTCCCCTTCCTTTCATTGACCAGGTATTAGACACATTGGCAGGAAAGAAATTCTTTTCTTTCCTCGATGGCTTCAGTGGGTACAATCAGATCTAGATTGCCCCTGAAGACCAAGACAAAACTACTTTTACCTGTCCATGGGGGAAATTTGCCTACCGATTCCTACCTTTTGGCCTATGCAATGCCCCTGCTACATTCCAAAGGGAAATTATCAGCATCTTTGCAGGCTTAATAAATGAAGGAATCGAAGTATATATGGATGATTTCACACCTTATGGGGATGACTTTGAGCCTGCATTGGAAAACCTAGAAAAATTATTAAAAGATGTATTGACACTAGGCTTTGCTTAAGCCACGAAAAGTGTCTTATGATGATGACCGAAGGAGTTATCGTAGGCCATTATATTTCAGCAGCTGGAATTCAAGTGGACCCAGCTAAAATTCAAATAATCTTGTTAATTCCCACACCCACTACACAAATAGAGGTACGTAGCTTTCTTGGATTTTCTGGTTACTATAGAAGATTTATAGAACATTATTCTTGAATAGCTGCGCCTTTATATGCATTGACCAAAAATGTTGATTTCATTTGGATAGATAAATGTGACAATACCTTTAATGATCTGAAAAAGCTTGTTTCAACAGCCCCAGTGCTGAGGGGCCCAAATTGGAATTTGCCATTCCAAATTTCATCTGATGCCTCAGACACAGCAATTGGAGTAGTACTTGGGTAGGAGGAAGACAAGAAGCCATATGCAATTTATTGTATTAGAAAAAATCTATCCCCTGCTGAATTAAATTATACTGTGACTGAGAAAGAATTTTTAGCTGTAGTTCATGCTATAAACAAGTTTAGAAATTATATAACTGGGTATCCTGTAGTACTATATACTAATCACTCTGCTATTAAATTTTTAGAAAATAAACCTGTTACAAATGGAAGAGTGACAAGATGGTTGATTTTACTACAGGAATTCGATATCACAATCAAATATCGACCTGGGAAAGAGAACCCTGTAGCTGAATTTCTGTCAAGAATGCCAAAGCCAACAGATATAGAAGCAGTTGAAGACCACTTTCCAGATGAACATCTCTTCACTGTTACTATCAGAACACCACGGTATGCTGATATAGCAAACTATTTGGCAATAGGTTAATTACCTAAACATCTATCCCTTAATGAACGAAAGCAAATAATACACCGTAGTACCAGATTCTCCTGGATTGTGGGCTACCTATTTCACGCAGGTGTAGATATGCAAATAAGGAGATGCGTTAGATAGGATGAGGTATTTGACATCTTGAAAACATGCCATGATGGACAGTGTGGCGGACATTTTGCAGATCGTAGAACTGCCCATAAAGTTTTACGTACAGGCTATTATTGGCCTACTATCTTTAAAGATGCCAAAAAATTCGTGCAGGCCTGTGATCGCTGCCAAAGGGCAGGTCACCCTGGGCAGTCTGATGAAATGCCTTTGAACCCTCAACTAGTGATTGAACCATTCGAACGTTGGGCCCTTGACTTTGTTGGTCCTATTAGCCCCCCATCAAACCAAAAAACATACATCCTAGTTACAACTGAGTATGTCACCAAATGGGTTGAAGCAGAGGCTCTTTCAAAAGATACAGAGGACTCTGTAATACAGTTTCTTTTCCAAATCTTTGTGCACTATGGCCTCCCAAGGGAAATAATCACAGATGGAGGACCACAGTTTGTAGATAATAAATTAGCTGAAACACTACAAAATTACCACATTCAGCATAAGATTACAACTCCATACCACCCACAGGCCAATGGCCAAGTAGAGAGCACGAGCAAAGTAATCGAATCTATATTAACAAAAAATGTTGCCTCACACAGACGAGATTGGGCCTACAGATTTCCAGAAGCAATGTGGGCATACCAAACAACATGGAGACCTACTACAGGATATTCACCATACCAATTGGTATTTGGAAAAGAAGCCATATTTCCTATAGAATTTGAAATTCAAATATTAAGAACAGCTCAAAAGGTGGGTCTAAATCTGAATGAAGCCTAGGCTAAAAGACTGCAGCAAATTAATGAGATAGATGAAATTAGGCTCTCTGCTCTTCAGCACACAGCATTAATTTAGCAACAGAGAGCCAAGTGGCATGACACCCATATCAAAGAAAATATCTTCCGCGAAGGGGACTGGGCACTCCTATATGATTCTAGGTTTCAGGATTTCCCAGGAAAACTCCAAACACGATGGCTTGGACCCTATGAAATACAAAAAGTGCATGATAAAGACACTATTACATTAGTTACCATTGACGGATCTGGACATTCCTTTAAGGTAAATGGTCATCGAGTACGATTGTATCATAAACTGCTTACCTGGGAATCCTTTTACCAACAATTACGGGAATATTCTACCATGGAAATTCTCGGTGAAGGGGAGAACTCCTCCTCGGCACCAGTTTGATAAATCAGTTCTTTTTTAAAATTTTGTACATAAAGCATTTTTCACTTTCTTGATTGTTGTTTTATGAAATTCGTTTTTTTAAAAACTTTTGTTTATATCACTTCTTTATTTCTTCATTGTTTGTTTCATGAAATTCGGTTTCTTTAAAAAAGAAAAAAGAGAAAAAATTCTGTTTATTTCGTTTGTTTCGTTGTTCCTTTCCAAAGGAAAAACACTTCTGTTGTCCTTTCGAAAGGAACAGCAGTTCCGCAGAGTGATTTTGCTGTTCCTTTCTAAAGGAACAACACTTCCACAGAGTATTTTTTGTTGTTCCTTTTGAAAGGAACAACAGTTCTGCAGATTGTTTTTGTTGTTCTTTTTAAAGGAACAACACATTTTTGAGTGGATTTTGTTTTGTTTTAAGCCAGCGTTTTGAATTTTTGATCACTTTTATAAAGGCAAATATATCATTTATATACAATCATACAAATTAAAGCTTACTGTAATCAGCAAATCAAAAGAAATCGTCATTTTTAAGGAAATTGTCTAGTAATGATAAGAAAAAAGGAAAAGGGGCACGATCAATAACATAATTTTGCTACTTTATTACCATTGAATTAATCTGATCGATTATCTTTATCATGACTGGTTCTTTCCCATATGCTATAACTTTCTTTGATTTTTATCTATGGAATAGGAATAAGGGCATATTCGTTTCTATTGAGATGTTCAGACTTCTTCCACCATCCCTACTCTTAAGGAGTGTTGAGCCATCCTTTATGAATAACTAAGGAAAAGTGCTATATGAAAAAGAAAAAATATTTACATATTTTATTAATAATCTTATGATTTTGCAGATGGAGGATAGGGGGTCTCATCAAGAGCTAGCCTACCATGATCATAGGGAAGGCAGTGAAGTGGCATTCCCATCATGACCACCAAACCAGGGAAATGGTCCAATAGACAATTGAAAAAATCAAGAAGTCCTTGGAACAGGAGGTCTCATCACGAGCCGGCCTGCCCACCTTTCACTTCTTCCCGGTGAATGGCATTGTGGTCTATCTGGTCACCAAGCCAGCACAATGGCCTCCATCATGATATTCAACAAAAATCATTTCGTCAGTATAAATAAAGGACAATGGTTCCATGGGTAAGAAAACAACTATGTCAAGGTTATGGACACCTATGGGCAACAGAGCTCTGCTGATGGTATTGGAGTCACATTTATACACATCAATAGTTATATTTAACCCTTTTCCTATATCTCTATTTAAATGTCAAATGAAATGGTAAATAATGAAATTGTACATATGTTTATCTTATGCTGTCCCTGCTTCTCATATTCGAATCATTACAAAATGATTTTATATTCATTACCAATTCATCACATGCATTGATTTCAGTAATTGCTATAATTTGATTGAATGTATCATAATTACGCCTGCTTTTTACTGTTGTACTACTGCTGTGCCACACTTGCCTCTCTCAATTGACAATTGAGGATGACCTATCATTCATTCGGGGGTGCGGATGTCTGCATGCAGATCAAGCCCCGATATTTCTTTACCTGTATATGAACTAAATCCCTGCATTTTAGGAAATAACAAACTTTCAACGACATTATTCCAATTCACTGTGTTGTGTTGTTCCATTTTGATTACTGTGTGTTGAGAAAAGTTAACAGAGTGCAGAGACGATGGGAGGAAGACCAATTCGCAGTGAACCACAAGTGCTGATCGTTTTTGATGCTGCATGAGCAATTTTAGAAAGACTGGGGTGGATTACATATTTCATGAGGATGCAACAACCCCATGAAGCAGTGGCCACTGAATTTTTACTGAAATTGCAGGAAGGATCCTCCATGGTCAGAGGAAGACAGATAGATGTATCTGACGAAATAATTGCAGAGGTGTCTGGAATCCCAGCGCAAGGGACTATTTGGACTCAGAAGAAGATTAGGATTCGAGAAGCCATGAAGCTTTTTCAAGATGACGAACAGACGTTAGTTATCAAAGGTAAAGGAGTTCAGCCAACATCATTAGGAGAACCATGGAAAGAGTTGGCCAAGATTGTGCAGGCTTATATAACGTGCGACAGAAGAAAGGATGTGGTAAGACCTCGCCACCTTAAGCTACTAGTTGTATTAAAACAGAAATGCATTTTTAAATTATTTTTTGCATGATATTTCTCGTGGTATAAGAAAAGCTCAACATGCAGATATGGTGGTCAGCAACCATTGTCTAATTCGATTAATAGTGAGTCGTAGCCTCACCCAACAATAGACCAGCTAGGAAGAGTTAATATTTTCCATTGACAGAGGGTTAGCTTTGCCTGCTCCAAAACGGAAGAGGATGGTTGGCTCAATAGCTGAGCCTTCTACTCATAGACAGTCCCTCCGATTGAAACGAAGTAGGAGGATGGTGGAAGGAATTCCGGGCAGCAGCAGCCAGCCCCTAGAATTGCACAGCTCAAAGGATGAACAACCTCCATAATTGGAGGGAGTAAGCCCTCGTATTGCTGAAGAAGAGGAATTAGAAGGAGAAATTCGCTACTCGGATGAAGAAGAAATAAGTCGCCACACCGGTAGTGAAAAACAACCCAGTGCAGATGAAGGAGATAATGAGGAAGAAGAAATCAAAGGAAATACTAAGGAAGAAGAAGTTGAAGGAGAAATTCGGTATTCAGATGAGGAGGAAGGAAGTTATCATACCTGTGAGAAGGATGAAGACAATCATAGCAATGATAAGGAAGGAACAGAGCCTCCCGAAAATGCTATCGTAAGCCCTTTTATAGGAAGACCAATTGGCCCAGATTTTGGCCAATATGAGTGATTATGCATGGCCTCATAGCCCCTTGGATCTCAATATAGATATTAATCAACTACCAAAGTACTCTGCTATCGATAAAGAAACAACTGGAGAAATGTTGAATGAAATAGAAAACCCTAGTGAAGCTAGGGTTTCTTCTCCTGAGGGGCGTGAATAGGAGAAAGAGAACACCGAAGCAATACCTCAACTTGGGAGCCCCCAGGAGATTGTAGAGTCAACTAAGAATATGATCTCTGAAGAATTTAGCCAAGGGCATATGAATGTGGAAGAAGAACCCCAAGAAGAAGATCAAGAAGAGAATCTAACTGAAGGCACGGCTGATATAGACCAAAACTCTGTTGAGCAAATGGGTTCAGATAAAGGAGCAGCTGTTCCATTAAGAAAGAGGAGGAAAATGACTGAGATTGAGAAGCTTCGCAGGGAACGAATAAAGCTTCATAAACTAGTAGAACAGCTCAGGAAAACCATTAGGTTCTGAGAATGAAACAAATGCCTAAGCGAGCCCCTAAAAGAAGAAGCATTGCTGTCAAAAGAAGTTCAAAAAGGAGAAAGGTGACCGCTAATAGGAACCCCCAAGTTACAAAAGAAACCATACCCGAGCCTAATTATGAGGATGCGGAGCAACAAACGGCTGTTCCAACACAAGCTGTTCCAACACAAGCTGTTCTAGAGGAACCTGTTTTAAGTGAAAATATGCAATCTAGCAGTCAGCACACTTTTAGTGATCTGACACTGATCAGACTTCAAGAAGAATTGACACAGGCCCGAATAGAAAGGTAGAAATTGGAGGAATATACTGTCCCAAGAAAGAGATATCAGGAATTGCAGCAACAAATGAGAATTATTCATGAAGCAGAAGCTGAAGCTCATGAAAAATGTCGGAAAGTAGAGGTAAAGGCTGATAAGGTAATGAACCAACTAAAACTAGCCTACAATCAAATGGACACTCTCTTCTCCTTGTATACTGATGTCTTAGCCTGTAGATGCCCCGCCAAAAAATATGCTTTATTTTTACTAGAAAGATATTTACAACTAAAGATCAAGGAAGTTAGGGTAGGGAAATCCATAGAGCTAAAAACTATAGACGACTTTGTATCATGCTGCAAACTTTATGGGATCAAAGCACAGTGCCTTTTGTGTGAATTTTACTTGCATAATCTAATAATTGAAAATGACTGTGAATCAAACCCTAGCCCTTTTATTGGAGATGTTCAATTTCAGGCATTCATTTCCTTTGCTGTAAATCAATTAAAATGGCTTAAAGCCTATAACGCCTTTGAAAGGCAGGAAAATGAATTAGATCTGTGGGTCAGAAGTGAACCTTAGAACCCAATTCAATTTTGGGCTAGACAGAGAAGTTTGATGACAAAGGAAGGCGTTACCCAAACCCTGGGGCCTGTCCACAAATCGATTATTTTGAATGGAACAGACTATTTCTCATCCATTAGAAACCAAGCTTATATAGCAGCCAAGGTCCAGTGGAGAACCTCCAATCAGAATGTGCAAAATAGGGAACCATTTAATTATAGAAACTTTGGGCTAGCTGTAGACCGCTTGATTTCCTATAGCCATCTCGTTTTAAAAGAAGGACCATACTGGTTAGGATGTAGGTTTCGCAGCCCTATTGCATGGTACCCTGCTTCAGACTACAAAGCTATTTATGAACTTCCTGAAGGATAGAAAGAACATGTTTTTGAGGAATTAGCTGCACTACGTGGTTTTAGGCCTGTCGATGACAAACCTTATCCAGATTATTCTTTGACTGCTCTCCATGTGAACTATAGTTTTCATGAGGACATGAAAAAGATTAAGCAGGGGGGTATGTTGGGCGGTGAAAGAGGTATGAAATTACTATGTATTTTCTCATTCTTTTACCATAGACATACTCCTTTTTGCCTTGGAAAGGTAATTTATCGTAAGAATTACAATAGAATTGGAAAGTTTTATGTTTAGTACAAAAAGATGACTAAAGGTTACTTTTTGATTGACAAAATAGGAATTCGACGAGGTGAACATCTGTACCAAAGGCGGGGTTAAAAGTAATGTAACTGCTGCTCCATCAACGTTGAACCATATCCAGCCAAAGGCAAGGAGATCTGAAAAAATTTCCAAGAAAAGGCAGGGGACAGCTCGGCCTCGGTCAGAGTAAACATGATGATAACTAAACAAAGAGGGACGAATCCCTCAGGATCCTTCGATCCTAAGGGATCACTGTTCAAACTCATCTTATTCCTTGAATTTTCCATCGATATGTGATATAAAAAGCAATGTCTTTTAGTGACTAAAAAAAAATTCAGTGAGTTAGTCGAAAGGCTTTACATTTAAAAATTTCCTCTATAATATAATGTTTTATTGACTCTTGGCTTTGAGAGAACCTTCTCTGTAATGATTTATGTTGGTTTAATATAAGACAGGCGTTTCATACATCTTCTAAAGTTCTGAATTAGCCCAATAGTATTTCATTGGCGCTAAGGGCCCGACTCTAGTGGAATCACTTCGCTGTTTGTATTTTTAATGCTTACTTACTGTTGTGTGAGGTGTGTTAATGTTTATTTAAATTACAGAATTGGGTTATCGTTGTTAGATCAAATACAGAGTCTTTGCTATTTCATCTTTCACAAGAAGCACATTTTATGTTCGGTTATCTTGTTATCATTATAAATCTTTGCTGTTCTGTATCTGATTTGACTTGCTGTTCCATTAGTTTATGATTTGTTATAATTGATTTTTGTGTGGTAAGTGGTTGTCGACAGGATTGAAGCATGGAAATATAGTTGCTTGATTATGTTAGAATTGTAATTTCTGTTCATTTCATGTTGCTGTTCCATTTCTGTTCATTATTTATTCATAGTCTTCGATTAGCAAACAGATGAGTTATAGTTACATGCTGCTGTTCCTTTCTAGATTTTGTTTCCTTTAAGTTACTTTCATTGAATTTTATTTCGTTTCGATTGCTTAAAGATCACCAACTGTAGAGGATAGAGGTTATTTCTTCCAAGTCCCTATATTGGTTATCTTGCATCGATTTCTAAGGGAAAGAGTTACTGCTACTGCATCCCTGATCGATGTTTTGCAAGGTTGATGTAGTTTAATATTTCCATTCATGTCACTGTAATTAGGTTTATTTACACGCATTTTGTTACTTTTTCATTCAACATTCTGTACTACATCTTCACAACATTTCTCTTAGATAATTGTAGCCTTAGACAGAGTACACTCTTGAAATAAAAAGTCGCTCCCGGATGGATGATTAATGTGGGCTAATTAGGTGTTCAAAAGATACCTTTTTACGACTCGACAGCTGCTGGAGTTATAACTCGTGAGGCCCTTGCCTTGAAATTTGAACTTTATCTCTCTTTGATCGCATGCTTG